>BLSH010322230.1:263712-274864 GCA_018402905.1 Glandirana rugosa | reverse complement strand
TGCTCTGCTTCCTGTGCTGGCACTGCCTGCTGATTGGCTTCTCCGCTGCTATCTCCATCACTGACATCAGCACCTAGATAGGGCACTGACACCAGCACTGAAATAGAGAGCACTGACACCAGCACTTTAAAGCTCTTAACCACTTCAGCCCCGGAAGGATTTGCCCCCTTCCTGACTAGAGCCCTTTTTGTGATTCGGCACTGCGTCGCTTTAACTGAAAATTGCGCGGTCGTGCGGCGTTGTACCCAAACTAAATTGCCATCCTTTTTTTTCCCACAAATAGAGGTTTCTTTTGGTGGTATTTGATCACCTCTGCGTCATTTCTGATTGCCGCTATAAACAAAAGAAGAGCGACAATTTTGCAAAAAACCCCAAATTTCTTACTTTTTGCTAAAATACAAATCCAAAAAAAAAAATATAAAAAACATTTTTTTTCATCGGTTTTGGCCGATTTAGATTTTTCCTCATATTTGTGATAAGAAAAATCGCAATCAGCGTTTATTGATTGGTTTGCGCAAAAGTGGCTGCGTTTACGGATGATGAGAATTCATTTCTGGGGTTTTTATTTATTTATTTTTTTTCACTAGTAATGGCGGCGATCTGCGATTTTTAGCGGTACTGCGATATTGGGGCGGACATGTCGGACCATTTTGACACTTTTTTGGGACCATTGGCATTTATACAGCGATCAGTGCTATAAAAATGCACTGATTACTGTGTAAATGCCATTGGCAGTGAAGGGGTTAACCTGCAGGGGGCGCTCCGAGGGTTAACTGTGTTCCCTGGGCGTGTTCTAACTGTGGGGGGACTGCCCTAGCTGGGGAAGGGAAGCGATCACAGCTTCCATGTAGAGGAAGGCTGTGATCACAGCACTTCCCCCCCCCCTCACAGAACGGAGGTCCGTGTTTACTTACACGGACCTCCGTCCTTTCACTCGGGGGGGGGGGGCATCGCGGGTAGCCGGCGGAGATCGAGTCCGCGTCACCCGCTCCCTGGCCCTCACCGGACACAGTGGGTGCGCCACCGGCGGCGCGCGCATGCTCACTGTGCGCGATCTGGCAGCCGCTGTCATATGACGGCGTTTTGCCTGGGAGAGCCATCTGCGGTCACCTGCGGTTGACGGTCGGCAAGTGGTTAATGTATGCAATTTATACAGTTATTTTATTTATCGCTTGAATTATTTTTCCCATTATGGGCATGAGAGGGGCCTCGTGTCTAGGTTTTGCCTAAGGTCTTACAAAGCCTAGAGCCGCCTCTGCCTGGTACTGAAGCAGTTAAGTGATGCTGGGAGTCATTAGACGTGGGGGACGTCTCTACCTGAACTGCTTTTTTCCTTAAGCTATGGAGTGATTTTTAAAGAAAAAGTAGCTTGGAGTTGGGATTCACAGTCATCAATTATCTAGTTCTCTGGAAAATAACTGCTGGCTGAAGAGCGTTGAGTTACACTTCTATTACATTTTACTTGTTCTCAACTAAGACCGACAAATTCATTTTTTGTGGTACTTTAGACCAGTGTTTCCCAACCCAGTCCTCAAGGCACACCAACAGGTCATGTTTTCAGGATTTCCCTCAGATGAAACAGCTGTGGTAATTACTAAGGCAGTGAAACTGATCAAATCACCTGTGCAAAATAATGGAAACCCTGAAGACATGACCTGTTGGTGTGCCTTGAGGACTGGGTTGGGAAACACTGCTTTAGACCATGTGACGCGTCTGCTCTATGATTTTCCATATGGGACATAAACTGAACCCTTGTGCTATCACTTACCATAGACACGGAGATTAAGGGAGCCCAGATTCCAATAGACTGTGTTGGACATGTTGCAGCTGTAGATTCCACCGAATGTCCTGTTGGGTTCAATTAGCTGGAGAATCTGATTTCCATCCAATAGGTTGTACTTGTCGTCATTAATTATAGACTGGCCATCCTTCATCCAGGTCACTGCTTCACTGAAACCACTAGTGGCGCTACAGCTTAGGTTTACCAAGGAGGTTATTTCACTCACGATCTCGGGTGACTGGGTCACTGTAACCTCCTCCACCGGGTCTGCGAGATAAAAGCCATAGTGTTATTTATGACCACAAACCATATCTCCCTTGAGCCTCTATAGAATGTTAAATCATTATCTGTTTTATTTGAACCAGTTTCTTCCATGTTTAGGTTTTCATGCTATCATTTACAGGTGGACCTCTTCCTCTTTTATTTGCTTGCTTGTAGAGTATCTGGGTGTGGTGTTTTATGGCAGTGTAGAAACCTGCCTCTCCTTGAGAATGTGGAGGGTTTCCAACCAGGAACATTACATTAGATCAGGGGTCCCCAAACTTTGAAACAAAGGGCCAGCTCATTGCCTTACAGACTTTAGGGGGAGTGGACTGTGGACAGTAGAAGTAGAAAATACCTTGGCATCGGTGGGAGTAAACCATGCCATAGGCTTGGTGGTCAGTGGGAGTAAAAAAGAATTACATTGTTGGAGTCACAAAAAATGTGTCACGTAAACCCAAAGACGTGAGATCTGCCACGTCCTATAATGTAATAGAAATTATTGAGAAAGATCTCGGTATATAACTGGAATCTCATGGAGGGATCCCCTTGGACCTTTAGGGCAGAGGGAGTAGGAGAACAAGTAGGATAGTTGTATAAAAAATATATTTTTATTGATACTAAAAGGTAAAAGGGCATTCACATATGTCAGTTATAAGACATGGAAATTAGCCGTGTATAAAGGATACAGATACATAAAAGCATTTTACAAATATAGGTGCCACAATATGATACAGTACAAATACATTAGAACTCAATGCATGGGAGTTGCACACCTATGTAATAGGAATACTTTATAAAAATGATATCGGGTCTGGGATTAAAAGTACCATTTCAGAATTTGCAGATGATACCAAGCTATGCAGTGGCATAACATCCTTGTTATGTCTCCAACTGACAAGCCAACCTCAATGCAACCTCAATGCACTGTTTAATTGGGTGACTATGTGGCAAAATGAGGTTTAATATTGATAAATGTAAAGTTATGCACTTGGGGGCTAAGAATATGCATGCATCGTACATACTAGGGGGAGAACAGCTGGGGGAGTCAATGGTGGAGAAGGATCTGGGGGTTCTGGTAGATCATAAGCTTAATAATGGCATGCAATGTCAAGCTGCGGTTTCCAAAGCAAGAAAAATCCTTTCTTGTATTGAGAGGTATGGACTCCAGAGATAGAGACATTATTTTGCCCCCCTGTACAAACCATTAGTAAAACCTCATCTGGAATATGCAGTTCAGTTTTGGGCTCCAGTTCTCAAAAAGGATATTGGGGAACTGGAGAAAGTGCAGAGAAGGGCAACCAAACTGATAAGAGGCATGGAGGAGCTCAGCTATGAGGAAAGACTAGAGGAACTGAATTTATTCTCTCTTGAGAAGAGGAGATTAAGGGGGGATATGATCAACATGTACAAATACATAAGGGGTCCATATAGTGAACTTAGTGTTGAGTTATTCACTTTAAGGTCATCGCAAAGGACAAGGAAAGCACTCTTTATGTCTCCAAATACGGAAAGGCTTCTTCACAGTAAGAGCTGGAATAGACTCCCTCAAGTGCTGGCTCTGGCTGGCTCAGTAGATTGTTTTAAGAAAGGCCTGGATTCTTTCCTAAATGTACATAATATAACTGGATACTAATATTTATAGGTAAAGTTGATCCAGGGAATCTTTGATTGCCTCTTGGGGGATGAGGAAGGTGAGGAAGGTTTTTCTTCCTCTGGATCAACTGTGGGTATAGGATAGTATATATAGGATTGTATATGTGTACATACAGTATATCTATCAGTTGGATCTTATAAGTTGCACAGAGTAAATACAACTGGATAAAACAAAAACTGTGTCTATCTTCATTTTAGACTCCAAAGCAACAAAATGTGATTATTTTAAAGGGGGGTGGGGGTTGATTATTTTCTATACCCACTGTACATAGGTATACTGTATAAGAAATAAAGTCCCCTACACAGAGAATACATTGTTTTCGCCATTCAGCTGACTCATAGACTTGCATTGTGAAGAGAAATAAAGCAAGCTATACACAGCTTGAATTTTGGCCGATTTGAGCCATGAGTGGCCCTGTCTGCATCATCCAATCGATTGAAAAATTGGCTGAGCTGGGTGAATTGTTGACTGATCAGTATCTATGCAGGGCTGACCATGCTGCTTGCTCTTTCGGTGCAAAAGAGGAAGAGATGTCTACTCAAACAAGGAACAAAGCTCGCATTCCCTGCTGACTGGTGAACTCTCTCTCTTACTCAGCATGGGGCGTGTCTGACCTCTGCAGAGAGACTACTGCTTCAACACAGAGAGCAAGGGTACTTCTTTGCAGAATGCTGGCAGGAGATAGGCTTTGTTGCTCAGACTGTGGATCTTTTCTAAAGAATACCAACTGTAAGACTTTGCAAACTTTTTGTTTGGATGCACCTGGAATATATTTAGCTGAATTAAACTGGAAGTTCAATTGGACTTTAAATTGTAAGTTGCTTACTCCTAGATCCTACTTACAGTATACGGTCATCACAATGAATCCGACATTCCAGCTGACCGGGTTAGACATGTTGCAGCTATAGCTCCCAGAGAAACTTCTATTAGGATTCAATATCTGGAGGGACTGGTCTAGGAAGACATGTGTACTATCATTAGTCAATGGTTGACCATCCTTCTGCCATGCCACAGATCCAGAACCGGAGGAGGCCCTGCAGGACAGATTTACATCAGGGGTATTCTCATCTACGATCGCTGGTGTTTGTTGAACGGTCACACTCGTTATGACATCTGTTGAGAAGAAAGGAGATTAGACTGCCACAATGTCATTTGTTCCACGTTGCATGAAAATTGATCCTACATCTAATTGTTAATGCATTCATTGTACTTTTTCCTACCATCCAATAAGCACACTAGAATTGGGAATGCATTTTTTGTTCTGGTTGCCTTTATTTCATGACCTGCCTGTACTACAGTGACCAGAGCATACCATGATTGCTCGGGGTTCCTGAAGAACCCTTATCCAGACCCCCTATAGTAATGGTCTTCCCTCTGTTACTGGAGGACCCTTTCAGCTCTTCTACACACTATATTACCAAAAGTATTGGGACACCTGCCTTTACATGCACATGAACTTTAGTGGCATTGCAGTCTTAGTCCGTAGAGTTGGCCAACCCTTTGCAGCTATAACAGCTTCAACTCTTCTGGGAAGGCTGTCCACAAGGTTTAGGAGTGTCTATGGGAATGTTTGACCATTCTTGCAGAAGCGCATTTGTGTGGTCAGGCACTGATGTTGGATGAGAAGGCCTGGCTTGCAGTCTCCGCTCCAATTCATCCCAAAGGTGTTCTATCAGGTTGTGGTCAGGCCAGTCAAGTTCCTCCACCCCAAACTCACTCATCCATGTCTTTATGGACCTTGCTTTGTGCACTGATCCAAATCATTTAGTGGAGGGGGGATTATGGTGTGGGGTTGTTTTTCCGGGCTGGGCCTGGCCCCTTAGTTTGCAGTGAAGGGAACTCTTAAGGCGTCGGCATATGAAGACATTTTGGACAATTTCATGCTCCCAACTTTGTGGAAGTCCCCTTCCTGTTCCAACATGACTGCACAGCAGTGTACAATGCAAGGTCCATAAAGACATGGATGAGCAAGTTTGGGGTGGAGGAACTTGATTGGCCTGCACAGAGTCCTAACCTCAACCTGATAGAACACCTTTGGGATGAAATAGAGCAGAGACTGCGAGCCAGGCCTTCTCGTCCACATGAGCTCCTGACCTCACAAATGCACTTCTGGAAGAATGGTCAAACATTCCCATAGACACTCTTTAAGCTTGTTGACAGCCTTTCCAGAAGAGTTGAAGTTGTTATAGCTACAAAGGGTGGGCCAACTCAATATTGAACCCAACGGACTAAGACTGGAATGCCATTAAAGTTCATGTGCACGTAAAGGCAGGCGTCCTAATACTTTTGGTAACATAGTGTATCTTGATAGAATTTGCTCTGCTGCTGTGGGTCTTCTCTTTCCCCTAATTAACACTCATATCACATTAAATAAGATGACATACCTTTCAATGCATTCCATTGATTTTAATGGAAAATTCATCTGGCAAAGAAAAGTGCCAAAGCACAATAATGGAAACAGTAGGTGCATGGAAGTCTATGTATCTTTGTGTGTATATACTGTATATATAAATGTACTTCTAATATAATATTTTAAAGAAACTGGCTTACCATAGAATTTCACCTGAAAAGACCGTGAGGCAGAGATCAAAGTACTTATCACAGTGACAGTATAAATTCCCACATCTTCATTGGTGGTATTATAAATGATAAGAGACCCGTTATTTGTGATGAGCGTTCGTCCTTTGAATTTTTCGTCAACGATGTTGTGTCCATTTAGACTAACAATCAGTGGGCTGCCATTAAAGTTCCAAACTATGCGTAATGGGTCCCCTGCATACCAGATGGTCAGACTGATATTTTCCCCCGTCTTAAATATTCCTGTGTCATTACTTTGGATTACCGGGACCCTGTCTGTTAAAACAAGATGTACAGTTAATGTTTATCCACCTTCTGTAAAAAACAAAAAAAAAACAATAGAATTCAGAAGCTGGAAACAAGGATTCAAATATATTCATCAACCTCTTTTGGAGTAGTTGTGTGCTCTGTATTTGCATGCCTTCTGTCTTTATGGTGCATAATGATGAGGATACACTGAACATATATTTAACCTAACTGCTCAGAGACGGCCACCTAGACCTCCATCTACACCTTCATTTTACTTGTTCCTCTAGCACAGGGGTCTCCAAACTGATGTGGCCCTTTGCTTGCCTATATCTGGCCCTTAGGACACTATTCCTTCCACTCATACAAGGCACTATTCCTTCTACTGACACCAAACAATGGGGCACTATTCCTTCTACTGACACCAACAATGGGGCACTATTCCTACTACTGACAACAATGACGAGGCACTATTCCATTGTTAGGAGGAATATTGCGGCTATGGTTGGTGTCAGTGGAAGGAGCACTATTCTTCGCGCCAACACCAAACAAGGGGGCACGGTTCCTGCCACTGATACAAATGTGGCACTATTCCTCCTATTGATACCAACAATGGAACACTATTCCTCCCACTGACCCCAACAATGCAGCACTATTCCTCCCACTGGTACCAACAATGGAGCACTATTCCTCCCACTGAACAATGGGGCACTAGTTCTCCCACTGGCACCAACAATGGGGCACTATTCCTCCCACTGGCACCAACAATGGAGCACAATCCCTCCCACTGATAAAAATGGGGCACTATTCCTTCCACTGGCGCTAACAACGGGGCACTATTCCTCCTATTGGCACCAACAATGGGGCACTATCCCTCCCAGTGGCACCAACAATGGGGCACAATTCCTCCCACTGGCATCAACAATGGAGCATTATTCCTCCCACTGGCACCAACAATGGGGCACTATTCCTCCCACTGGCACCAACAACGGGGCACCATTTCTCTCACTGGCACCAACAATGGGGCACTATTCCTCCCACTGGCACCAACAACGGGGCACTATTTCTCTCACTGGCACCAACAATGGGGCACTATTCCTCCCACTGGCACCAACAATGGAGCATTATTCCTCCCACTGATAACAATGGGGCACTATTCCTCCCACTGGCACCAACAGGGCACTATTCCTTCCACTGGTACCACTATTCCTCCGAGTGACACCAATGATGGAGAGTTATTTCTTTTTTGGGGGCTTTTTGTCCTTTATTTTCACTAGGTGACATAGTTGGGAAGGTTGAATTAAAGTGGTTGTAAACCTCAGACATGAAATATGAACAAAGCATATCCCCCTATAGCCTGTGATTGTCTCAATCTAGAGCACTAAGAATCATTTCTGTCTTCTGCCTCCTTCCTCTGCTATCTGCATGAATCACTTCTGTAAAGTTTTCCTGACACCGAGAAAAATGGTGACAGGGGAGGGATCTCCATCTGATTGACAGCCTCAGCTCTGCTCCTGTGTGGTGTGTGAAGGGGGGTGCGTCCCTTCCCTCCAATCAGCTCTCAGAGCTCTCCTCATTGATGTAACATCAGCTCTTCGCCCCCTGCTTTTCAGAGCTCCTGCGAGATCCAGTGTAAATTCTGCACTTTGAATGGATGTAGGGGAAAGGTGGGTGCAGATAAATGGGTACAACGTATGTAGGAGGATTTGTATCATCTCTGTGTATCACCTGAGGCAAGTCACTTCACTGGGTTTATGTAAGGGCTTACAACCACTTTAAAGCATTGGTCCATCCAATTCAACCTGTGTGTATATGTGTATGATCCTGCCAGGAACACACTTCCTTTGCTAGGATGACACTCACCGCCCTGTATCTATGAAGGGGCAGCATTGTCACCCTAAGGAATACAGAACACCTCCTAATCTCCTTGTCCCTTTCACATAGGGGTAGGCCTTCTGTAGTGTGGACTCTTTTGGCTTTAGCCAAGCAAACCTCAGACTCACCTGCGACAGACACATTGAATGTAAATTCACCAGAATTGCGATCTGCATCAGTAACTATGACCAGGTATACTCCAGAGTCCGCCGGGGTGGAACCTCTGATAGATAACTGCTTTTCCTGTAGTGTCGCCCGATTCTTGTAATTGGCAGCAAACGATTGTTCTCCATTTGTCCATATAGCCACAAAGTTGCTGTTGACGGTCCATATTATCAGGCTGGGAATTGAGCTGTAGGAAATGGTCAGGTTGATGGGATCTCCGCTCAGTACGGATGGAGAAGGATTTGGACTTGTTATATTCAGAGCTGCTCCATTGCCTAGGAATAGTTCAGAAATTTAAAATAACAGGTATGGGATCTGCTATCCAAAACATCTACAGGCGAGCAAAGACAGAAATAAGGACATTTTATCAAGCAAGTTGGCTTCAGAATGCGACGCAAATTAGGCTCTGTTAGTAAAGTCTGTGACCGTATTCTATTGCATTTAAAACCCCTGCACCTGGAATCTACCACTGCCAACTAGGAGGCCAGTTGCTTCAGAAAGCAATGCGTCGCACCACACAGGTTGAAGTGCGTTGCTTTAAGAAGATCTTTTTCAAAACAAATGGGCTGTAATGAACCTCAAAGCACACAAATATTTAAGTGTTGCTGATTTTTATTTTGTATGGTACTCAGAGGCGTAACTAGAACCTTCAGGGCCCCGGTGCAGGAAATTATGAAGGGCCCCCTGACCCCTGGCCAGGGCCCTTCCCTCTTCCCACTGATCCTGGGGCCCTTTACTCCCATCGTGGGTCCCTTTATTACGGTACTGCAGTGGGGCCCTTTCACAAGTTCTGCAGCAGGCCCCAGGGGGACCAGGGAAGCACACAGGGGCCCTGGGAACAGCAGAAGACACGTAAACTGGATAGAGGAAAATGGAGTAGATTGGGTCCTCTAAATGCCACCCCCGCCATCCCTCCTATTCAGGTGTACAAGGGAGGCACATGGGCCCCCTGGATCATGGGGCCCGGTTGCAATTGCAACCCCTATCCTTACGCCCCTGATGGTACTGTAATGCACAATATGTGGTATATTATAGCTTCGTTCGGAGGGTTTGCCAGGGTGCTATTTAAAATGAACATGTACATGCTGCGCTACTGCGTGTTACGTGGTGTAAAGACAGGGTCAAGGTTGGCAATAGAATACCTAATGTATTGTAGATAGGACAGCTTTTTACTGAAAACACACATAATTGTATGTAGAGCCCAAGCTGTTTTAAGTTTTAGCATATGGGGCATATGGATGGGTCAGACCCCCTATTGGGTTATTTTTTGCTGCCTGAGTCCCATTGGGGAGATTTACTTCCTGACCGGGAGATGGGGCGTTTTCACAGAAACAGATGTTCCCGCTGTATGATTTTTCCCTTACCTCATGCTCGGCTCATCGTTTTTTGTATTTTGTCTTTTTGCCTCTTCTATAATGGTTGCCAGGACAAACCTAGGGGCAAATTCCCCCAACGGGAACACAGACAGCCATAAAAACCACACAGGTTTTAACCCCTTCCCCTTTGTCCAAAACTAAAGCCGGCCATACACTGTTAGAATCTTCCTTTTCAACCCTTTTTTCCCTACCCCACTCTCTACTTCCCCTCCCAAATCTATATATGTCTGATAAATGACAACATCCTGCACTTACTATTCAGCTCTTAAAGGGTAGGTGTAGATATAGAGCGTAGCAGTATATTACACCCATACCCTGCAGACTATTGCGGGGTCCTTATTGAAGAAACATTATATGTTACTCACAATCTGCTTCGGAAGGTCCCTAACCAAGCCCTGATTGTATTTAATGGTTGTACAGGATGTAATGTATAACTGTCGCGCACTATATTTGAAGGCCCGTTTTCAATGGTTGGGCCATACTGTCATGACTGTGTATGTTTTTTGAAAACTTAAATAAAGATTATATAAAAAAAAAAAAATCACTACTTTCTGCTGTGGAAGGTCTCAAAAATATGGAATAAGTATATAGTAGAACATATGGGATCCCCAATACTATATAATAGTGGTCTCCAAACTGTGGCCTGTGAGCCGGATGTGGTTCTTTGCTTGCCTTTACCCGGTCCTTGGGGCACCATTCCATCCACTGATCCCAGTTATGGAGCGCCATTCCTCACACACAGATACCAATTACAGGGCGCTATTCATCCAATGGATGCCAATAATGAGGCACCATTCCTCCTACTGAAACCAACAATAGGGCACCATTCCTCTCAATAAAACCAATGTTGGGACATTGTTTACTCCCACTGACCACCAAGCCTGAGACATTGTTTACTCCCACTGACCACCAAGCCTGAGACATTGTTTACTCCCACTGTCCACCAAGCCTGAGACATTGTTTACTCCCACTGTCCACCAAGCCTGAGACATTGTTTACTCCCACTGACCACCAAGCCTGAGACATTGTTTACTCCCACTGACCACCAAGCCTGAGACATTGTTTACTCCCACTGACCACCAAGCCTGAGACATTGTTTACTCCCACTGTCCACCAAGCCTGAGACATTGTTTACTCCCACTGACCACCAAGCCTGAGACATTGTTTACTCCCCACCTGTCACCCTCATTTGTTACAGAGTCCGAACCACCAGTC
>BLSH010322230.1:219238-232880 GCA_018402905.1 Glandirana rugosa | reverse complement strand
ACAAGGAGACTCCAGTCTCCACGTACAAAGGAAAAAAACCACATTTATTTATAGACGCAAATTACATTGATAAAAAAAAAAAAAAAAAAAAATTAGTTTGATTTCAGTTTTTCATTTTTTTTTTCCTCTGCTAGTTTCCATTGTACAGAAGGATTGGGTGCTGAGGTGTGTACAATCACGGCTGGCAGCGGTCTAGGAAGGCACCGGCAGGTGAATAGGATGGGAGGGTGCTGGCTGGTAGGACCCGCTCTTCTGTGGCAATTGCCCAAACTTTCCAAAAACCTGAAAAACAAACAGAAAAATTAGATCCACTTTTTTGGGCTCGTTTAGGGGCTCCATCACTTTGCCGATCCCACCCCACCTAGTCACAACTGCTGCAAAATCACGTGACACTGTTCAGGCTTAATGATTGGCTACTAGGACTTCTATCGCTGCACCAAGAGAGGTGCTCCATACTCACCCATTCCTGGAGTGCTGGGTAGCACTTTTGCTGCGGCTGTGATGGAGGAAGGCGGTGGGTTAGGAAGAGATGTGAAGGTGAGTGTAGATGTGGACAGACGGTGGTGGGGGGGGGGGCTGAGCTTTATTCCTGTAAATTACCCCTGATTTATGCGCCTCGTTTACACGGGCAACTTAAACAGGAGCTCCGGTCTGTAAATAAAAAAATAAAAGTCAGCAGCTACAAATACTGCATCTGCTGACTTTTACTATAAGAACACTGACCTGTTCAGGGATCCTGCAATGTCGGCACCTCTAGCTGATTAGTCAATCGGTTTTGGGTGCAGGCGCCGCCATCTGTAGTAAGGGAAACAGGAAGTGAAGCCTTCTTTTGGGCAGCTGCTTTATCTAAGGGAAATTCCCAAAACATGGCCTGTCAGGGGTACTTGAGGACAGGGTTGAGAACCACTGGTCTAGTCATCCCCTGCGTCCCAGAAGGCAGCAATGGGGGGGGCAGAAATGTTGCAGATCGCTGTGTGGTGATTTTACCGAGAAGTGGGAGCGGGTACCTGTCAAAACAAGGTACACACACCGCCGCACTCCCCCCCTCCCCCCAAAAAGTGCTAAATGTGGCAGGGGAGGGTGCGAACAAGTTGAGCTTCCCCTTTTGTGTGAAGCTTCGCTTAAAGTGGAATTTCCCCTTTTGGGTGGAATTCTGCATTAAAGTCCTTTTCGCCTACTACATGTGGCATGTCACCTAGTTTTGACGGGTACCCTCTCTTACTTCCACTCAGATTGCCTATGCTATCTCAGTCTCCTGGTATACGTCCCAGAAGTCTGCTGGACCATTCAGAATGTGCACTGGGCAGCCACCTGTGAAGCTGCATGGCCGGCTGCCTACGCTTAGGATACTGGTGCCGGGAAGCCGAAAGCTAGTGAAGAACCAGCTGCGGGGAGGACAGGGCTAGATCCCTGGACAGCTAGGTGGCATTGTATTTAAAGTCAGCAGCTACAAGATTTGCTGTGATTGGCTGCCACAGCGGTCACATGATCAGAAATCTCCCAATCCCCGCCGGGTATCTTGCAGGGAGTGCGTTCTCAGCGCGGTAAGTTGTTTACACAGGGCCACATATATGCGTACTATCAGACTCAGGAGGTTAAAGAGGATTTTCAGTCAGATGTGCCAAAAATTAAGTCAACAGCTACAAAAACTGTCGTTGCTGACTTTTATAAACTGGACTGGTTCTTCGTCTGTTTTTAGGCCCCTGGTGTCGGCATCTTAACTGTGGGCAGCTGGCTGCTCATGTGCCAGCCGCACTTTGTGAATGGTCCTGCGGCCTTCTGGGACCTATGACGCGTCTCGCAAGGTTGTGGGAGAGGAAAGCGAACTGCTGTTTGATTGCCTAGGCCAGGGGTCTCCAAACTTTCTAAACAAAGGGCCAGTTTACAGTCCTTCAAACTTTAGGAGGGCCAGGCTGTAGCCACAGGAAGTAGAAAAGGTCCTGACATCAGTGGGAAAAAACAATGCCCCATCTTTGGTGTCGTTGGGAGAAATTGTGCCCCTTCGTTGGTGTCATTGGGAGAAATTGTGCCCCATCATTGGTGTCAGTAGGGGCAATTATGCCCCATTATTGGTATCAGTGGATGAAATAGCACCTCAAGGGCTGGATAAAAGCAAGCAAAGGGCCGCAGTTTGGGAGACCACTGGCCTAGGCGATCCAAGTGGAGGTGGGAGCGGGTATCTATCAAGACTAGGTACCTAAAACTCCCCCATCACCCCCTAAAAAAAAAATACTACAATTGTGACAGAGGAGGGGTGGGGGGGAAGAAAAGGAAATACAGAACTGTGCAAGGCACTCCAGGCACAAGAGGGATGCACATAACATCTGTATCCCCGAGCAGGCAAACAAGGCCCTCGCATAGGCGTACACACTTAAGTACGGCTACGTAAACAAGACCTTAGGCCAGCCACAGACAGAGTGAACTGCTTTCTTGCAACCATGAAATTTGCTTGTTTCTCAACACTGACTGTTCCCAAGGAGCCATTGTGTTCTGGTGGGCGAGGGGGGCAGGGGGAGCCGTCCCTGCCAGAGAATACAGTGATTACTGCTAGTGGCTATAACAGTAGCTAGCAACAATTGCATGTAAAATCCCACATGCTGGTTGTACCCAAGTTGATCGATCTAAAAGATTTGAACAGTCGATAGTCGGCTTTAATTATTCAGGGATAAGTTACAGGAATGAGGCTTGCAGTGTCGGCACAAACAGCCACTGCTCCCAATAGGACAACCATGCAGGTGCTGCTTCCCAATTGACATAAATGGGACTGCCTGCACGTGGAATGCACGCAACCCCTGTACATCCCCATGTGGGCGTATGCCTGTGTGAATGAAGCCTCGAGCTGGGTTCACACCGTGTGCGGTGCAGCTCGCAGCAGGGGGTCCAGTGCATCCCCGTTCACCGTTTCAGGTCCAAATTTTTAGCTGAAACTGAGTCAAAGACACACAGGACTCTTCTGCAGTGCGTTTCGCAGTCGCTATGGAGAGGAGTGAAGCTGCTCCATTGAGAGCCGAGCACACTCTCCTGTCATGCAAATTGGATGCGGTGAAAGCAATGCAATTCCTGTAAGTGAACCCAGCCTGAATGTAAGTAAAGCATGAAAACTTTAAAATCAAACCTGCAAATTTCCCTTGTGAAAAGCATTAAGATAGAGCAAAAAAAAAAAAAAAATTAACAGTTTCTTTTAAACAAACCTAAAAGTTTTTATTGTGAATCCCTCCCAGGCTTGCTCATAGCACAGAGCAGACAGACAAATACATTTCAAATGGTCAAACGGCAAACCCATCACCCGCGTCTCAGACAGGTACACTTTTCAGCTCTGCTTGGAACACGGAGCATTTGTCAAACTGAAGATTTCCTTTGTCAGATCTCCCCCCATTTAAAAATAAAACATGGGGCCATGTTAATACTGTGCTAATACTAAGCCCGTCAAGCTGTCATCGCCGGAGCGGATACTCCTGTGTTACATAAAATCACATCTCCCTTCTGTAGGTAGAAGATAAAACAAGCCGCTGATGGCGTCTGTCACTTGTCTGGGGCTCCGCGGGGCATCCGTCATCTCATGTGTAATTACATTAATTCACATCATTTTCTTACCCGTGTTTGTATGGCAATATAAATATTAAACATGATTAGAGGAACCCGCATGATTGACAGGTGATGTTCGGCGGTCTGTTTCCACCATTCACCAGGGATTCAAAAAAACATTCTGATCCGGAGTAATCTCTCTGAGCCAATACTACGCCTGCATAGCAAGAGAGGTTTCCATCTCCAGAAAAATGCATTGCACGCGCGTGTGAGTAGATGTGAGTGTGCGCGAGTTGGCAGATTTACCGAGCTGAGTCATTTTTGCTCTAGGCTGCCTTGGCCTGGATTTTTTTTTTTTTATCCAATAGTTTTTTTTAAGCAATTTTTTTTTATATTCAAAAAATGTTTTTTCTTCTTATATCCATCCATAACAATAAAAAATAAATATATCTGAAAAAAGTATATATATATATATATATACACACACACATACATATACAGTGCCTTGAAAAAGTATTCATACCCCTTGACATTTTCCACATTTTGTCATGTTGCCACCAAAAATGTAAATGTATTTTATTGGGATTTTATTTGATAGACCGACACAAAGTGGTACATAATTGTGAAGTGGAAGGAAAATAATAAATGTTTTTTAAAAATGTATTACAAATAAATATGTGAAAAGTTTGGGGTACATTTATATTCAGCCCCGAGTCAATACTTTGTAGAACCGCCTTTCTCTGCAATTACAGCTGCAAGTCTTTTTGGGGATGTCTCTACCAGCTTTGCACATCTAGAGAGGACATTTTTGCCCATTCTTCTTTGCAAAATATCTCAAGCTCTGTCAGATTGGATGGAGGGTGTCTGTTAACAGCAATTTTGAAGTCTTGCCACAGATTCTCAATTGGATTTAGGTCTGGATTTTGACTGGGCCATTCTAACACATGAATATGCTTTGATCTAAACCATTCCATTGTAGCTCTGGCTGTATATTTAGGGTCGTTGTCCTGCTGGAAAGTGAATCTCCGCCCCATTCTCAAGTCTTTTGCAGACTAACAGGTTTTCTTTTAAGGTTGCCCTGTATTTGGCTCCATCCATCTTCCCATCAACTCTGACCAGCTTCCCTGTCCCTGCTGAACAAAAGCATCCCCACAACATGATGCTGCCACCACCATGTTTCACAGTGGGGATGGTGTGTTCAGGGTGATGTGCAGTGTTCATTTTCACCCACACATACTGTTTTGCTTTTTGGCTAAAAAGGTTCAATTTTGGTCTCACCTGACCAGAGTACCTTCTTCCACGTTTGCTGTGTCCGGCTTCTCACAAACTGCAAATGGGACTTCTTATGGCTTTCTTCTTGCCACTCTTCCATAAAGGGCAGATTTGTGGAGCGCACAACTAATAGTTGTCCTGTGGACAGATTTTCCCACCTGAGCTGTGGATCTCTGCAGCTCCTCCAAAGTTCCCATGGGCCTCTTGGCTGCTTCTCTGATGAATGCTCTCCTTGCCCAGCCGATCAGTTTAAGTGGATGGCCATGTCTTGGTAGGTTTGCAGTTGTGCCATACTCTTTCCATTTTCCGATGATGGATTGAACAGAGCTCCGTGAGATGTTCAAAGCTTGGGATATTTTTTTTATAACCTAGCCCTGCTTTAAACTTCTCCACAACTTTATCCCTGACCTGTCTTGTGTGTTCCTTGGCCTTCATGATGCTGTTTGTTCACTAAGGTTCTCTAACAAACCTCTGAGGGCTTCACAGACCAGCTGTATTTATCCTGAGATTAAATGACACACAGGTGGACTCTATTTACTAATTAGGGGACTTTTGAAGGCAATTGGTTCCACTAGATTTTAGTTAGGGGTATCGGAGTAAAGGGGGCTGAATACAAATGCATGCCACACTTTTCATATATATATTTGTAAAAAAAAATGTCAAAAACCATTTATCATTTTCATTCCACTTCACAATTATGTGCCACTTTGTGTTGGTCTATCACATAAAATCCCAATAAAATACATTTATGTGTTTGGTTGTAATATGAGAAAATGTGGAAAATTTCAAAGGGGTATGAATATTTTTTTTAAGGCGCTGTAACATACAGGGGTGCATGGGCTGTGGGTGAGAACAAATGCCTTCATGGCCAAAGAAGATCCTCGTCCATTTATCAGGTGCTGCCCATGACTCGCCATTCCCCCATCTGGCTCAGAATACATACAGGTGTATTTCATACAATTAGAATATCAAAACGTTTATTTCAGTACACATACACACAATATTATATAAAATGTTTTTATATATCTATCTAATAATTATATATATAGTATTTTTTTTTATATCCAATAGTATCTTTGGGTTTGTGTTTTTTTTGTGGATGTTTTAAGAGATTTGAACCATCTATGGCTGATTTATTAAAGTTAAATGTTTTTAATCTATCTCTCAGATTTTCTATAAGGTCCCCCCCAAAAGCGAAATTATTAGATAAACTACTCCAGGTTCACAGGATTCAGCAGTCCCTTTCATCAGCGCTGAAAATATTCTGCCCTCCCCAAGTTTTATCCAACTTTGAAATCAATGCGGTTATTATCACTAAATTACAAGAAAATCGTAACTTCAGTTATCTTCCGAGAAAATCATTTGTGTTTGTCCCTTCGGATATTTTCACATGAACTGTCGTGATCGGCTTTCGAAAGCTGTGCACCAATGATCAGATTATCAAACGATCGCTCCAAATGTGTTTTTTTTCCCTCCGATATTCTCATGGTGTGCAGGCAGTTACAGAGTCAGCTGCTCTGGTGTTCACTAGCTCTGTTCTTGCTCAGGTGATTGAGTTCACCACATACTTTAACCAAATCCCATCCGGCCACTGTACATATACAGGTGGTGGGCTCCTCTCCGTTCTGAGTGGACGTTCAGGAACGTCCCTCAAAACGAGTGCGGCCACAAGGCGCAATGTGGCTCGATCATGTGATCATTATGATCACAGGACCCAGCCGAGCAGAGATCGGCATATGGACGCTGTGATTGGCCCTCCCGATCATGTGACGACTGTGTCACAATGTAAATAATGACCGTTCTCCCACCGCCGATCTCAGTGGGGGGGGGGAGAGGGAATCTGCAGCTATGTGACAGCTCCCTGTATGAAGATGATTTTATACAGATAGCTGTCACAGATTCCACCTCAAATAGTACACCAAGCACCACTGATACCCCTGTCCCCATACACATGCCAGTGTCCCCATAATACATCTGTACCAGTCCCCAACACATCTGTATGTCCCCCATGACAGCTCTCATAGTGCACAAAACATCTGTCAGTCCCCCATCACTGCCAACCCCAAATAAACCCTGATTTGGGTTATTTTTACCAAAGAAATATAGCAGTATCATTTTTGGTCAAAATTTATGGAGAAATTGCTTATTTGCAGAATTTTATTTCTGTATTTTTTCATTTGTAGCATAAAAAATAAAAACCCCAGTGGCGATTAAATGCCACCAAAAGAAAGCTCTATTTGTGTTAAAAAAAATGATAAAAATTTAATTTGGGAACAGTGTAGCATGACCACGCAATTGTCATTCAAAGTGCGACATAAATTGGTCCGGGAAGGAAGGGGGTGACAGTGCCCAGTATTGAAGTGGTTACATAAGATTATGTACACTGCACAACATAATGTTTTATAGACCATTATGTATATGCTTTACCTACGTGTGGAGAATGACGTTATATGAACTCTTTGGCCTCAATGGGCCCATAAAAAATTTTCTTGTAAAAAAAAGGAAAAAAAAAAATTCCCCTAGAGCTAAAAAGAGAAAACTATAAAAATAGTCCTAGCACAGAAGAATCACACTGACGAAAGCAGTCATAAAATGATGTGAAGAGCTTAAAGTAGATTATAGCCACAATATCTTGTGACCGGTCGATGTCCCTTTTGAAAAGTCATTTTTAATATATTTAAACGTGCAGAGCTTTCATTAACCCCTTTGCTGCCAATGGAGTGTAACGTGTGAACTTGTTTTAGAGTTTTCATCAGCAGGCTTGGAGTTTAGAGGAGGAAAACTGAACACTTCTGCTGGTGGTAGAGGTAGAAGTCTCACACACACCCCAAAAAAAAAAAAAAAAAAACTATAGTTCTCCTATAGTTTTTCCGCGCTGCGCCCCCCCCCCCCACCCACTCCTAGGGGGAGGGGGGGTAGTCGGAAATGAGAACTGGGGGTCGGGGGAGAAGAAGCTCTGCTTCAAAGGGGCGGCACAGTTGTGTAGTGCTGCCCCTTTAAAGGGTCGCTGGTTCGAATCCCAACCACGACACTACCTGCCTGGAGTTTGCATGTTTTCCCTGTGCCTGCGTGGGTTTCCTGCCACTCTCCAAAGACATGCTGGTAGGTAAATTAGATCCTGTCTAAGTTGGCCCTAGTATATGTATGAATGTCAGTTGGGGACCTTAGATTGTAAGCTCCTTGAAGGTAGGGACTGATGTGAATGTATATTATGTGTCAAGCACTGCGTAAATTGACGGCGCTATATAAGCACCTGAAATAAAGGAGAGATTGCGGATTAGGTTTAAGACTGCTTCAAGGGCTCATTCACAGTGTGGAGATCTGTGTTTTTCTCCTTTGAATAAACACCAGTCACCACTAGGGACACATAGAAAACAATTGCTTTCTGTCCTATTCACACTGCAGGTGTGTCATTGCACCGCGCTGCTGTGCAGAGACATGAATGAAATGTCAGCTTGTGACACTTCAAATAAAGTTTTAAAAAAAAAGTAAACAGAAGGATGCACTGAACCATGCATCACATTGCCCCCTGGAGGGCAAAACTTACAGCTGTCTTCCTGCTAAAAACAGTGCTGGCAGTGTGAAGAAGCCCTAAAACATTTCTGGTCAAATCACTGCAAACTACATAATGAAGGTTCCATAATACAGGTACATGCATGCCTGCTATAATACAGGGGCGGCGTACACCCACTATAACACAGGGATCGCCTTACGGGGGCCATGGATGCTCACCGCAATCCAGGGGCCCTGCAGACCCACCATAAAAAACATAGCAAGGATTTCACCTGGGGCTGGAAAACATGACCTGTTGCTGGACTCGGAGGATCAGTCTGGGACACGGCGCTCTAGATAACGCTTTTCTGTTGAATATCTGAGCACACCGGTCTTGGTGGAGCAGAGGGGGTTAACCATCTGTCATCTCCTGTATCTTTATCCTGTCTGTGCTTTGTGCGATTCCTTCTCAGCGCCTGGAGGAGCAGTCAGCCTGGGTCACGCTATGCGGTGGGGAAAACAGCTGTGACAGCCCTCCTGTGGATGTTATCACATGGTGTAAAGCGTCAGTGAAATCTCCTATCTCTGCTGCTGCCTGACAGGTGACAAATAAGGGTGCCATGTGTCCCTTCAGCCTGCGCTCTGTGCTAAGTGGGGGGGGGGCTTCATATCTCCGTGGTGGGAGCCGTCTGTGATTCACCCACCACAAGACATCTGGTAATGGATTATAGGTTCCGTCCACCCAGATGCCAGACTTATATTGTGGGTGGGAGTTGGGAAGGCAAATCACTCAAAAGGCTTTATTTTATATTCTGCTCTCCCTGTGTAATATTTTATGTACCTGGTGTTCCAGAAAATGCAGCAGGACAACACAGCTGGGGGATAAGAGTAGATCTAAATACTCACTGGATAACATTTCATTTTGCAAAAGCACTGGATATAAACTGCCATACTTTTTTTTTTTTTTTTTTTTTTTAAGCAGAGGCCCTAGAGAATACAATGGTGGGTGGTGTAATTTTTTATGTCACACACTATTTGTGCAGCAGTTTTTCAAACAATATTTTTTTGGAAAAAATACACTTTAGCAAATTTTAATGCACGAAAAACGCAATAATACACAATTGTCTGGTAAAAGATGATGTTACGCTGAGTAAATAGATACCAGACATGTCACGCTATAAAATTGTGCATGCTCGTGGATTGGCGCTAAACTAAGGTACTTAAAAAATCTCCATAGGCGATGCTTTATAAGCCTTTACAGGTTACCAGTTTAGACTCCAGCCAGACCACGCCCCCCAACGCGTTTTGCACCGCCCTTTTGATCCCCATGATTAAAGTGATTGTAAACAATCACCTTGTAAAAAAAACACATTAAGTTTAAGATAGAACTAAAACGGCAAAATATTTTTGTATAGATATAAATAAAAAACATTATAAATACCTTTTTTTAAAATTATTAATAAAGTGAGTACCTTTCCCTCTGTTCTCAGCTGCATAAGAGCTGAGGGAAGGAGAAGCAGCAGCACACTGATCTTCCCAGTGAAAAGCTGTGCAGGGGGAGTGTCAGGACAAGTCTGATCAGTGAAGGAGAGCGCAGAGCTCCCAGCATAGCTAGAGAACTGACCTTGCTGTGCTCTTCTGCTTAGTGTGGTCAGTTTTTTTTTCTAGGAAAGCAGAGGGACTGACAGGAACGCCAGGGATTTCACACAAAGGAAGCAATACAAAGAACAGGAGACTTTCTCATACAAGTACATGGTACAACAGGCACCTATCAGGAATATTAAATGTTGGGGTAACAAACGCTTTAAGCTCCAAGGGGTGGAGCGAAACATATTGGGGGCGTGGCCTGGCTGGAGTCTGGGCTGAGACCATTCATCTCATTTCATGCACATGGGTCCGCTTCATGATGTGCGGCTTATGGACATTTTCCTTTGACATTGCTGCAGCTTGGAACAGCTCCCTATCCCTGCCTGCACTCACAGCGGTCTAGTTGGACTTTACCTCTCCACCTAAGCGGCACCTAAATTTTGTCTGGACTCTACCAGTTTAGAGAGTTACACAGTGCTAGAATTATTGCTCTCGCTAGAACATTTGTGGTGATACCTCACCCATGTGGTGTAAACGCTGTTTACATATGCGTGCGTCACCTACATATGCGTTCTCCTTTGCGCGCGAGCACAGGGGACAGGGGCATCTTTTATTATTAGTGTAGCACCCTCTAGTGTGCGAGAAGTGGTAGTGATCAGGTTTTCGTTAGTGTAGGTAAATTCCAGGTTTGGCTGCCAACCAAGCCTGTCGGTTTGGAAGTGACTCAGGCAGAGCTGGATAACTCACATGCAGCATCACTGAGACCTCCCACTTCTTTCCAAAACATTCTGGAATCTTCTGGAAAGGAAGAAGGAGAGGGAAGATGGAGTTGCCTGGAGTATTCTTAGGAGCCCTGACCAATCCCCAGTCTGGATTGGCAGGGGGCAGGCCGCTTTAAATACCCAGGGTCAGCCCAGCTGGGGAGGAGTTCTTCGGGGTGAAAGCTGGAGATGGAGTGCTAGGCTGTCATGACCGCTGAGGGAGCTCCCCAGTCCCGGTGGGGGTTGACCTTGGAGCTGCGCTTGGGTACGGACAGGGCCCTCTGAGAACACGTGGAGCAAGGAGAGGACTGCTGGGCAAGTCTCCAGGGAGGAACAGGTCACAGCCAAGTGGGCTGGTGAGTGACACACAGTCAGGAGGACTGGGGAGGCATGCCTGAGAGGACTGAGAGAGCAGTCTGGGATGGGTGCAGAGCTAGTGGAGTGGACTGTGGTGTCACGGGCAGTGGAGAGAGGCAGCTGCACCTAGGAAGGCCGGCAGGGCCTGAAGAGGTGGTGGATCAGTAGCCATGTGGGCAGCTAGCACTGGGGCTAGCTACATTTTTGCTACACTATAGGGGCCCGCGATCCCTGCCTGCAAAGGACATCTGTTTTGTGCCTGGCTGAGTCAGCGTCAGGCCTGCATATCAGTGCTAGCTGGACCTGGAGTGAGATCAATTGTCAAGTAAAGTGCTGGAGAGAGAGATATCAAGAGTTGAGTCTTTGCTGGAGGAAGTTGTATATACTGGAGATGTATATAGTTTCAGTCCCTACATTTTCAGCAATCAATTGGGCATCTCCTATTTACCCTATCCCCATCCACGTTTAATCCCCTCAATAAAAATACAAAGCAAAGTGCATGGACTGTTTTGTGTTTGGGAGTGACTGAAGATTGGATGACTGGCTGGGCACAACTACCAGCAGCCCTTATGGGGGTACCACTACATTTATTTTATTTAATTTTTTACACTCATTTGTTTTTATCAACTATATTGCTATCACAAGGGATGAACACCATTCCTTGTGATAGCATGGGCAGTGACAGGTGCTCTTCACTGAGACATCTGAGGTCTAGACACCCATATCTCTCCTCTGCCCCCCAAAGCATTTGATCAATCAAAGATTGGTTTGATCATGTGCTTCGGCAAGCCGGAAATGACTTATTTACATGAGACCGAAAACCGGAAGTGACCAAATCCTTCCAGTTTCTTACGTCATATAGTGGGAGGAACATTAAATGAGTTCCTCTCACTGTGTCCCATAAAACCGGGTGCCCCCAATTTCATCCTTGCCAGGCTCCCCAACCGCATGTGAGAGCCCAGTAAAGGCGATGGGGACCTGTAAAAGTAAGAATGATATCGACCACTGCTGCAGAGTTGACCGAGATATCACCCTTCTAATCCTGTGATGTTCGGGTACGTTGCGGGTCAAACCTAAGTAGTCTTAGAAATGTCGTTGCCCCCCCGACACCTATGCTGACTATCCTGCATTAAGAAAGAGGTGTGTGTGTATATATATCACACACACACACACACACACACACACACACACACACAATCTCACAAAAGTGAGTACACCCCTCACATTTTTGTAAATCTTTTATTCTATCTTTTCATGTGACAACACTTAAGAAATGACACTTTGCTACAATGTAAAGTAGTGAGTGTACAGCTTGTATAACAGTGTAAATGTGCTGTCCCCTAAAAATAACTCAACACACAGCCATTAATGTCTAAACCACTGGCAACAAAAGTGAGTACACCCCTAAGTGAAAATGGCCCAATTAGGCCCAATTAGCCATTTTCCCTCCCCGATGTCATGTGGCTCGTTAGTGTTACAAGGTTTCAGGTGTGAATGGGGAGCAGGTGTGTTAAATTTGGTGTCATCACTCTCACTCTCTCATACTGGTCAATGGAAGTTTAACATGGCACCTCATAGCAAAGAACTCTGAGGATCTGAACAAGGCCTTACTTAAAAAGATTTTCTCTCACTTGTCCTACTTCTGGAACAGGAAGTGAAAAAAAAATTTGGGCACACAACAAAAAATATGACACATATCCTCTTCCCCCGCTCTATGCAAATCAGAAAAAATAATTAAAATGGTTTCCGCTACAAAGCATTTTTTTTTTTAGACCTGACATGTTCTACATTAAGCGCCAGACATCAAGCTGGAGCAATCAAGGCGACGCTAGGCTATGCTCATCACTCCAGCCGCTGGTTTTATGTACGCCTGATGCGCCAAAGCCGACCGTAAACAAAACATCATTAAAAACGTATTTATCAAATTAGCATTTATGAAATTAGGCAACCAAAATATTGATGGCATTTTCCAGTCACCCGGCCCTGGTAGGAGCCACTTCATGTCACAAGATGACAACTTCAATTATCCGGCTAGATTAATTAATTGTCTAATTGGTGAGGCGAGTTACAGCTGCAAGGATTTAAAGGAAAACTCCACTTTGTTAAAATAACGATGTAGTGGATAATTGGCACCGGAGCCATTTTGTAATTTAATGCCATTAAAAGTGACCTTTCCATCACAATCTGCTGTCAACTGCAACTTTCTACAGCTGTCAAAAAATTAAAAAAAGGGAAGTAATCATGGTTTGGGATAGGTTTTAAAGAAGTCTAAGGAGGGAGAAAAGGTTACCTGCTGGTCTCTCGAGTCATATTTATGGACTTTAAAAAAGAGAAGCTGAATGATTCCCCATACAATTGCATCTTTATCTGTAAGCTCCACCCATTCCTGAAACCTTATTTTTGGGTGTTCCTATTGGGGAGCTTAACCACTTGAAGACCGGACCTTTTCTGGCACGCTTTGCTTACAAGTTTAAATCAGTTTCCTTAGAAAATTACTTATAAAACATTATATATTTTTTTATCGATTTCTTTTTTTAGCAGAAACCCTAGGAAATAAAAAGGCAATAGGTTTTTTTTTTTTTGTCACGCAGTATTTGCACAGCGGTTTTTCAAACGCAATTTTTTTTTGGGGGGGGGGGGGGGGGGGG
>BLSH010322230.1:153156-164848 GCA_018402905.1 Glandirana rugosa | reverse complement strand
ACGACAACTCGTTATATGCATAAAAAAAAATAAAAAAATAAAAAAATAAAAAAAAGACTCCTGTCCACAGAATCTCTTACTTTCCCACCATCATGGCAAAGAGCAAAGCTGTCATTAAGGACAAGATTGTAGACCTGCACAAGGCTGGAATGGGTTCCAAGACCATCAAGCAAGAAGCTTGGTGAGAAGGAGACAACTGTTGGAGCGATAATTTGAAAATGGAAGAAATACAAAAGAGCCATCAATCGCCCTCAGTCTGGAGCTCCATGCAAGATTTCGCCTCATGGGGTGAGGATGATCATGAGAAAAGTGAGGGATCAGCCCAGAACTACACAGGAGGAGCTTGTGATCTCAAGGCAGTTGGGACCACAGTTGGCAAACCAACCATTGGTCACACAATATGCCACCATGAATTGAAAGCCTGCAGCGCCCACAAGGTCCCCCTTCTCAGGAAGGCACATGTACAGACCTGTCTGAAGTTTGCCAATGAACATCTAAATCAGGGATATGCAATTAGCGGACCTCCAGCTGTTGCAAAACTACAAGTCCCATCATGACTCTGGTGTCATGCTTGTGGCGGTCAGAGTCTTGCTATGCCTCATGGGATTTGTAGTTTTGCAACATCTGGAGGTCCGCTAATTGCATATCCCTGGTCCAAATGATTCAGGGAAGGATTAGTAGAAAGTGCTGTGGTCAGATGAAACCAAAACTGAGCTCTTTGGCATGAACACAACTTGCCGTGTTTGGAGGAAGAAAAATGCTGACTATGACCCTAAGAACACAATCTCTACAGTCAAGCACGGAGGTGGAAACTTTATGCTTTGGGGCTTTCTCTCTGCTAAAGGTACAGATTGACTTTGCCACATTGAGGGGCCATTGGACAGGGCCATGTATTGTAAATTGGATGAGAACCTTCTTCCCTCAGGCAGAACACTGAAGATGGGTCTCGGATCCAGCATGACAATGACCCAAAACATACCACCAAGGCAACAAAGTGGCGGCTAAAGGTGAAGCACATTAAAGTCATGTGAGTGGCCTAGCCAGTCTCCAGACCTTAATCCTATAGAAGATTTACGGAGGGAGCTGAAACTTCAAGCCGCCAAGCAACAGCCAAGTAACCTTAAGGATTTAGAGAAATAAAAAAAAAAAAAAAAGTGGTCCAAAATCCCTACTGAGATGTGTGCAAACCTGGCCATACAGTACAAATATTGGCCGAAAACAGCCTGTCTTACAATAATCCGAACCGTTTGTACGCTCCATTTGACAGCCGATTTTCAATAAGCGTCCAGCAGAAGTTGTCAGCAGACAAAAGTTTTCTAGTTTGACCACACAAGGCGTCTGATTTTCGGCTCGTCTGTACAGAAGTTGGACAAACAAAAGTTGAAAGTACAAACAAGCATGCTCGGAATCCAGGACGTGTTCGGTCGTATAAACCTGCGCCCGTAATTCACATTCACCTGTACTTCCTCTTTATACGCTCCTAACGCGTCACTACGTTTGGCTTTGTCGAACGATAATTTGACTACCGCCAAATCCGTTAGACAAAATCACAGACAGCTGGACGTGCAGTTGTACAACAATCGCATCCTGTGTACGAGGTTCAAGACCCCATACACCCCATCCAACTTTTGTTGTCGAAATTTCCTTTAGATTTACCAAAACCATGTAGTGCAAGGTCCTGCCTGATTGCACACAAATTGAAACTCTTAAGGTTTGACCTCAGATTATATGGTTTTGGTAAATCTGAAGGAAAAAATCAACAGAAAAAAAAAAAAATTGTATAGTGTGTATCCAGCTTAACTACAAGAAATGTCTGACCTCTGATTGCCAACAAGGGTTTCTCCACTAACTACCAAGTCATGTTTTGCTTGGGGATCAAATACTTATTTCACTCACTGAACTGCAACCCAATTTATAACATTTGTATCGTGTGTTTTTTCTGGATTTTTTGTCAAATATTCTGTCTCCATCTATACAATAATTTGAGATTTATTTTACTAAAAAAAACATTTTTAGATGAAAATACTGTATGTACACACTGGATGGATAGATATACTTTTTATGTGTAAGGAAAAAATAATAAAATCATGTTTATTCATTAAAGTGTCTGTAAACCGCCGCCAGCCCCCCCAAAAAACCCTGCAAAAGCATAATGAGCTAGTATGCAGCGCATACTAGCTCATTATGAAACACTTACCTCGGAACAAAGCTGTTGCAGCAGTCTCGGCACACCGCTGTGACCGGCGACATCGCTCTTCCAGGTCTGCGGCTCCGTCCAATCACAGTGCAGGCTCCTGCACTGTGATTGGCAGAGCTGCGCTGACATCACACCTGCGCATGCACATGGGAGCCATCATTTATGGCACGAATACAGAAGAAACGGCACCCTGGACTACCCTGGGTGCCGGTTCTTCAGTGCGCATGTGCCGATGACGTTGGCACATGCAGATACAGGGGATATCTCTATTTCCTGGACCTACAGGTAGGCCTCATTGTAGGCTTACCTGTAGTTTAAAGTGGTTGTCATGACTTGACAACCACTTTAAGTGAGGTACAGGGCACAAATTGTTATACAAACTGTTGTAATTGCTACACCGTTCACCTGATTTGGATGTAAATGCCCTCAAATTAAAGCTGAAAGTCTGCAGTTAAATCAAATCTTATTTGTTTCATTTTAAATCCATTGTGGTGGTGGTGTATAGAGCCAAAAAGGTTAGAATTATGTCGATGTCCCAATATTTATGGACCTGACTGTATATATAATGATTATTCTTCTGCACTTTTTTGTAAACTTTATTAAATATAAGAAAAAAGCGTGGAAGACCTTTTGAAGACCCTTCGTAATTTTATACACAGAAAAAGAAAAAATCTCAAAAACTGGGAGACAGCCACCATTCAAAATCACAAACAGGGTGCCAGCACAGTTGGTTGGCAGCTGATGCCATCACGTCTGATCCCTCTGTTATGCAGTAAGTGGAGTATCCCGTAGGTTTGGACCGGTTCCGCCTAAGGTGACAAAACTGAACGTAAAATGCAGCGATCAGCGGCCGTTAGGGAAGACGAGCCTTTGCCTCGCTGACATTTAAAAGGCGGAGTAGGAGAACGGCACATACCATCTTTATGAGCCATTAACCAGAGAGGGATATGGGAGGGAAGGAAATGGAGCTAGAAGACAGGGAGGACAATATGGGTGATGGACAGCCGAGGAAAGCAGTGACATTACCAGAGAGGAACGCTTCTACACAATTCACAATACTGGACTGTACAGCAGTCCTGATGTCGCGGGTTGACAAAATAAATTACAACAATAAAACAAAAGGTACTTTCCTTAGTAGACATTTAATTTAGATAAACACTTTATCTTTTAATTGCCTCTCAATGTTCACGTCGATGGGGTCAGTCCACCTAAAAGTGATAATTAAAGTGCAGCACAAGCAAAGTTTTTTTTTTTTTTTCTGCTTTGGATAGAGATGAGGAGTTGTTGTTCTCATGACAGCTGACTATAGGATATTCCATTACCTTGGAGTGATTTGTGCTCACTTCCTGTTAGGTCTCCAACACAGGAAGTGAAGTCTGGCTAATGCAGTGGTTCTCAACTCCGGTCCTCGGGCCCCCCCAACAGGCCAGGTTTGCAGGATAACTGAAATACATCACAGGTGATAGAATTTTACTGCTCAGTGATTGCAGTATTCTAGTCTGCATCTCCACAAGGTAATACTTAAAATCTGGCCTGTTGGGGGGGGGGCCCCGAGGACCGGAGTTGAGAACCACTGGCCTAATGGAACACAGCAAATAAAATAAATACAACTTGTCAGGGGGCTTCATCACCAATCCAATCACCCAGCCAAAAAATATTTTGGCATTAGATAAACTGAGGGTTCTTGCATCTCCCTGCAATTACGACCTAAGCCCTGTATATCTTCCACAGCCATTACAAAGGAGAATCACTTTATATCATATATTAAACTAAAGTAGAAGTATTTTTTAAAGTTTTGGTTGGAGTAGAGAGGGATTAGAACCCCTGTCAGTTTCTATTGCTGTCTGTGCCCCCATTAAGGAGATTCACCCTCTCCATTTGTCCTGTTTAACATGATCATTAAAAGTAAAAGAAAAGCCCATATTTGTCCCCAGAAAAGTGATAGAATGGAAATCTTCCAATGGGGACATTAGTTCTGGTGACCTGGGAGGCCCAAAGAGATCCCCCTTAATTTACAGGGATTTCCTCTCATTTCCTGTTTTGGTTATAGGACAGGAAGTAAAGGTAAAATCTCCTCAATGGGACACAGGGCAAAAATAAACTTTACAGGGGTTATAACCCTCCATTACTCTATCAAAAAAAAAAAAAAAGTGTTGCCTATAGTTCGGCTTTAAAAGAGAAGTAAAGCTAAAACTGGTTTGGCTATACTTCTTCTAGGGATCGCAAGAGTGCAATTAGTTTTGCACTCCTGTGACCAGTTTTCAGCAGAGAGCGGGCTGAAGTCTGGCCTCTGCTTACGTCACCGAAGTCAGTCCTGGCACCGCGCCATTACGGCAAAAAAGTCTGGATCCGACAGGTCCCTGGACCGATACCCGGCTCAACCTCTCAGCGAGCCGCTGAGAGCCTGAGCCGGCCGCTCCCGGCCCCCCACAGCCCAGCGCTCCAATGAGCGAGGAGCGGGCAGACCAGAGAGCTGTGACTGATCAGATCAGACCCATGCTGCATCCACCAAGTATAAAACGGCAATAATGCCCAAACCCATACTTCTCTTTTAACCACTTGCTTACTGGACACTCCTCCTGCCCGGACCAATTTTCAGCGCTGTCGCTCTTTGAATGACAATTGCGCGGTCGTGCAACGTTGTACCCAAACAAAATTGGCGTCCTTTTTCCCCACAAATAGAGCTTTGTTTTGGTGGTATTTGATCACCTCTGCGGTTTTTATTTTTTGTGCTATAAACAAAGAGCGACGATTTTGAAAAAAGAACAAATATTTTTTACTTTTTGCTATAATAAATATCCAAAAATAAAAAAACAAAAATGTATTCATCGGTTTTGGCTGATATTTATTCTTCTACATATTTTTGGTAAAAAAAAAAATAATCGCAATTGGCGTTTATTAATGGGGTTGCGCAAAAGTTATAGCGACTACAAACTATGAACATTGATTTATGGCGTTTTTATTATTTTTTATCCCGGTAATGGCGGCGATCTGCGATTTTTATCGGTACTGCGATATCAGGGCGGACATGTCGGACATTTTTGACACTTTTTTAGGACCAATGACATTTACATAGCGATCAGAAATTTAAATGTCCACTGATTACTGTATAAATGTCATTGGCAGTGAAGGGGTTAAAAGTGTTCCCTGGGTGTGTTCCAACTGTGGTGGGGTGGGGTTGGCAGGGACATGACAGATCTAACTGATGCCAGTGACAGGGATCAGTAGATCTGGCATGCCCCCCCTCACAGAACGGGGAACCGCCGTGTTTACTTTGGCAGTTCCCCGTTCCTCCTCTCTGTAAGGAGATCGCGGGTCTCTGGCGGACATGGGGGGCGCTGGACTAGTGGGCACGCTCACGCGACGTTGCACACACACACACACGCTGCCAGCGCCGACGGGAGCGCGCCTAGCGCGAGCCGAATGGGAGGACGTCTATTGGCAGTCATTCGGCTATGGCGCGGTCGGGAAGAGGTTAAAGAAATGGCAAAAGAAGTGCAAACCCCAAAGCTGCAAGGTGAAAAGAAATTAAAGCTAGGTGGATCTCATCGCTGGGATTCCCAAGAATAGAAAACACTGGGTTCCTCAGCACAGCAGATTCCACCTTAAGGCTCTGTTCACATCTATACTTGTGGCTACAGAGGAGGGAATTGCATCTTAGGAAACGCACAGGGCTACCATTCAAGAACCATGGGGAAATCGCATAGTGAAAAAGACCATGCGATTTCTCTGCAGCCATCTTTTTTTAAAAGGTGCATGCATCTTTTCTTTGTGGAAACGCAGGCACAGCAGCCCATTCATTTGAATAGGGCTGCCATGTCCATGCAAACGCAGCCCGCACAAAACCTGGAAGTGTGAACCTAGGTTTAACTTTAAGCTGCACTCCAGGAAACAGGAACATTTTATTTAATATATTCCTCAGGAGCCATAAAGGATAAAAAAAATCAAAATCCAAATGCAACCCAGATATTTCCTTGTAACAGAAGTGGTGACATCATCGCCGAGTTATACATGGTCTGTGCAGAGAGCAGAATTGTGGGAGGGGCCCAGCAGGCTCCACCCACTACAGGCTGCCTGCTGAAAACTACAGGAGGGGGCGGAGACAAGACCAGTCATCCTGCACAAGGAGAGAGATCAGCAGTGAGGTCTTTATTACAGGAAGGAAAAGTCTCACACTGGATGACTGCACAGATCTGGAAAGAATACACAAAGCACACCGAGATTCAAGAAGAATACCCATTATGAATGAATTCAGAGTATCTTAGAGCATCTTGAAGTCTAGGGATGGCAATTTTTTTCTTGTACAGGGTTAAATCAAAGAATGGCAAAAGAAGGGATGAAGAAGGTAAAAACTGAAGGAGGGAAAAAACACATGAAAAAAAAAAAATGAAAAAAATAAAATAAATATTAAATCTACATACAAAAGAATATAAGGATATATCACATGGGCTGCCAATGCACCACAGCGCAGCTGAAAATCAAACGTGACCCACATTTTGTACTGCATATCGTGCACTGCAGCACGCTGCAACACAAGGGCATTACCCAAGTGTGCTGGGGTGACATTCAAAAGGAACAGCACTGCAATGCATGTAATGTGCGTTGCTGCGTGTTATCAAGACACAATAGTGTAACTGAAGATAAGGCAACTAGAATAAATAGGCTGGCAATGCACCATAAAAAGTAAAAAAAAAACCAAAAAAAAAAACGGATAGAACCCTTTTTTGGCAACTACAAAGCAGGTGCGTTGGGGTGCCATAGAAATTAATGCATGTTATACACCTTACCCCATCCTAGAGATGTAAATGGGCCTTACAGTGGTTGTAAACCCTCACATATACCCAGTGAAGTGACTGGCCTCCGGTGATACACAGAGCTGAAACAAATCCTCCTACATTAGTTGTACCTGTTTATCTGACTCTTCTCTTCTCAACATCTGTTCAAACTGCTGAATTATAAAGCTAGTGTAAAAAGTTCAGAGCAAAGGGGGTGGGGAGCTGAAAGTGGCTGTAAACCCCATTCATGAAATCTGACCTGGCCACAAATATCTGTAGTGTTTACTTATCTCTCTCCAAAGCTCTGAGTCCCATGTCTTTCTGCTGCTCTGTTCCTCTGTTTTCAGCATGAGAATATCTGACAAGTTCTCCAACACTGGAGATAAAAGCAGCTGGAAATTTGTGTTGGGGAGGGAGCTTAGCGATAGATAAGCAGAGCGCTTGACTATTCACAGTACAGCTCAGCATGTTCCTTCTACATATGTGGAGTGGGGGGTGTGTGCCTTTCCTCCAATCAGCTTTCACACAATGTATGCCCAGACTCCCCTCCCACTGCTAAACAGGAAGAAAGATTTGTAACATGATCTGCACTTTCTAAAGAATGTAGAAAGATCAAGACAGCAGATATACATGTAAAACTTATGTAGGAAGATTTGTTACATCTCTGTGTATCATCTGAGGATGTTCACTTCACTGGATATAGGAGAGGGTTTACTTCCACTTGAAGTTACACTCTGCAGAGCTCAGTGGAGGAGAGCTCTGGGAGCTGATAGGAGGGAAGGGACACACCCCCTCCCCTTCACACAGGAACAGAGCTGAGGCTGTCAATCAGCTGGAGATCCCTCCCCGTCACCATTTTTCTCTTGGTGTTAGGAAAACTCATCAGAAGTGATTCATGCTGATAGCAGAAGGAGTCAGCACACAGAAATGTCACTCAGTGATCTGGATTGAGACAAGTACATACTATCGAGGGATATGCTTTGTTCATATTTCATGTCTGAGGTTTACAACCACTTTAAAGCACCAGTTCCGATGAAGCCAGAAAAAAAACATTACATCATTGTGCAAGGAATTAAATGATAAACTGAAAAATGTAAAAACGTGATCACTGAAAAAACAAGCATTTGTAGTTTTGGTTTTTCCTGTGCTGTACAGAGCTTCCCTTTAATCGTTGTGGAGCTGCGATTAGTAGAAAGCGCAGAGCTCCGTGTGAGCAGAGCCAGTGAGACGTGCGCTGCATCCATAATGTACAGCAATTCCCTCCATCCTGCTCTGTGTTTGATGAGCAGGAGGGGGAAAAAATAAATAAAAAATAAAATCAAAGTGTGGATGGGTCTGAGCTAAAATTACTAGAGCAGAAAAGCAGAACTGACAGGTCTGTGGATTGGATGTGGAGGGGGAAAGGGGGGCTGGTCCTGTGAATGAAGAGGGGCCATGGAGCGTTCTCATTCACAAGATGAAAGGATAACAGCGGGCAGCGGATGGATGAGGTGGTGTGTGGGGGGAGGAGGGGTGGACCGGGGATGCAATAAGGCATCTATAACATTGATCACAAGTCTCCATTGTGTTCACTACAAGCATGACTGCAGGATATAAAATTCTAGGCTCTGGGTGATGTATACCGGATAATGGTCACTCCCCAACAAAGGACACCATGGCTCCCCTGACCTATTAGAGAGACACTATGCCCCCCCCCCCTAACCTGACTATTAGAGGTACAATATGGCCCCTGACTATAAAAAGGAGCCATGCGCCCCCCCCCCCCGACTTGACTATTAGAGGGTTACCATTGCCCCCCTAACCTATTAGATGGACACCCTGGCCCTCCTGACCCAACTATTAAAAAGGGACACCATGCCCCCCCTGACCTGACTATTAGGAGAGACACAATGACCCCTCTGACCCAACTATTAGAGTGACACTATGGCCCCCTTGACCTGACTATTGGAGGGACACCATGGCCCACCCAACCTGACTATTAAAAAAAGGGACACCATGCCTCCCCTGACCTGACTATTAGAGGTACACTATAGCCCCTGACTACAAAAAGACGCCATGGCCCCCTTGACCTGTCCATTAAAGGGAAACCATGGCCCCCCTGACCTGGCTATTAGAGGGTTACCATGAACTACCTGACCTATTAGAGGGAAACTATTGCCCTCCTGATGTGACTATTAGAAGGACACCATGCCCCCCCCCCCCCCACGACCACAGCCGACATCCTATTTATCACGCTCTGCAGGTGGTATCCACCATCAACAGGCTATCCAAAATATTAAAAAGAAAAAATATATATATATTACACACACACACACACACACACACACACACACACACACACAGGCGATGTCTTGATATACAAGTGCTGTCACGTCACAACAGAGTATAAAAGAGAAGAGAGGCACCTCTAAGTGTAGCAATATGGTTACATTTAATGAAGGTACAACATTTAGCTACTCCCATGGTTGATGATTAAAAGAGGCACCAAGTATGCAGGTATCCGGGGTAAAGCTGTCCACATAGACCGTCCTCCACACCGCCGGCTCTCACCGCTGTCAGTTTGCAATGGTGACCGGGAAGACTACCCTGCAGAGAGCGATCTGAAAGTGAGGTTTGAAGCACTTATGAGCGCAGCGTGGAAGGGATGACGTTGATGGTGGTGCGGAGGACGGTCTATGTGGACAGCTTTACCCCGGATGCCTGCATACTTAGATGTGCCCGTTTTTATCATCAACCATGTGACTTGCTAAATGTTGTACCTTCATTAAATGTAACCATATTGCTACACTTAGAGGCGCCTCTCTTCTCTTCTATACCCTGTAGCTCCTGTTGGATTTTGCTTCTAATCCCTTTGTGAAGGCGGCCATTTGTGGATGAACATTTTATGGTTACACAACCTAGCACATTGCTATAATCTTTTTATATGGACTATAAACTGAAGGACTTATGAATAAATTGTTGTGGAATGAATTATCTGAGTTTCCATTGTTTCTTATAGGGAAATTCACTTTGATATCCAAGTGCTTTGGATTACAAGCATTTTTCCAGAACGTATTATGCTGCCAATCCAAGGTTTTAATCTATCTATCTAGCCATCCATCTATCTATCCACACACCGTTTTCTAAGTATATTAAATGTCAGCAGCTACAAAAAGCTGCTGACTTTTAATAAGCCGACACTTACCTGTCTGCAGGGCCAGCGATGGGGCCGTATGGAGCCTCGGATCTCTCCCCCTCCCCTCCGCGGCGCCGTCATTCCTAGTGCGGGCACCCGGCCGTGACAGCTAGCGGCTTCACGGCGGGTACACATTGAGCATGAACGAGTGGCGCTGCACACGTGATTGGTCCAGAATTCTTCTTCTAGGACCTGTCCCGTGTCCCAGAAGACTTTGGGAGGGAGGGGGAAGGAGACCTTCCACTTTTGATCGCCTAAGGCAGTGGTTCTCAACTCCAGTCCTCGGGACCCACTAACAAGTCAGGTTTGCAGGATAACTGAAATACATCACAGGTGATATAATTTGCTGCTCAGTGATTGCAGTATTCTAGTCTGCATCTCCCCAAGGTAATACTGAAAATCTGGCCTGTTGGTGGGTCCCGAGGGCTGGAGTTGAGAACCACTGGCCTAAGGCGACCGGAACGGAAGTGCCCGAGAAAAAAAAATTGGGCACCCGCACACCCCCTCCTCCAACCCAAAAGCTATGTTTCACCATCAGGAGCTGGGGGAGAGGTCTTAAAAGCAAATGTTCCACTTGTGGGTGGAACTCCGCTTTAACTACTTCGAGTCCAGGCCTTTCTGGCACACCACACAATATATACACCCCATTTTTTTTGTATAATGTGAAAGATATTACGCCAAGTAAATAGATGCCCAAGATGTCATGCTTTAAAATTGCACACGCTCATGGAATGGCAACAAACTACGGAACTTAAGAATAGGTGAGGTTTTAAACACCTTTACAGATTACCAGTTTAGAGCTACAGAAGTGCTAGAATTATTGCCCTCGCTCCAACGGTCGCCAGCCTGCACCAGGAGTGACGTTATGACGTTGCTCTGGTCCTCCAAGGTCATAGAGGAGATCAAAACGCATATACTCTTTGATCCCCTGTGTTTCCAGCCGGGGGCATCGTCAGATTATTTCTCGGGCGAGCCGGTGGAAACGGTAAGCCTGAGAGGTGAAAGGCAGGAGGGGGGACGTTCCGTCCCACCGCTTTTGAAAGCTTTCCAGCGGCTCACGAGCAGCTTGGAACACTTTCAAGAGAAAGCCAACCACCGGCTGCAAAAAAATAATCCTGGGGGTTATGGCTGATCGCTTCAGCCATAATCCCAGTAAACCACTTGCAAAATGGCAATGTATATACACATATATTGCGGTCAGGTCAGCAAGTGGTTATATAAGGTTATAAAGGTGACAACATGGTGTCCTTCTCCTAATAGTGATCTTGTGCTACCACCCTGACCCATTGTCTTCTTATAGAGACTAAAAGTGGCAGTTTCAACACACCTTACACAGGTATGGTCCACTTGTCCCCATTGGGAATCCCACCCCAAGGAAACGTTATACAGCCATCACTGGAGTGCAATTGGACAAGAACTGGCAGCAAAGAGGCTGCAGAAAATCAACACCTTAAAAAGGAAAAAAATAAAATAATATTATATATATATATATATATATATATATATATATATATTATATTATAATAAAATAAAAAAAGGAAAAAT
>BLSH010322230.1:103366-118113 GCA_018402905.1 Glandirana rugosa | reverse complement strand
AAAAAAAAAAAAAAAAAAAAAAAAAAACCCCAATATAAAAAAACGTAATGGTAGAGCTGCACGATTAATTATTAAAGAATCAAGATCGTGATTCAACTCTCCTCACGATCTTAAAATAGCTATTCCCAGATTCTATGTAACAAGTGCAGAGAGTTCTCTGCTCACTTCTGACACCTGACAAAAAAAAAATCCAGGCAGTTTGCAAAGTTTATCACATGGAGATAAAGAGAAACATTGTAACATGTAGTTCTTTTAGATCAAAAGGAATGAACTCCGGTCTGTAAGGGACGGTTCACAAATAGGCAACTTGCGCTCCAAATTGTGTCACCCCAAGTCGCTTCACATCAGAAACCACATTGAAGTGAATGAAAGCCGTCTTAATGTACACTACTGAAGTCGCTCCGACTTCAAAAAAGGTTCCTGTACTACTTCAAGGTGACTTCTATCCGACTTGTGCCCATAGAATTCAGATCCCCCATCTATATTGAAGAGAGTTTACAGGGAAAAAAAAAAAAAAAAAAAAAAAAAAAATTTACCAAGGTACTCCCCACAAAATTACCCAGACAACCCCCTCCCTCCCCTTCTCTGATTGACCACAGGCAACGTCGCTTTAAGTCGCCCAAAGTCATGCTGAAATCGTGTTCAAATCCCCTAACAAAGTCGCCCCTGAAGTCGGATCTCCTATGTGAACCGGCCCTATGAGGGCAGTTTAACCATTTAAAGAATAAACCTTTTTCTGACACTTGTTGCTTACAAGTTAAAATCAGTATTTTTTTTTTTATAGAAAATTACTGGGAACCCCCAAACATTATATACAGTGCCTTGCGAAAGTATTCGGCCCCCTTTGAACTTTGCGACCTTTTGCCACATTTCAGGCTTCAAACATAAAGATATAAAACCGTAATTTTTTGTGAAGAATCAACAGCAAGTGGGACACAATCATGAAGTGGAACAAAATTTATTGGATATTTCAAACTTTAACAAATAAAAAAACGGAAAAATTGGGCGTGCAAAATTATTCAGCCCCCTTAAGTTAATACTTTGTAGCGCCACCTTATGCTGCGATTACAGCTGTAAGTCGCTTGGGGAAGTCTCTATCAGTTTTGCACATCGAGAGACTGAAATTTTTGCCCATTCTTCCTTGTAAAACAGCTCGAGCTCAGTGAGGTTGGATGGAGAGCGTTTGTGAACAGCAGTTTTCAGTTCTTTCCACAGATTCTCGATTGGATTCAGGTCTGGACTTTGACTTGGCCATTCTAACACCTGGATATGTTTATTTGTGAACCATTCCATTGTAGATTTTGCTTTATGTTTTGGATCATTGTCTTGTTGGAAGACAAATCTCCGTCACAGTCTCAGGTCTTTTGCAGTCTCCATCAGGTTTTCTTCCAGAATGGTCCTGTATTTGGCTCCATCCATCTTCCCATCAATTTTAACCATCTTCCATGTCCCTGCTGAAGAAAAGCAGGCCCAAACCATGATGCTGCCACCACCATGTTTCACAGTGGGGATGGTGCGTTCAGGGTGATGAGCTGTGTTGCTTTTACGCCAAACATAACGTTTTGCATTGTTGCCAAAAAGTTCGATTTTGGTTTCATCTGACCAGAGCACCTTCTTCCACATATTTGGTGTGTCTCCCAGGTGGCTTGTGGCAAACTTTAAACGACACTTTTTATGGATATCTTTAAGAAATGGCTTTCTTCTTGCCACACTTCCATAAAGGGCAGATTTGTGCCGTATACAACTGATTGTTGTCCTATGGACAGAGTCTCCCACTTCAGCTGTAGATCTCTGCAGTTCATCCAGAGTGATCATGGGCCTCTTGGCTGCATCTCTGATCAGTCTTCTCCTTGTATGAGCTGAAAGTTTAGAGGGATGGCCAGGTCTTGGTAGATTTGCAGTGGTCTGATACTCCTTCCATTTCAATATTATTGCTTGCACAGTGCTCTTTGGGATGTTTAAAGCTTGGGAAATCATTTTGTATCCAAATCCGGCTTTAAACTTCTCCACAACAGTATCTCGGACCTGCCTGGTGTGTTCCTTGTTCTTCATGATGCTCTCTGCGCTTTAAACGGACCTCTGAGACTATCACAGTGCAGGTGCATTTATACGGAGACTTGATTACACACAGGTGAATTCTATTTATTATCATTAGTCATTGAGGTCAACATTGGATCATTCAGAGATCCTCACTGAACTTCTGGAGAGAGTTTGCTGCACTGAAAGTAAAGGGACTGAATAATTTTGCACGCCCAATTTTTCAGTTTTTTATTTGTTAAAAAAGTTTGAAATATCCAATAAATTTCGTTCCACTTCATGATTGTGTCCCACTTGTTGTTGATTCTTCACAAAAAAATTACAGTTTTATATCTTTATGTTTGAAGCCTGAAATGTGGCAAAAAGGTCGCAAAGTTCAAAGGGGGCCGAATACTTTCGCAAGGCACTGTATGTAGATAGATAGATAGATAGATAGATAGATAGAAGAGACCCTAGAGAATAAAATGGCGGCTGTTGCAATATTTTATGTCACACCATTTGATCAGCGGTCTTTCATATGCAATTGGAAAATACACTTTAATGAATTATAAAAAACTAAAAACAGTAAAGTTAGCCCAATTTTTGTATAATGTGAACGATGAGGTTACGCCGCAAGAATCGTGATCTTTATCACAATTCTCATTTTAGCCAGAATTGTGCAGCTCTACTTAATTGTATTTTTTTGTTTTTGTTTTTTTACACATTGCATTATTTTTCATTACATTTTTTAAAATGTGATTGAAGCAAAGAGTATTCTGTCTTATTTTATTGCCATATTGTTTGATAACCTAATGTTCAGGGGTTGTAAATCTTTAAAATGAAAAAAAAAAAAAAAAAAAAATCTTCAGAATCATGTGAGAATGGAAATCTTTATTCCAAGCAAAAAAAATTGTGATTCTCATTTTATCAAGAATCGTGCAGCCCTAAAATGGTAAGCAATGACAAAATTGAATTACTCTTTACCTGTACTGTTTTAATAGAAAGCCACTTGATAATTAGGCTGCATTCACACAGGGGCGACCCGACTTCGGCGCGACTTTGCTAGGCGATTTCAGCGCGACTTCCAGCGCAAATTCAGCACGACTTCAGGAACTTGAGGCGACTTTACAACACAACTTTTGCCAGGCGACTTTGCCTTGACCAATCAGAGAAGGGAAGGAGGGGGTTGCCTAAAAATAGATTTTATTCTTTATACAGGCAGTCCCCTAGTTACAAACATCCGACTTACAAACGACTTCGACTTGCAAAAGGAGGGAGACAACAGGAAGTGAGAGGAAATCTCCCCTTAGGAAGGGAAATTCACTCCTGTAAGAGTTATTATAGGAAAAAGGTGTCTCCGTTGATGCTTTATCACCAAGGCTTGTTTCCACAACAACCCAAATTTTTCAAAATCCAATTATCATTGGGATAGGAAGTGAGATGAAATCTTCTGAACAGAAACATAGACAGCAAAACAAACATTACAGGGGTGTTAACCCTTCCCTAGGCTATCCAAAAGGCTTAAAAATATTTTTTTTTGGCTGAAGCTACACTTAAAAAAAAATGTACCTGTTCTGACTTACAAATTCAACTTAAGAACAAACCTGCAGACCCTATCTTGTTTGTAACCCGGGGACCGCCTGTACTGTAAAGTCGCTTCCATATAGATGGGGATCCGACTTGGAGGCGACTTCTATTGAATGCTATGGGCACAAGTCGGATAGAAGTCGCCTCCAAGTAGTACAGGAACCTTTTCTGAAGTCGCCTTGAAGTCGAAGCGACTTCAGTTGTGTATATTAAGAAGGCTCCCATTCACTTCAATGGGATTTCAGATGTCAAGCGACTTGGGGCGACTTGAGGCAACTCAAGTCGGATCGCAAGTCACCCCTGTGTGAATGGGCACTTAGTCTTGAAAAACTACAAATGAACACAATGGGGTTGATTTGCTAATTGCAAACAGCCTGTGCACTTTGCAAGCACAGAGGCCCCACAGCTTAGTAGCTGAATCTTCATTTGGTTAAGAATACCAAATCACAAGCAAGAAAAATAGCGTTTTTTTGCTTGCACATGATTGGATGATGAAGCAGATCTTCCACGCATCTACTAAGCTCTGGAGCAGCTACACTTCCAAAGTGCACCATCTTTTTTGCCTTTTTTCAATCAGCCCCATTGCAACATTTATAATCTATTTTTGCCATCAAGCAGTGGGTACAGACTGGTCGTTACAGCCAACGCTGCTGCAAAACATACTGCGAGTTATGCGCTGCCGTGCGGTTTAAGCTTTAAATGGGGTTAAAAAGTGACGGCGATTAGAAAAGGATGGCAAATTTCTTCTCTGTCTGTACAATGCAGCAGAAATGACTTGAGAGCTGTAAGTCACCGCACGATTAATAACAATAAAATATATGCAAGAATTACACATCTTTAAATCTACAAATGGCGCGGCAAAGATAAAAATGAGACCGACGTGCTTTCTGTACTCCAACCACGACACAAAAAAAAAAAAAAAAAAAAAAAACAGGCAATGGAGCCGTGCCTGGCTAATGACACTTACCTCCAAATATCTGTAGCTGAGAAAATAACGTTATATCTAAAATTGTCCATAGAAGACACATTGCGTCCTATCAAATAGATGGAGGAATGGAATGATGTCTGTTCTATGGGGCCTCGTTCCCGCTATTGCCATGTAATGATGCCGACAGAACATCACATTACAATTTATCTGTCCTGGCGCAATTAGATTAACCATTTAAGTGTCCTGACCGTTCCTGTGCAGCTTGGAAGGTCACTGGACAAGATTGGTTCGGGAGAGGGGGATGATTAGCAACAGCAAACATTGCGTTCATCTTTACCTGTACTGTTCTATATAAAACCTTACAGAAAATAATCTCATATCCTGGAGGATGACAAAAATTCCCTCACCCCTTACATAGTCGGTGAGGTTGAAAATAGACACCAGTCCATCAAGTCCAACCTATGTGTGTGCTTTTATGTCAGTATTACATTGGGTATCCCTCAATGTTGTGGTCCCTTAGGTGCCCATGTAATAGTTTTTTGAAATTATCTATGCTCCCAGCTGAAACCACAGTTTGTGGAAGAGAATTCAACATCCTCACTGCTCTTACCGTAAAGAACCATCTATGCAGTTTAAGGTTAAACTGCCTTTCTTCTAGTTTTTGTGGATGGCCGCATGTCTTTGTGTGCTCCCTTGCGCTGAATAGTTTTGTCCCTATTGTGCGGTCACCAGTACAGTATTTGTACGCCAAATGCCTGTAACAGCTTGTAAACGCGGTTAAACGTGGCATGTAAACGCTGCTAAATGCGGTAACTTTAGCGTTTCGCTTACAGACTTTTTTTTTTTAATGAGCAGCGTTTACATGTCACGTTTGCGTCTAGATGCGGTTTTATTTTTTATGCTACAAATAAAACAAGACCGAAAATTTAGAAAAAAAAAAAAAGTTTCTCTCCGTTTCTGTCACAAAACTTTGTAAATAAGTACATTTTCTCCATAACCAATGGGCACTGATGAGGCTACACTGACGGGCACTGTTGAGGCAGCACTGATTGGCACTGATGAGTGGCACTGATAAGACACTTCTATGCAGCACTGTTGGGTATGGATAGGCGGCACCGATACGCAGCACTGACGGGCACTCATTAGGCGGCACTGATAGGTGGCATTGGTGGGCAGCAATGAAAGATTGCACTGCAAGGTGTACATATCCTGGTGGTCCTGGCCATCCATATTGGGCATTGTGCCCCTTACCTGGTGGTCCTGGGTAGCGATCCTGGGGGGGGGGGCTGCGCTGATAAACAATTAGCACTGACCCCCCCGTAAGCCGTCAGGAGAGCAGCCGGTCGGCTCTCCTCGCGCCGGTTTACACTGGGACTGGCCGTGATTGGTCACAGCTGATCACGTGGTAAAGAGCTTCCGATGAAGGCTCTTTACCAAGATCGGTAATGCAGGGGGGTCAAACTGAAACACCGCACCACCGATCGCCGCATCTGATCCGACTCGATCTCCAGCGGCGGAAGCTCGGAAGAGGACACGGCCGCCAACGGCTGTGTAATTAATGGGATGTGACATCACCCATAGAGTTACTATGGGGCTTCCATTGTTGGAGGTGTCCTCTGCACCCGCCTACACAGAGAGGCCACGGCTGGCAGCTAAGTGTGGGATCGGGTCGGATTGCCTGCAGAAAAGGTATGTATACTGATTTTTTTTCTTTAAAGGGCTAGATAGGTTAATGTTAAAATGTGGGTGGCTATTAATGCAGGGATTTCAGTTTTTGCATGGACTTCTACTTTAATGCATTTTATGCATCTGTGCCCTGTACACAGAGCTAGGCAGTCAGCTTATGGAAGAATCTAAATATTCAGTCTCAAATATTATAACTGGTACAGATTTAAGGTGGTATTAACGGCAAGTTTTTTTTCATTACCACTTTAATACCGGGCACTTTTATCCCCTTCCTGCCCAGGCCAATTCCCAGCTTTCAGCACTGTCACACTTTGAATGACAATTACATGGTCATGCTACACTGTAACCATTACATTTTTATAATTTTTTATTTTTTTAGATAAATAGAGCTTTCTTTTGGTGGTATTTAACTGCTTAAGGTCCGCCCACGCATATATACTGCATTAGGGCAGCCCTCCTGCGTGAAATCATGTACAGATACGGGATTTCAGAGCGCGTGTGCCGTTGGCAACCTGTTCCCGCTGTGATTGGACACAGCGGGAGCCAATAAGCAGGTTCAGCGGACATGATGTTCCCCAGGACCCGCCAATCACTCTCTGAAGAAGCAGAACGGTGGTCTGCCTATGTAAACAAGGCAGACTGCTGTTCTGTGAGAGAGGAAGATGGAGATCTTGTGTTTCTGCTAAGCAGAAAGATGGATCTCCGTCTTCCTCCAGTCACAGCATTCCCCCTCAGTTAGACAGCGCTCCCTAGGAACAACCTTAACCCTTTGATCGCCCCTGTTAACCCCTTCCCTACCAGCGACATTAGTACAGTGACTGAATATTTTTAGCACTGATCACTGTATTAGTGTCACTGGTCCCCAAAAAGTGTCAGTTAAGTGTCCGATTTGTCCGCCAAAATATCGCAGTCACGCTACAAGTTGTCAATCACCGCCATTACTAGTAAAAAAAAAAAAAATACAATTAAAATGACATAAAAATATCCCATAGTGTGTAGACGCTATAACGTTTGCACAAACCAATCAATTTACGCTTATTGGGATTTTTATAGAATAAAAATATGTAGAATAGAGCCATTACCAGTGATTGGACACAGCTGATCACATGGTAAAGAGCCTATGTCATTGTCTCTTTACTGCGATCGGTGATGCGCTGTGTCCGAGGGACAGCACACCACAGATCGCTGCACTGCACACCAAGAATGAGAAGACGTCCTCTCAGAACAAGAGAGGTCCCGCCGACCGTCATTTTACAATACGGCAGACGCAGTTAAATAACAAAACGCCATACTTACCTGCTCTGTATAATGGTTTAGCACAGAGCAGCCCTGAACCCCCTCTTCTCGGATCCTCTGCCGGTGCTCCTGGCCCTCCCCCCTGCCAAATTGCCCCAAGAAAACAGATTGCTGTGGGGCTTGCTCCCGAGCAGCTGCTCTGCATATCCATTCAGACACAGAGCTGCAGCTAGGCCCCAGCCACTCTTCCTTCTCATTGGCTGTGACTGACAGCAGTGGGAGCCAATGGCTGCTGTCACAGCCAATGAAGAGGGAGAATCCCCCTGAGAGGCAAGGCTCTTGTGCACATCGCTGGATCGCGATGGGGATCCGGTAAGTATTGGGGGGGGGGGGGGGCTGCATACAGAAGTGGTTTTACTGTCCTGCACAGAATGCAAGACTTTAGAACCACTTTCAGTTAAACACATTTATCCCCATTTTTAGCAAATCTGGCGACTGTCCGACCCCAAATATGATCAACCGCCTCCTATCATACAGTATATGAGAATAGCAAATAACAGAGCCTAATAATTGCCTACATGAGAAACTGTGAATGGATTTGGATATTCCCACTGAGGAGCTCGAAGACAGGTCAGGCCATTAGCACAGAAATCGTCTGACAGAACTAAACCCTGGGTTTGGTCTGCTTCATAAAAAGGATTCAGCTTTAAAGCAGAACCCCAAAAATAAGATAAAATATCAATTGCTCCTCAAAAGATAAAAAACAGCAACTGCTGTAACATTCTGCTTCAATCCAGCGATTTCCCCATGCAGCACCCTTTTTCTGCCACTAGATGTCCTCAGTCTAATGGCCAGTATCATTCAACCCACTTTCCCTGAGCCCAGGTCATCCTGGAGCCATCCCAGCCTGTGACTGGGCAGTGAAAGGAGAAGCAACAGAGTGATCAGCTCATCTCTGCTCTCTCCTCCTATCAGCATGCTTCTTGTCAGAACAAGATGGCTTCTTGTACTGCTTCGTCCTCTCCAGCCCTGCTGTACAGGGACTGCAAGAGGCCAAAACCAGGTCAAATTCGGATACTGCCTGCATTTAAAAATACATTTAATGATGCATTAAATAACACAGATTAAAAATAAAAGTATAACTACAAGGCAAAACTTTTTTTTTTTTTGGAAAGGATGGGAGATGGATTAGAAACCCTGTCAGGTTTTTATTGCCGTCTGTGCACCCCGTTATGGAGATTCCCCCTCTATATTTGTCCTGTTTACCATTTTCACCGACAGCAGTTGTAGAAGAAAATGCTAAATACTGGGTTGTCACCACAACAGGAACAGGGGAAAATCTTCCGATGGGGACACTAGTGTCAACCAGGGATTCCCTGGAGGGATTTCCTCTCACTTCCTGCTTTGGTTATAGGACAGGAAGTGAAGGAAAATCTCCCCAATGGGACACAGATGACAAAAAAAAAAAAAAAGGCAGGACAGGTTATAATGCTCCCTTATTCCATTCAATATGAAAAAGTTGTGCACCCTCACAGTTTTCGACATTAATGCATTGTATGCATTAGTGTGAAAAAACAATTTTTTGTTGCAGCTGCCTTCAGAGCCCCACGTTTACGCCGGGGTTGAGCACAGCCGGTGTCTCAGGACCTCATTGGATAGATCGATAGCAGCACAGCCATTGGCTTCCGCTGCGGTCAATCAAATCCAATGACGCGGGAGCCAGTTCCGAGTCTGTGTCAAGGGAAGCAGAAGCAGGACTCGGGAGCACGCCCACACAGGTGACCCCAAGGAAAGCTCTTCCCTGACAGGTCACTCGATGCGGGGAGGAGCCAGGAGCACCGCTGGGGGGCCCCAGAAGAGGAGGAGGATCGGGGCCACTCTGTGCAAAACCCTTGCAGAGGAGGCAAGTATGACATGTTTGTAATTTTTTTTTTTTTTTTAATAACCACTTGAATTTGGTTTTTTTGTGTGGAGTTTAGCTTAAAGTGGTTATAAAAGCACAAGGTTTTTATACCTTCATGCATTCTGTGCATGAATGTAAAATACCTTCTGTGTGCAGCAGCCCCCCTAATACTTGCCTGAGCCCCTCTCAGTCCAGCAATATCCACATGAGCCTTGTCTCTCCAGGGACTTGCACTCCTGATTGGCTTTTGGCAGCAGCGGGAGCCATGAGCAAACATAGCCAGTGACCGAATCAGGAGACAGAGGGGGCAGGGCCAAGCCGCGGCTACATGTGAATGAACACGCAGAGCTGAGGCTCGGGAGAGTGCCTGCTTGGATGCCCCCAGAGCAAGCTGCTTGCTGTGAGGGCACCCAGCAGGTGGGAGGATCCAGAAGGGCCAGTGGGGGGCCCGAGATGAGAACCATTACACAAAGTAGGCAAGTATAACAGGTTTGTTATTTTAGATTAAAAAAAGGCTTTCCTATCACTTTAAAAATACTTTTCTTATAATACTTTTATTGATGTGCTTTTTGCCATGATTTTGAACTGCATGAAAACCAGAACAAATATTTCACAAAGGGCCTCTACACACATCACGAAGCAAGAATCCTGCTGGGTACCGCAGCTAAAAACAGCATGGTGGCGCTGAGAGGGATGTATAGAGATAGCGCTGGAAGACACAACCATCTCAGATCCACAGCAGACACCTTCCCAGGAGCCCCCGCTGCTACCAGACTTCCTACCTGGCATTGCTGGGGGCCGCAGCTGACGGCGATAATTTCGCTGACTATCTTCTTCTCCTTTAATCTGACGGCTTCCTCCACGGCAATCTCACAGAAGGGATTCATTGAGTGTTTCACCCCATCGGTCACCACACCGGTCTTATCCGGCTTTACACGAACCTGTGAGCACAAAGATAAAAAAACGTGATCCTTGTATCTTATATGTGGTCGGCACCTTAGGCTCATTTATACAATAAGCTGCAGACACTGTGCGGGCAGATAAAGAAAATGTCACATTCTTATTTGTATTGTAAAAACCAACAGTAGAAAATAAAACCTCAAACATATCCATACATTCAACTGCCATGAGGCTGCTATCACACTGGGGCTGCCCGTGCATTAGCGGTAAAGCGCCGCTAGTTTTAGAGGCGCTTTGCCGCTCTGTAAGTGGCGCTTATCAACCGCTTTTGACCCCCAAGAAGGGGTTAAAAGCGCCCATGTTGCAGAGTTAAGCGGAGTTCCACCCAAAAGTTCACCAGAGCTCATGATGGTGGGGATGGGTTTTGCTGTGGGTTAGTACCAGGTCGTATTCCTCAGGATCGCCCCACCAGGAGGTGAGCAAGCCAAGGTCTGGTAGAAGGTGGGGATCAAGCAGAAGAGTAGTCAGTATATAGTTACATAGTTAGTCAGGTAGAGAAATAAAAAGTCCATCTAGTTCAACCAATAAAAATCATACAATCCCATATACACAATCCTTCAGGCACAGTTGATCCAGAGGAAGGCGAAAAGTAGTGGAGTATAGAATTTTTTTTTCCTTGCATCTAACAGCTTCCTGACCGCTTTGCGTACTTTTACTGCTGCAAATTGGCAACGCTGCACGAATCTCGTGCCCGCCGCACGAGTGTGCCCACGGGTCGGGTGGATTCGATGTCCGAAGACTACCTGTGATCGCCTAATACAGAGTAAGAACGGGGAATTGCCAATGTAAATACGGCGGTTCCCCATTCTGTCAGGCGGCAGGACAGTGATCTACTGATCTGTCACTGGGATCAGTTCGATCTGTCATGCCCCTGCCAGCCCAGCCCCCATACGTTAGAACACAGTGAGGGAACATTTAACCCCTTGATCGCCCCCTACAGCTTAACCCCTTTCCTGCTAGTGATTATTCAGTAATCAGTGGCTATTTTTATATCTGATCGATGTATAAATGTCAATGGTCCCAAAAAAAGTGTCAAAAGTGTTTGATCTGTCCGCCGCAATATCGCAGTCTCGATAAAAATCACAGATCACCGCCATTACCAGTAAAAAAAAAAATATATATATATATATATAAAAAAAAACACCATAAATCCATTCTCATAGTTTGTAGACACGATAACTTTTGCACAAACCAATCAATAAACGCTTATTGCGATTTTAATTACGAAAAACCATGTAGAAGAATGCATTTTGGCCTATACTGATGAATACATGTTTTTTTTATATTTTTTTTGGATATGCATTATAGCAAAAAAGTTAAAAATGTTTTTTTTTCAAAATCTTTGCCCTTTGTTTCAAGCGCAAAAAATAAAAAAAACTGCAGAGGTTATCAAATACCACGAAAAGAAAGCTCTGTTTGTAAGGGGAAAAAAAAGAAAAAAAGGACGTCAATTTTGTTTGGGTACAACGTCGCACGACCACACAACTGTCAGGTAAAGTTACGCAGTGCCAAATTGCAAAAGGTGCTCTGGTCAGGAAGGGGGCAAATCCTTCCGGGGCTGAAGTGGTTAAACCGGAAAGCAAAAAAGGGGTTTCCAGAGCCCCCTTCTCCAGCAACACCTGGATGAATACTTCTGATATACACGCTGTGTCTCCTGTATCTCAAGGCTTATTTTTTCATTTTGGCGATAATTCGCATTTAAAATACATCTAAACCCAAACTTGATGACATTTACTTTACTAAACCATTTCATATCAACTAATTCCTGTTTACTTTTCCTAAAACGCCATTTTAATTTTTTGCATCTCAGAGCTGCTGATCCTCTCCAGCCTCTGGACTTCAGTTTTAAAAGTGAAGATTTGCCATGTTATTAGAGAACATTTAGAAATGATAATTGTGCCCAAGCTAAAGTCTGGAAAAAAAAAAAAAAAATCCACCTTTTGTCTCAAATTCCTCCCAAAATGTCAGTGCACATCCTGGTTGTGTATTGCAGCCTCTTAGCTGTATATCTGCAGCGGGAGATTTATCAATTCGCCTGTTGAGTACTTTCACCCCCTTCCTCTCCAGGCCTATTTTCAGCACTAGAAAAAAATCCAAGCTCACTTACCGACCAGCCTACAAACAACCAAATTAACCTAACGATATGCCTTAAAAACGGGTTTAGTCTGCTCACATTTTGCAAATACATGCGTAAGCTACAGGCCCCGCCAAGGCACCCCGGTATCTGTAGTAGAGTTGCCACCTCATCCCTTTAAACAGGAACACATATGAATTACACAGGTGGTTCTGAGGCTAATTTAATGCAGATAAGTTTAATTACCACCTTAATCAGCCACAGAACCTGTGTAATTAATATGTGTTCGGGTTTAAAGGGATGAGGTGGTAACCCTAATCTGTAGTCCTATCACTGGCTTATGAGTGAATCCACAATGGAAGCACATATGTTGCCTTCCAATGCTACTTGCTGCAATGGACAGTTATAGGTTGGGACAGTTATAGGTTGGGACAGTAGCCACCTTTTTTGTATTACGGTTATATTGGTCAGGCAACGCAATGACACCTTTGCAGCCATTGTGCTATGTGCTGGGTGTTCAGTGTGCCCCTGTACCTTTAAGAAGGGGTGGGCTCCCTCCAGTCCATCTGCCCTCCATCTATTCATCAGAATGCATGTGCTTCCATTGTGGAGTCCTTTTGGTGGTATTTAATCACCAATGACCGTTTTATTTTTTGCTATATATTTAAAAAAAAAAAAAAAAGTTTGTCTTTGTTTCGATCATAAAAGTTTACAAAATGTTCTTCATAAAATTTAGCCCAAAATGTATTATGCTACATTTCTTTGGTAAAAGTAACCCAAATCAGTGTATATTATTTAGTCTGTGCGAAAGTCCACAAACTATGGTATACTCAGTATATCTGAAAACTGATCAATTCTGATGTGCTGACTGAGACCCTAAAATGCCATTACAGTGATGATCTGACCACGGTTATGAATGACATCCATCCATTCATGCACCATTGTGTAATATTGTGATAGCTGTGACATGATACATGTCTGCTGTGATTGGTCCCTGTACAATGTGATCACTGTGACCAATCACAGAGATCACAATACACAATGAATGGCTATGAATGAAAACCATTTATGGGGCAATCGCTGTGTTTGGTCACAGTGATCACATAGTACCTGGGCCGGACAGGTACAACAATCAGTCTTCCACAGTGTCTGATGGACGCAGCGGGTGACAGATCACACCGCTGCGCAATCCCTAGGGCGCGCATCTAGAGGACATCATATGACATACATCCAGGATAACACTGCTCCCACTCAGGTATCAATTTACAATAGGCTGGGTAGGAAGCAGTTAAATTTCATCTAATTCCCCAGTGAGTAGCCGTTGGCCACCTCGCACCCGACATCCCTTGATTGAAAAATAAAACCGGTTGGTTGAACAGTGGTTGCATCCAATCAATCAGATACGGCTGCTGTTCGGGTATTTTGACAGCTGACAGGACCAGCTGTCAAGATGCAATAACCGCAGTGGGAAATTCATCCATCTGTGCTGTACAAGGCGGATGAAGAACAGGACACAGCAGAGACACAGGGGCTGGTGGGAGGAACCACAGTGCTCAGCAGGGGGGGCCAAGAGATCAACACGGATACGCTGGATTTGGAAGTGGCCATTTCTCTTGTCATCCAGCAACAATCAGGGATGTGGGAGAGACTTTTATTACCCACTTCACGACCAGGCCATATCTATCTGTCCGTCTGTCTATATATAGATTAGCTCATGGGGATCAGCTTTCTGGAGGAACAGAGTCAGCATGCAGGCCATTTTCCTTCAAATCTGGCGGCTTGCCATGTTTATTAATGAAATAAGATTTTCAGGTAAAACAAAACAAATACATAAAAATAAGTCCTTGCCATCCGGCGCTAAACTAAACATTATAGTTTCCTCACTATACAGTGTGGGCCTGGCCCCCAACACCCACAAAACATAAGCAAAAAGGCAAACCATGTCTTTCAAAGTCCAAACAGACACAGAGCTCCCTCAGATCCCTCACTCTCTGAGTTACAGGCCAGAGCTCTAGTGAGTTCTTTTCCTGGTCATTAAATGCAGCTGAAGAGGGGTTTGGGTGGACCAGAAACTCCAGGCCGGAACCAGCTCTGCCACAGTGGCTGGCAAAACCCGGGTTGGACTCTCACTAAAATAATATATATATATATCCCTCTATATCAGGGATATGCAATTGGCGGACCTCCAGATGCTGCATTACTACAAATCCCATGAGGCATAGCAAGACTCCGATAGCCACAAGCATGAAACCCAGAGGCACGATGGGACTTTTAGTTTTGCTAATATATATATATTATATATATATATATATATATATATATATATATATATATATATACGCGGCCTACCGTTCCTG
>BLSH010322230.1:54337-64952 GCA_018402905.1 Glandirana rugosa | reverse complement strand
GAAAGAGAAGTTCCCACATGTGACCTAAATGGCAGATGGTGTATCTGTGTATGGAGGAAGGTTGTCCCATCTGGAGAACCGGGCAATAGAGTGGTGAAGTATTAGACACATTCAATAGGAGTTCCAGTTGAATAAAGGGGTTGTTGTAGTGTGGTTGTTCTCTAGTGCACACAGTGAGTGAATCTATGAAGAATTGATATTCCACTCGTTTGAGTGGTTTGTACATAAGTTCCTCTTCATCATCATTCTTTTCAAAAAGCTGTTAGAATCTCACCCAGCTGAATTGTCTAGCAGCAGTTTTCTAACCACTATAGCAAGCTCCTAACCACTTTTTACTGAGAATTAGAGCTGACCTTCAGCCTTCCACTCAGTCTTGCATAGTTGTATAGGCTCTTCTCTACTGAAAATTCTTACTCTGATTTCACTGCATACTGTGCATTAGAAACTTGGAATCAGGTGCTTATTATTGTGTTGGTTGTGTTCATTATTTTCTTGGTTAAAGTGATACTAGTGCCTGGATTTTTATTTTTTTTTGTTTAAAAATAACAAACATGCCATACTTACCTGCTCTGTGTAGTGGTTTTGCACAGAGCAGCCTGCATCCTCCTATCCTCTGGTCCCTCTTCGGTGCTCCTAGCCCCTCCCTCCTGCTAAGTGCCCCCACAGCAAGCAGCTTGCCGCACCCAAGCCAAGCCGCTGCTCTGTGTGTCCATTCAGACATGGCGCCATGGCCCAGCCTCATCCCTTTTCTCTCCTCATTGGCTCACTCACTTTGGGAGCCAATGGCACCCTGCTGCTGTCTCAGCCAATCAGGAAGGAGAGTCCTGGACAGCCGAGCCTCTTGTGCAACATGGCTGGATCAAGATGGGCTCAGGTAAGTACTAGGGGGGTTACTGCACACAGAAGGTTTTTTATCTTAATGCATAGAATGCATTAAAGTGGTTGTCAAATCATGATGATCAATAAGGCTTACCTGTAGGTGCAGGAAATATATGTTTAGGAGATATCCCCTGTATCTGCATGTGCCAATGTCATCTGCACATGCGCACTGAAGAATCGGCACCCGGGGTAGCCCAGGGTGCCGTTCCTTCTGTATTCGTGCCTTAAATGACGGCTCCCGTGCGCATGCGCGGGAGTGACATCAGCGCGGCTCCGCCAATCACATGGCTGGAGCCCGCGCTGTGATTGGACGGAGCCGCAGACCTGGAAGAGCGATGTTGCCGGTCACATCGGTGTGCCGAGACCGCTGCAACAGCTTAGTTCCAAGGTGTTTCATAATGAGCGAGTATGCGCTGCGTACTCACTCATTATGCTTTTGCTTTGCAGGTTTTTTTTGGGGGGGAGGGGCTGGGGGAAGTTTACAACCACTTTAACTGCTTGCCGACCGCTGATCGGCATTTGACGGCGATGGAGTGGCTCTGTAAGGCAAAACGCCGTCATATGACGGCAGCTGCCAGATCGCGTGCGGGGAGGGCCAGGGAGCGGGTGCGGCGGATTCCATCTCCGCCGGCCACCCGCGATGCCCCCCCCCCGGAATGAAAGAATGGAGGTCCGTGTAAGTAAACACGGACCTCTGTTCTGTGAGGAGGGAAGGGCTGTGATCACAGCCTTCCACTACATGGAGGCTGTGATCACTTCCCTTCCCCAGCTAGGGCAGTCCCCACACAGTTAGAACACGCCCAGGGAACACAGTTAACCCTTAGAGCGCCCCCTGCAGGTTAACCCCTTCACTGCCAATGGTATTTACACAGTAATCAGTGCATTTTTATAGCACTGATTGCAGTATAAATGCCAATGGTCCCAAAAAAGTGTCAAAATGTTCCGACATGTCCGCTGAAATATCACAGTACCGCTAAAAATCGCAGATCACCGCCATTACTAGTAAAAAAAAAAAAAAAAAATAAAAACCCCAGAAATGAATTCTCATCATCCGTAAACGCGATCACTTTTGCGCAAACCAATCAATAAACGCCGATTGCGATTTTTTTTTATCACAAATATGAGGAAGAATATAAATCGGCCAAAACCGATGAAAAAAATGTTTTTTTATATTTTTTTTTTGGATTTGTATTTTAGCAAAAAGTAAGAAATTTGTTTTTTTTTTTGCAAAATTGTCGCTCTTCTTTTGTTTATAGCGGCGATCAGAAATGACGCAGCAGTGATCAAATACCACCAAAAGAAAGCTCTATTTGTGGGAAAAAAAGGACGCAAATTATGTTTGGGTACAACGTCGCACGACCGCGCAGTTGTCAGTTAAAGCGACGCAGTGCCGAATCGCAAAAAGGGCTCTGGTCCTAAAGGGGGAAATCCTTCCGGGGCTGAAGTGGTTAAGATAAAAACCTTCTGCCTTTACAACCACTTTATCTTCTGCTGTGCTACTTACACTCCTTAGGTAATGTTACCCAGCAGATGTGTTGCTGTTTGGTTGGCAAATGTTAATACTGCTAGCCAGGTTTTCCCGGGCTTTTTTGACAAGTACCGCCCTCTACTGGACAATGCATATAAAAAAGGTAATTGTATCTAGGCAAAAGGTCCTGGTCATTGCTCTCCCAAGGGAAAAGAAGGAAAGTACTGCTTAGGATGTAGTCACTACTTTATTATTGTTTTCACCCCTTGTGGGAGCCCAGTTTCGGTTCCAAGGGATATGGTCTTTGCTGATACGTGGGCTAATGGACTTTCTTATCTGTTTAAGGTATGACCACCTTATTGGGCACAAGGGAGCACCAGGGACATACTAAGGCTGGGTTCACACTAGTGCAGTGCGATTTTGATCCGATTTTAAATACCATTTTGTAGTGCAGCTTGTTTTACTACTGTGACTCATCCCTGCTGGCTAGTCATCAGTTGTCAAGGAGCCAGCACCTGCCAGTGTCTTAATAATGATTAGTTAGCCCTGCTGTCAGCGGCGGATTCCTCGCTGACAGCAGAAGGTAAGCAAAAGAGCTGGTATTAACCACTTAAAGAGGAACTGCAATCTGCTCACATAATTTGTAATAAAAACATCTTTGCCATTCTGAAGCTTCCCTCCAACCACTTTGCATATTATTTTATATATACTGTGATTCTGTACTTGCCAAATATGCTGCAGAAATCTCCCTCCAGTAAGTCTGGCTGCATCCATTTTAACTGTGGGCAGCTGAAGCTGTTGCCTGTTCACTTCCTGGATTTACACAGACACATACCTCCAGCTCTGCAGCTTTCATTGGCCCTCTTATGACTCATCCCCCCCTCCCTTCCTGGCAGAATGCTGTGCATGATGCCAAATGCCTGACAGGAAACAGGAAGTAAGCTGTATAAGGTATTTACTGGCAGAAAAAATGTTTTACTATCCAAAGTTAAAACAACCAGGGCAGAAGATTTAATAGATGAAAAAATGACTGAAGTTTAACTTTAACCACTTCAGCCCTGAAAGGATTTCAGACTTTAGGAGCAGAGCACTTTTTGCGATTCAGCACTGCGTCGCTTTAACTGACAATTGCGCGCAAACCCAAACAAAATTTGCGTCCTTTTTTCCCCACAAATAGAGCTTCCTCTTGGTGGTATTTGATCCCCTCTGCGTCATTTCTGATCACCGCTATAAACAAAAAAAGAACAACAATTTTGCAAAAAAAAAAATAAAAACTATTTTTCTTACTTTGTGCTAAAATACAAATACAAAAAAAAAAATAAAAACATTTATATTCTTCCTCATATTCTTGGTAAAAAAAAAAAAAAAAAACACAACTGGAGTTTATTGCTTGGTTTGCGCAAAAGTTGCCGATTTAACAAATGATGAGAATTAATTTATGGGGTTTTTATTTTTTAAAAATATTTTACTAGTAATGGCGATGATCTTCGTTTTTTATCAGGACTGCGATATTGCAGCGGTCATGTCGAACCATTTTGACACTTTTTTGGGACCATTGCCATTTATACAGCGATCCGTGCTAGAGTTGCCAACTCATCCCTTTAAACCCGAACACATATGAATTACACAGGTTCTATGGCTGATTAAGGTGGTAACTAAACTCACTTGGTGCCTCATCTGCATTGAATTAGCCTCAGAACAACCTGTAGAATTCATATGTGTTCGGGTTTAAAGGGATGAGGTGGCAACCCTAATCCGTGCTATAAAAATGCACTGATTACTGTGTAAATGCCATTGGCAGTGAAGGGGTTAACCTGGAGGGGGCGCTTTAAGGGTTAACTGTGTTCCCTTAGTGTGTTCTAACTGTATGGGGGCTGGGCTGGCAGGGGGAGGGGAGTGATCACAGCTTCCATATACAGGAAGCCTGTAATCACATCTCTTCCTCCTCTGTCAGAACAGAGATCCGTGTTTACATACACGGACCTCCGTTCTCTCACTGTGGGGGGGGGGGGCATCGCGGGTAGCCAGCGGAGATCGAGTCCACCCTACCCGCTCCCTGGTGCCCCGGAACACAGCTCCTCTGGCCGCACGCGCTCACAATACTCATTATCGCAGCCGCCGTCAAGCCATTTTTTGCTATAAAATTACTTAGAACCCCCAAACATTATATGTATTTTTTTCTAACACCCTAGAGAATAAAATGGTGGTCATTGCAATACTTCATGTCACACCGTAGTTGCGTAGCGGTCTTACAAGCACAATTTTTTTTTGGAAAAAATTAACTTTTTTGAGTTAAAAAATAAGACAACAGTAAAGTTAGCCCAATTTTTGCTATATTGTGAAAGATAATGTTACGTCGAGTAAAATGATACCCAACATGTCATGCTTCAAAATTGCACCCGCTCGTGGAATGGCGACAAACTTTGGCACTTAAAAATCTCCATTGGCGGCATTTAAAAATTCCTACAGGTTACCAGTTTTCAGTTACAGAGAAGGACTAGTGCCAGAATTATTGCTCTCACTCTAACGATCACAGTAAATCTGCTGCAGAGAGACCACTTTTATCCGAAAGAGGACCGCCCGCCGTTTTTAAAAATACCGAGGTTATGGTAGCTATCTGCTACCATAGCAACGGTATTCAACGGCAAAGTACCGCCGTATAATGAGGGCAGGTGGTCTGGAAGTGGTTGAAAAAAAAAAAAAAAACAGTGTGGGCCCCCCTCCTCAATTGATTGCATTACTCCAGTCCTGCAGACCCACACAGGAGGTTCTGGCTGCTCCGCTTGGCTCCCTTGCACTATGACATCACATGTCACACTCAAGCACCGCCTCTGCCAGATCCACCCCCACCGGCTCCACCAAAACACACTGTAGTAGGCACTTGGATGGTCTCTGAGCATCACAGCCATCTTTTTTACTGGCAACCTTTTCCTGTCACTGGCATTTACTGGCGGGAGAAAAGTGTCCGTTTTTTACTGACTGCCAGTAAAAATGCCAGTAAAAATATTGACGGTTGGCAACACTGGTTCAGATCCCTCCTGTACAGTATATCTAAGCCCTGATCAGAGGCGTAACTAGAACCTTCAGGGCCCCGATGCAAGATATTATGAAGGGCCCCCCTGACCACTGGCCAGGACCTTTCCCTCTTCTCACTGATCCTGGGGCCCTTTACTCCTATCGCAGGTCCCTTTATTACGGTACCGCAACGTCACCCTTTCGCAAGTTCTGCAGCGGGGCCCCCTTTCTGCCATCTTCAGGCCTTCCCATGGTGGTGACAATTCCAACCTTTGCAATCCCTGGTGTCAGTAGTTTTTCATTTTTATTTTAATTTTATTATTTTTTACCATTTGCTTTTATTTCTTTTACAATTTTATTTTTAACAATTTTTTTAGGAGCTCTGTTGAGGGGCTTTGATGAGATATCAGGGGCCTAAACAAACCTCAGCTCTCAATCTCCATCTGTATAACCTCAGCTGCACAGAATGAATGCACAGGAATAGTTGTGTACCGAGCCTCCCATTCATTCAGAAATGGAAGTATAGTAAAAACAGTTCACTATGCTTCAGTTATGAATACACCAATTGGTACCAATCACTGACTCTGTCTATTCAGAAAAGGAAGGAGCCAGTAAATTAAAAAAATTACCAACCCGTTCCCATCTCTCCATCATGACACATCTTCTACAGCAGCTGGCAGGAGAGAGGAGAGGGGAAGACAGCAGCTCTGTGGGGGGGACCAGGGAAGCACACAGGGACCCTGGGAACAGCAGAAGACAAGTAAACTGGATAGGAGGGGCGGCGGGGGCAGCATATAGAGGAACCAATGGAGGAGATTGGTTCCTCTAAATGCCACCTCCGCCATCCCTCCTATCCAGGTGTACAAGGGAGGCACATGGGCCCCCTGGAGCACGGGGCCCAGTTGCAATCGCAACCCCTATCGTTACGCCCCTGGACCTGACGAAAGGGGGCTCTTGTACAACCCCAGAACTGCATTGGACGTCAATTCTTGATGGACTTTTTAGTTGTGACAATTTTTTTAATGCATTTGCACCAATTTCCACTGCTTAGTGTTTTCCTTCTTGTACTTTGTATAAACCATCAAGAGAACCAGTCACTTTATTTGAAGGAAAAAAAATGTGTAAATTCAGGAACTACGACTTTTTGGGCTACTATCCATAATCCCTTGCTGTATAAAATGTGTATCTTGTACTTAGTGCAATATTTTTTTTAATTTCTGGGGCACCACAGAGTTAACTTTTATGAGCCGGATTGTATTCTTGTAAAGAGGTAACCACATCCAAATTACAAGAACAGCTGCAAACCACAGAAGTGTTAATAGAAATAGTCAGAGTGAGATATTGGTGACAGCTCGATCTGAGTCACATTAGAGTAGTGCTACAAAGGAAGGGGGGGGGGGTGGATTGGATGTCCCCAGACCCTTAAAGTCAGGGAGGAAAATCCTGGCATCTACCCACCCTTATATCGTACAGTTCTGTATCCTCCCTATTGTACTTTCTGTGTTGTACTGAACGACTAGTAGGCTTGATGTAAAAGAAGAAATTGCATGTTTTCTTCTATCTCGAGCTCTCGAAGTTCCTGGGTCTGTATATCTGCTGTGCCCATTATGAGGGGTTCCCATAAACCCTGCACTGAGATCCTTGGTCTGTACACCTGTCATGCCTATTATGAGGGGTTCCCATAAACCCTGCACTGAGATCCTTGGTCTGTACACCTGCCATGCCTATTAGGAGGGGCTCCCACCATCCCTGCACTAGGTTCCTTGGTCTGTACACCTGCTGTGCCCGTTATGAGAGGTTCCTACCATTCCTGTGCTGGTTTCCCAGGTCTGAATACCTACTGTGCCTATTATGAAGTGTTCCCACCATCCCTGGGGTGAGTTATGGGGCCTGAACGCCTGTTGTGCCCATTATGAGGGGTTCCTAAAAACCTTGCACAAAGTTCCCCAGTTTACACACCTGCAGAGCCCATTATGAGGGCTTTCCACCATTCCTGTGCCAAGTTCCCACCTCTGAACATCTGCTGTGCCCATTATGAGGAGTTCTCATCATCCCTGTGCCGCGTTCAGTGGGCTGTTCACCTGCTTTGCTCATTATGAGAGGTTCCCACCATCCCCGCACTTAGTTTTCAGGTCTGAACACCAGCTGTGGCCAGTTTGAGATGTTCCCACCATTTCTGCACCGAGTTCCCACCTTGGCACACCTGCTATCCCAATTTTGAGGGTCTTGAGTTTGGTTGTCTAGTACAACCCGTGCCATCTCACCATCAAATGAAATTCTCTGTATTGGCAGTAAAGCTTTCCTACTATAACACTAAGGTGCTATAAAAGTTGCAACAGGAGTTTAAAAAGTAAGAGGAAATAAAGATTTAGGCCATATAAACAAATGCTGCCTGTTGTGGGTACCCGGTTGGGCTATAGATTGTCCTGATCCCTGCAATGGTCACTTTTGCTGGACAGCTTGGTCTACATGTAAATGTGGGGGAAATATAAAAAGAGCGTATTACATGAGCAGCAAAGAAATACTATACTGATTAATATTGTCTATGGTATTAACCTTAAACAATTATCAGTACAAATTAATTTTGTAGCACTTGCCCTTTAAAGATTACTAGGTAATCTGGTACCTTCTCATGCCTTAAAGTGCACATAAATCCCATTATATTGCTGCTTATCATTCTTTAGATGTGGTGATTGCATTCGTTTTATTTTTTTTAGGTTTTTTCTTACTTTATTTTCACCCAGGAAAAGGACAGCACTCCTTCCTAAAGCACCAGGGCTTCTTATGGCTGATTCATCATAGTAGTAAGAAGAGATGAAACCATGTAGAGCAGTGGGAATTTTTTCAGCAGGCTTCAGTTATCGTGAATATGGCCCACGGGTGTGTTACCAGAGGAGAGGCACAGCTCTAAGATCTGTTCACCATATGATGCTGCCATAGGCGTGCGCACAGGGTGTGCCAGGTGTGCATGGGCATACCCTAATCAGCCTGTGCAATGCAGCTTCCCCTTAGTAAACTGTGTTTACTATCCTAAAATAATTTTAAAAATAACACATCTTATGCTTTACTGAAACCATCTACTGTAATACTGGCACGGCCCATGTTTTATTATATTTGAGAATAAGAGTTTGTGTGTATATACTGTATATATACATGCACACACGTGTGTTTGAGCTTTGGGGTGCACACCCTAATGCAGTGGGCTGCGCACACCTATGGATGCTGCTATGTTGTAGTGTGACTGCATAGTGGTTTTTTTTTCTTATCCCTTAAAATGCCGTACTTTATGAAGAAATGGAATTAAACTGTTGGCCAAACACTCCAATTTCTTTTAGCATTCCCCTAGCCAATGAAAGCTGATACTGGAATGACTACTATCAGAAGCAACTAAATATGCCAAGCTTGTTCAAGGCATCTACCCAATACACAAGTTTAGTGTATAAACAACTCCCTCAGTAGACCCGTTCTTTTAAAGCATGATGGCCTGAATTAAGAATGGAACTAAACTGGAACCGTTGGTCAACCAATTCATTTTCTTATCTGAACTATTTGGTCATTGACTGGTGGAATGCATTGAGAAATGGGATTGGTTAGCCAACAGTTCCAGTTTAGTTCCTTTTCTACATTGGCCGTTGGAATGAAATAAGAAATAGAACTGCTTGGCCAACAGTACCAGTTTAGTTCCAATGTAAAGTAGTGAGTGTACACCTTGTATAACAGCGTAAATTTGCTGTCCCCTCAAAATAACAACACACAGCCGCTGGCAACTAAAATGAGTACACACCTAAGTGAAAATGCCCAAAGTGTCAATATTTTCTGTAGCCACCATTATTTTTCAGCACCGCTTTTACCCTCTTGGGCATGGAGATCACCAGAGCTTCACAGGTTGCCACTGAAATCCTTTTCCATGCCTCCATGATGACATCACAGAGCTGGTGGATGTTAGAGACCTTGCATTCCTCCACCTACCGTTTGACGATGCCCCACAGATGCTCAATAGGGTTTAGGTCTGGAGACATGCTTGGCCAGTCCATCACCTTTACCCTGAGCTTCTTTAGCAAGGCAGTGGACATCTTGGAGGTGTGTTTGGGGTCGTTATGTTGGAATACTGCCCTGGGCTCCGAAGGGAGGGGATCATGCTGTACTTCAGTATGTCACAGTACATGTTGGCATTCATGGTTCCCTCAATGAACTGTAGCTCCCCAGTGCTGGCAGCACTCATGCAGCCCCAGACCATGACACTCCCACCACCATGCTTGACTGTAGACAAGTCACACTTCTCACTTGGTTGCCGCCACACACGCTTGACACCATCTGAACCAAATACGTTTATCTTGGTCTCATCAGACCATAGGACATGGTTCCAGCAATCCATTTCCTTAGTCTGCTTGTCTTGAGCAAACTGCTTGCGGGCTTTCTTATGTATCGTCTTTAGAAGGGGCTTCCTTCTGTGACAACAGCCATGCAGACCAATTTGATGCAGTGTGCGGCATATGGTCTGAGCACTGACAGGCTGTCCCCTCACCCCTTCAACCTTTGCAGGAATACTGGCAGCACTCATACGTCTATTTCCCAAAGACAACATCTGGGATGAGACGCTGAGCACGTGCACTCAACTTCTTTGGTCGACCATGGCGAGGCGCTGTTCTGAGTGGAACCTGTCCTGTTAAACTGTTGTATGGTCTTGGCCACTGTGCTGCAGCTCAGTTTCAGGGTCTTGCCAATCTTCTTATAGCCTAGGCCATCTTTGTGCAGAGCAACAATTCTTTTTTTCAGATCCTCAGAGAGTTTTTTTGCCATGAGGTGCCATGTTGAACTTGCAGTGATCAGTATGAGAGAGTGAGTGATAACACCAAATTTAACACACCTGCTCCCCATTCACACCTGAGACCTTGTAACACTAACGAGTCACATGACACCGCAGGGGAAAAATGGCTAATTGTGCCCAATTTGGACATTTTCACTTAGGGGTGTACCCACGTTTGTTGCCAGTGGTTTAGACATTAATGGCTGTGTGTTGAGTTATTTTGAGGGGACAGCAAATTTACACTGTTATACAAGCTGTACACTCACTATTTTACATTGTAGCAAATACCGGATCCGATATTCTTCTAACCGTTCTGGGACTTTGACTCGACGTCGTGTCACCGGTTCTGGTATGTTGTCAAATTGTCCTGTCCAAGGTGAGTCTTGTCGCGGAGCGGTACCAGCTGGTTTCTTCAACTCACGTGCACGAGTCGCAGAGTAGGGTCT
>BLSH010322230.1:30877-44909 GCA_018402905.1 Glandirana rugosa | reverse complement strand
CCCCCCCCCCCCCCCCCCCACCGAGATCTTGTCAAAAGTGTCATTAGCATCCGATTTGTCCGCCATAATCCCGCTATAAGTGGTGCCATTACTAGTAAAATTAAAATGGAACATTTGTACTGCCCTAGCACTTTTAGGGCCTCAAGAAATGATAGACCATCAGTACATCAGGTGTGATCAATTTTCATTGATTGGCACCATAGCTTTCACACAGACCAAATATATACGGATTTGTGTTATTGTTACCAGAGATATGTAGCAGTATAACTTTTGGTCAAAATTTATGAAGAAAAAAAAAAAAAAAAAAAAATAAAAAAAATTTACTTATATGCTAAAAATATGCACTGTCACTGTACTTCTGACACTGGCAGGGAAGGGTTTAACATCAGGGGCAATCAAAGGGTTAAATGTGGAGTGCATTTACTGTGGGAAGGCAGAGATTAGGTGTTTCTGCTAAGCAAAAAGAACGGCGATCTGCCTTGCTTACATAGGCAGACCACTAGTCTGCCCATCTCTGGAACAATCAGAAGGTCACGGTGGACATTGGGTCTGCTGGACCTGCTGTGTCCAATCACAGCAGAAGCGGATTGCCAATGGCATCTGCGTGACCCAGAAGTGTCAGACCATATACTACTGTAGGTATGAGATCTGGCACAGAGTAGCCGCCCTGCTGCAGCACATGTGCATGGGGTGGCTCTCAGCCTCATCTCCAAATATCTCCCCCCCCCCCCCCCCAACTGTGACCTGACTTCCTGTTAGAGGGTGGCTACATTCTTTTTCCATGGTCCCACTACAGAGGAACGTAGCCACCTTCTCATTCTCCCAAGATCGACTAGGACCTATGGGATATGTTTTGTGCATAGAGCAGTGCACATGACCCCAACTAACAAGTATGGCTAGTCCCAAACAAATGGAAGTGAGACGGAAAAGGAGAAAAGGGGGGGAGGGGGTGTCAGGAGCTCACAGCTATTACAAGGAGAAAACACATTAGGAATCAATTTTGTTTTTATGGAAAATAAAATTACAGGGTCATTAATTAATGGATGTATATGGATTTCGGAGAATAAAAGGATATTGTGTACAGTCACTGTAAGTACTTGTTTTTGAATGAAGTTATACTTTAAGCTTCTTTAATATTATATTTCAGCACCCCAAAAATCTTGGTTGCCCTTACAGAAAGAGTGGTCACAATTCCTAGAGTGATGCTCCGTCCTGCTCTTCCCTATGACCCTGTCTGCTTTTCTATCATCTTGCTGTTCCTCGGGGGCGGGCTCTTACCCGATACGACATCCAGAGCACAAGCTACAAAGGAGGATGTGAAGCGTCCTATGTGAGAATTGAAAAATGCAATGCAGGAAACCACCATCCCAAACTGGAGCACAACAGTGGACAAGAGGACCAAGGTGCGGGTGACCTCAATGTACGCTGTAAGGGAAACACAAATATCAGTGAAGAGAATGGAGTAAATCTGACAGACATGCCAAATGAATAAAAATTATGGAAAAGAAAATACTGCAAGTAAGCCTTTAAAATTCTTGATTATTAGCACTGTAACCTGCAATTTAAGATGGTGATGTATGTATAGCTGATAGACCTAAACACACATCTTACCTTTCCCATTGATTTTAACGCACACATTATTGGTACATCGTTGCCAAATGCCTTCATGGAGGAGGAGTTTCGACCCGTTATCCACCAGCCAATAGTTGCCAATGAGGGCTAGGATATTCAGAACGAAGCTCGTACAGCAGCAGACGAACCCCAGACGTTTCTCAAGCATCTTCTTTGGAGAGGTCCAGAAAGTCAGCTATGAACCGCTGTGGGAAGGGATGTAGGCATCAGTGATGGGACCTCTCATAAAGAAGGATGTTACAGCACAAAGTACGACACCCCTCCGCATCAGATGCAATTAGATATTTGCCAAGCTCACTCAAGCCATCTACCTGATACAAAAGTTTGGTGTATAAACTACTCCTTCAGTAGGCCCTTTCCTGAATAGCATGGTGGTCTGAATTAAGATGAAATGGAACTAAACTGCAAATGTTGGACAACCAAATCAATTTCTTATTCTTCTACCAGACAGTGAAAGCTGACACTTGATTGGCTACTATCAGAAGCAGCTAAATATTTGCCAGGATTACCCAGGGCCCTTACAAATGTACTCCCCCCATAGACCAGTTTAGTGGGTAACTATACTACTCCTTCAGTAGACCCTTGAATAGTAGGATCGGAATTAAGAAGATATGAAACTAAACTGGAACGGTTGGCCAACCAATTCAATTTCTTATTGGGACGATTTCTTCATTGATTGGAGGATTGCCCTGGGATTGGTTGGCCAACTGTTCCAGCTTAGTTCAATTCACTCAATTAAACTCTTGCTATTCAGGAAAGTCTCCTGAAGCCAATAAAAGTTGACACTCGATTGGCTATTATCAAAAGCAGCTCCAGTTTATGATCGGTTATATATGTAGGGCTACTCCTGTAGGAGCTGCAGGAATTATTGTCCAGGTCTTCCCAACTTCAGCCCCGCAGCCAGGCACACAAAAGGCTCATGCACGCTCTCTCTCTTTCTCCAAACACCAGTCTAGAGGCTTTTGATTTTGTTGCTTATTTTTGGAGAACTCCAAAGATACAAACTATGTACAACTGAGGACAAGCTATGATGAAGTCTGGGCTTGTAACAAACAGTAGGCTTCAACTTTGGCAGTAGTAGCACCATTAGAGCAAAGTCCCTTTAAGTAGGAAAGTGTCTGGACAGAGCATTTCAGGACACAAGTCATCGTCCCCTTTAACAGACCACGTCTCACTAGAACTAGGCACCAGTGGGGTAGCTAGAGCACAATGTCCCCAAGATGTCTGTACTCACAAGGCCCAAGGACAGATGGTGCCTCCTTCCAATCTTCCAAGCGATGCCCTCCAGTAATACCAGACAGCTCCTTCAAGTTAGCTTCTTCCAAGCACTTTGGTTTTAGCATTCCTCCCTCAGGTCACCCACCTGAGGCCTCCCCATGGCAGCTTGTGCCTGAGGGCAGCGTGCCCACCTCAGACTAAACTCCTCCACTCTGGGACAAGACCCAGAGCTCTGTGTGCTCCCAGAATAAAAAAACAGTCTCCCAGCATGCCTTCAGAGCCTGCCTTGCTGGGATTGGCTGTGGCTGCATCAATATTCATCCTGCTATCTGCATAGCTCCACACCTATCACCCAGAAACTTCTCAAGTTGCTTGGATACAGAGGGAGCTATCCAGCAGACTAGCATCAGAGCACACAGATCAGGCCTAGCTAAACAATCACAACTCACCGAGTACAGTGAACCAAATAATGTGTTTACTTTAACCAACATTTAAAGCCACCCTGCCTATAGTGTGGAAACTAAATGTACCTGTCAAAAAACACATTCTAACACCTATCTAGGAGAGTGCTATATAAAACACATTGTAGTGTGCTAGGTAAAGTAAAGCTGGCAGCCAAGCCTGTGTTTTGAATCTGGGTCAGGGTGAGTGATCCAAGGAGGCTGGATGACTCATCAGGCATAACCTCTGGTACTTCCTCCTACTTGTGGAACCTTGGATAAGCTTCCAGAACAATGGGAGGGAGGTTAGGATGAGCTGCCTGGAGTATCGATGAGGTCCCAACTAAATGGGTTGGCAAGGGGAGGGACCTCTTAAATACTCTGAGTCAGTCTAGCAAGGGCAGTGTGAGTTCGGATGGAAGATGGAGTGCTAAGGGGGCTGTCGTTGGCCCTTGAGGGTAACCCCCCCCCCAGTCTGGGGGTGCTGGAGGGATCCTCTCCAAAACACACAGAGGAGTCCTATCTAGAGGCATGGGAGCAGGAGTGAGGACAGCAGTAGCCATCCAGGAGATCTCCGGGGAGAAGGCAGCTGGGGGTGGCTGGTGATTGATACAGTCGAGAAGGACTGAGGAGTGGCAGTGTGGAATGCCTGGAAAGTCATTCAGGGAGGACTAGTGAAAAGGGCAGCTGCAGCCAGGTGGGCTGACAGTGCCTGAAGAGGTGGTGCTGGAATCAGTAGCCACAAGGTGGTAGATGGACACTGGGACTTTTCTGCACACCAAAGGGGCCCACGGTCCCTGCCTGCAATGAGCTTTTGCTGGATCTGACTGAGTGCCCGATTAGATCCCACCTAAACAGTGTTACAGCAAGCAATATGCTGGAGGAAGAGGAGTTTATATAGTCGAAGTGTCCCTGAAGAGACTTTGTTGCAGTCAAGTTGGCATCCCATAATAATCCAATCCCCATCCAAGTTTAATACCCCTAATAAAATAAAAAACAAAGCTGCAAGGACTGTTTCCTGTCTCAGTGAGCCTGTGGAAAATTCAGTTTGCCTGGCTGTGCAGGGTGGGGGATCCCTATTCACCAGCGGCTCCTACAGGGATGCACTACACCATAGGGTGTACAGCCTATTGCATTAGGGTGTGCACACCAAAGCCCAAACACACACGTGTGCATGTAGCACTTCATTACTGGCAGGATTGGTCAGAAGGAGAGACTTCCAATCTCCCCACCGGCACACCGAGCAATAATGCTAACGCACTTGGGGTGATTAAGGTGTGCCCTGACATACCTATGCACTACACTATGATAGATATACGCACACACATGCAAATATAAAATGTTTAAGAGCCACCCTCTTAAACATTGCATCGAACGGTGAAAATGAGTTATCTATGCAAGTAACTACTTGCATTGATAGGTGGATCCCAAAATAACCACCAAAACCAATATATAATACAAAGGGAGTATACACTTACAGCCAGTAAATTAGCATCCCTGCCCTTCTGTTACCAAACTGCACCATGCAACTCAGCTCCAAATAGCTTCATATGTACACACCTTACACAGCTTTAGACCTGCCCCCCCCCCCCCTTCTGTCCACCAACATTCCCCAGGGCCTTCCCACTGGGCCATTCCACCACAGGAGAACGGTGTCCCCAAACTGGGTGCCCCCCTACCATAGATTCCAATGTTAAGTCTGAAATTCACCCCACAATTGCCGGTCAATGACTGGTCATTTTGAGAACCTGGTATGGCCGAACCATAGATGCTGGAGGTCCCAAACCTGGCCCAGTTGTTGCCCAGAGGGCGCTCTCTATGTGACTAAAGGTTGGTATTTTTATTGGCTATGGTTTGGGAGAATGGTGTCCCCAAACCAGGTGTCCCACTCCCATAGACTCCAATGTTAAAAGACTGCTAAAGTCTTTGTTGTAATGGCCCCTTGAGACACTGGGGCCCCTTACAACAGTACTGCCTGTACCCCCCTGATAACACATGAGTAAGTGAGGAGGTGTTGCCACTTATTAACCCTTTCCAATAGCAAACTATTGCTTTTAAAATGAGGATTCTTATTTCCCATAGATTACAATACATGTTCAAGCCGGTCAACTGCATTAAAGTGATCCCTCACTGGTCAGTCCCTACTCTATCTTGCAGATTTGCCAACCTCTTATTTGCTAAAATAGCTACTCTATAGGAGGTGTAGATATAGAGGTGAAAACAGCTTAGAACAAAAATAAGTCAGGCACATCCACATTTGGACAAAGAGGGTGGACAGCACCAGCAGGTAAAACTAGTTATCTGTGCAATTAATCAGATGGATTCCAAAATAACCACCAAAATCAATATATAATACAAAGGTGTTACAGCACAGTTACCATACACGTATAGCCAGTATATTAGCAACCCTAGGCACCACTTATAGTTACCAACCTGCACCATGCAGTACAAAGAGGGAAATGAATGTTTGGCTCCAACTAGCTTCATATATATAACACATGAGAAACTGAGGTGGTGTTGCCACTTGTTAACCCTTTCCTATAGTAAACTGTTGCTCATGAAATGAGGATTTTTAGTTCCCATGTATTGCAATACATGTTCAAGCCGGCCAACTGCAAAAGTGACCCCTCTCTGGTCAGTCCCTACTCTATCTTGCAAAGGGCAGGGATGCCTTAAGTTCCTAATTTACTGGCTGTTAGTACAGCTATCCGATCCCTTTCACACACTCTTGGTACATTTGCTTTTCCTCTGCTCAACCCCCCTTACTCACCTTTTTTTCTGTGCTTCACTCTCCCACCTGCAGACCCATGGCCACTGAATAGAGGGGAGGGAGACCAGTGAATGCCCATTCACTGATCCCCCCATCTAGTAAGAACCAGGTAGCAGTGTGTATTACTACACTTCTAGGTTCAGCTGTTGCTTTCCCCTGCCACTGTGGTCAGGGAAGAAGCTAATGGAGTGTGCCTCCAACACAGCACTTAGTCTCTATGCTGATACACTAAAGCCGCGTACACACGAGTCAACGATTGTATACAACAGGTCATACGAACGACCGTTGTATATATGAAATAGATCGTTAGTGCGCGCGATTAGAACAGCCAACGTACGACGGTCGTACAACAGGAGTTGGATGAGCAAACTAGAAAACTTGGTCGTACCAACAAGCGGTCATACGACCATTGTATCGTGTGTACAGAGAAGTTGGTCCAACAAGTTGTATTGTGCAAAACACGCTCAGAAGTCAGGACGACCGGATGCTAATTACATACACACCAACGTTCTTTCTTTGGTTATACGATCGTGTAGTGCAGTCAGTATGCTAGATACAACAGCCAACATACGATTTGAGTCGATCAGTCGTACAATCGTCGTCCCGGGTGTATGAGGCTTTAGTGGTTATGCCCTCCAAAGGGGGACACCAACATATATGATACTCCTGTGTCTCCTGGTTTCACATTCTTTCAGCGAGAAAGCTTCACACTTTGTGCTGTATATTTTCGTTGGTTGGCCCCACAGTCAGTCAGTCGGCCCCGCGCTGACCCCATCTAAGTCACAGGCAGCTTCGTCTCCTTCCTGCGCCGCTTCCTCCTCGGCGGCTTCACAGCGGCCTCCCTCCTCCTTCCCTCGGCATCCAATACAATCGCTTCTCCTCTCGGCCAATCGGGTTCCTCATTGGCCGAGAGGAGAATCAGGAAGACAATAGCGAATATTAATTTGCTATTGTCACACAAGTGGATGGGCACCCCACCCTTTTTTGAGGCTCAGGCTCTAATCATGTGCTTCAAAAATAAAACCCATTGGAATCCATGTGTCCAATGTCCTGCATGCCGGGCGCATGGATTAGGGGGGTGGTGCCCCTGCACCACTCATGGACAGGCTGCCACTGAGACCCACTCAATGAAAGTAGCATGTAACGTATGCCCTCTGCTTTTTCATCCAGGATTCCCTCTGGTGACACAGCACATGTCCATAGCACAATGGCCACTAAAAGCTCAGAGTCCAATTGCAAAACAGAGCTCTCCGAGATGGTGCCTGGAGCCCACATCAGAGGACACATTAATCTTATTCCGGTGTTCTATCAGATTACCGCTACCCATCAGATTGTGCAACGGAAGAGACATTCCGACCAAAAAACTTACTGCGCATGCACAATGCGTTCCATGGCGTGATGCGTTCCAAACACTTCATGATCTGACGGGTAGCGGTATTCTGATGGAAGACCCATGAGGACATCTTACTACACCAAACTACATCTTGAATTTCACAGTAATTTTAGCAATAAAGTGAGCGTATATAAATAAATATGGTATATTGATATCAGTGATGCTGTTTTGATGTTACATTTTGAAAGTCTTAAGCGCTGAGCAGTGTGGGGTGTACCAACATGGCCTCCACCACCTTCCTACTGCGTCCAGCTTCTCTCAAAATGTAACGTCAAAACTCTATCACAGATATCAATATACTATATTTATTTATATATGTTCACTTTATTGCTAAAATTAGACGTAGCTGGTAGGGTTGCTACCTGTCCGGGATTCACCGGACAGTCCAGATTTTGAATCATGTGTCTGGGTTTCAGGTGGACTGAAACCCGGACACATTATTCAGACCAGGCTGTGGCTTCCCAAGAAACCAAGATAGCCACACACAATTCTGTTGCCATCCAGGAGCTGTCTGGGGCAGCTTCGGCATCACTGAGGGGCAGGGCAATAATGGCACCCACTGTTCGCTGAGGCGCGCTATGCGCACTGCATTATTACTCTCCTTGGGGCAGTTTGCATATTCCAGCTGCATGTTGCCGTCTCTGGCCGTTTACATAAAATGCATAGATGTGAATGCAACCCATAGGAAACCATGTTAAATGGACTGTAGTGTGTCTGCAAAACTGAAAACGCACTAAAAAATGCATAGGTGTGAACCAGACCTTAAAATGTAAAAGCAAAGCTTACCTTCATGACATCAGGACCCTTGTATGAGTAAACCGTATTACACTGCAATGTGCACGTCGCAAATGCGATTTCCCTCCGCTGGCTGTGATGCCTGCATTCCAATCCTTGGAGAAATCGCATGCATGAGCGTGACATGGTGCCCGGGGTCTGTGTTTATTGGTTAGCTTGGCTCACGGTTGCTATTGAAACTGATGTAAATGAACTGCAAAATATAACAATGTAAGGTTGATGGGGCATATGGATACAGAATGGATTGGGAACAGATGTAAAATATAGCCTATGAAACCTTAATGGGTGCAAAAATAATAAATAATACAAAAAATAATAATAATAATAAAAAAAAAATCAATATATGTCAATGGAAAACAAAAAACAAAATACACCATTAATATTAAGTTGGCTTCTGTATCAATCTCCCCTCTTCTAGGAAAGCTTTCCACAAGATGTTGGCGTGTATCTGTAGGAATGTGTGCCCATTCAACTAAACAAGCATTTGTGAGGTCAGGTATTGATGTAGGATGAGAAGTCCTGGCTTTTAACCAGCATTTCAATTCATTCCAAAGATGTTCAGTAGGGTTGAGGTCAAAGCTCTGAGTGGGACATCTAAGTTCCTCCACACCAGTGATCTCCAAACTGTGGCCCTTTGCTTGCATTTTTCTGGCATTGGGGTACTATTCCACCAACTGACACCAATAATAGGACACCATTCATCCCACTGACCCCATCAATGGCACAAGTTTTCCCATTGATGCCAACAATGGGGTCTTATTCCCCACATTAAAGCCAATGATGGGGCACTGTTTGTGCCAACTTCTGCAGGGGCATTTTCTGCTCCCACTGGCCACAGTCCAGCCCCACCGAAAGCCTGAAGGACACTAAAGTGGCCCTTTGTTTGGATAGTTTGGAGACCCCTGCTCTGCACCAAACTCATCAAATCATGTCTTTATGGAGCTGGCTGGGGAAGGCCAACCCAGGGACATCCTGTCAGTCAACGGTGCTCAGAGAGGCAGAGAGGTAGGAGGGCTCTGGACTTTGGCAGTGATGGAGGGGCTTGAAGGAGCAGCAAGTATCTGGAGCATTGGCAGTCCATCCAAGCTGAGATGGGACGAATCCTAAAGCCTCGTACACACAGGCCGACGATCGTATACAACAGATCGTACGAACAACCGCTGTATGCTAAATCGACCGTTAGTACGCACGATTAGAACAGCCGACGTACGACGGTCATACAACAGAACTTGCACGAGCAGGCTAGAAAACTTGGTAGTACCAACAAGCGGTCGTACGACCATTGTATCGTGTGTACAGAGAAGTTGATACAACAAGTTGTATTGTGCAAAACACGCATGCTCAGAAGTCAGGAACGGCCAGACACTAATTACATGCACCTGAACTTTCTCTTTATACGTTCATAACACGTCACTACGTTCGGCTTGGTCGTACGTTCGCTTAGTGCATGTCAGTATGTGAGATACAACAGCCAACATACGATTTGAGCCATTCGGTCGTACGATTGTTGACCTGTGTGTACGAGGCTTTAGTCCCATCTAAGTGATAGTATACCAGAGACCTGCAATCTTGTCATGTCTCCCAAGGGATAAGGTTCATGCATTAAAAGTCAGCAGCTATAGTATCTGTAGCTGATGATTTTTCATTTTTTTTTTTTTTTAGACGGAGCTCCGCTTTAAGGTGCATGAGGTGGGCGTATCCTGCCGACTATGCCAATTTTGTGGGCGGGATCATCTGTGCCCGTACACCAGGGGGTACCTTTCACATGGAGCGCGCTCATCAATGCCTGGGACAAGACAGAGATAGCGGTCATGTGAAGGACCTAACATTAGGACAGTTCCCTAACTTAGAGATGAGCCTTCACTGTGTGCAATAATAAAGTGTGCAGAGTTCCTGTGCAAGTGCCTGGACCCAGGTCGCTACACACTTTAACTGATGTATGCTGCATTGGGAGGGACGCGCTGAGCTTGCACCCTCTCCACCAGACCAGGGTACCTCTGTTAACTCACTCCCAGTAACAGAATGGAGTCCCACTGAGGACATAGAGTGGACCTCATCCGTGCTCCTTCCTTCCCATACCTTGTGACCAGATCTCGGTAGCATGGGTTCAACTCTGGTTGCTTTTTGAAACCAACAACTAGGGAGGGACCCTGATAACGACCCCCCCCCCCCACCACTACCAGAGGACCTGTCCCCTAACAAGGGACCATGACTGGTTGCTTTGTGTCTTGACCTTGTGCTTGGTTACCCTTAGCAATGGTGTTTCCCTTATCTTGCCTTGCCATGTAGACCTTGTGGTAATGGTGTTGCTTCATACCCTCTGTGCTTTCCAGATCGAAGTTCTTTTGATACACCAGAACACACATGCACCCCTTTGAGTAACCTCAGACCAGGCTCCTAACGGTTAATAGAACATATTGTGGCATACAGTTCAATACATACAACCAGTGCCGGGACAAGGTCACTTAGAGCCCAGGGAGAACATGCCAAACTGCACCCCCCCAGATGTATGATCATTACATGTCAGCAAAAATCCCGAAAATTGGGCACTAATCTGCATGGAATACCCTCAAGCATAAATCCCCCCCCCCCCCCCAGTACCAATGCTCTTCCCTGCTGAAACCCCCCCAGCACAAATCTCTGCCCCCACCATCCTCAGAATCCCCCCCCCAATCTCCTTGTGGTGCCCCCCCAACCTCACTTGATACTGCAGTGCCCAGGGCAGCCTCCCCTTCTGCCCACCCCTTGTCCTGGCCCTGAATACATCTTTCCTCTAACCCTAATTATTGTAGTGTGGCTGCCCAGCCATACCTGGCAAGAGTCCATTATGGCATTGTCCATGGCTTGGATGTCTCCGAGGGTCCCGGTGCCTTCAGCGGACTAAAAAGCACAGTAGTCCTGAACTCCCAAAAAGCGCCAATCGATTCAACTCGCAGGTCCTTCCAGAACTCATGGACCTCAGGCTTCCCTCTTTTTGTAGCACAGGTGGGCTAGAACCAAAAGCCCGGGCACAGACCTTGCAACAATGAACCCTTGGCCTGGGCAAGCTGCTATCTAACTACAACTACACACAGTTCAACCTGCCTACATGTTTTTTTTTTAAAAGAACAAGCTCTCAAACAGAATGTATCAGTTACAGGGATGAGACAAACCATTTAACACTGGCAGGGTTGCTTAAAATGATCCGTGTTTATTTATTCATGTAAAACCTTTATCCTAAAAGGAAAAAACATGTTTGCTGTAACTACTTGTGTAACTGCAGTGTGAGCTGGAGTTTAGCTTCAGTTTGTTAGTGTATCCAAATCTGCTAGTCCATCTAACATTCTCCTTCCCCCAGGCTGACAATGCTATTTTCTGCTATGCCTCCTGTGTCAATTCATGCAAAGTGGTGTCTCACTATGATAGGAGGTGTTTTACTGGCCAGATCACCAGGTGAAACAGAAGGGGAAAAAAGCCTAAAAAAAAGAAAACGAGAGCAGCCGCCACATCTAATGATTGGTCTATAGCAAAATGACAGCTGGGTGGGGCTTTCGTTTTGAGTGGATGTCTCCCAGGATGTGCTTCTCGCGGGGCCGCACAATCTGTCACTGGCTGTATCCACTGGATCACTGATTAGAGATGGGCTCGGGCGTGTTCAAAATCCCACCTGCGCGATCCCGCCAGGACGCCGACACTGAAAACGGCTAATCACAGGCGGTGAGACATTTCCTGGTCCACAGCTGCACAGATCAGGAAATGTCTCGCTACCTGTGATTAGCCGTGTGCAGTGTCGGCTTCCTGGCAGGATCGGGATTTCGAACACCCGAGCCCATCACTAATGACTATACCGGCTGACTGCCAGTACCATGTGATCCCTGTGACCAATCACAGCAGATCACATGACAATTGTAAACAATGGATGCCTTTCATGCCATCCATTGTATACAAATTGTGTTGCTACCTGTGAATGGTCACAGTGATCACATGGTACAGACAGGGCCAATCACAGCTCATCTGTACCATGCGATAAGCTTTGGACAATCATAACAAAAGACACTGAATGGATCCATATAATTCAGTAAAAAAAATGGTTGCTTTTACCAATGAAATTCACTGGTATAAGCAATCATGATGTGTAAAAAAAAAAAATTCCAAAGACTTCCCCAGAGTAGTACAATGTTACTATGGTAACAAACAAAATTGTAATTTTATTTATTTTATTTTTTTTTACACAATCACCAGTTAGAGTCCCTGATCACCGCCACACCAGTTATATGATGATGCTGTACTGCACTTGTGATAGTATGAAAAAATATATATTTTTTTACATTTCATTTTTCAAAAAAATTAGGACAAAAAAAATTACAACTTCAAAAAAATTCACCATGCCTCTTACTAAATACTTTGGATTGTCTACTTTCCAAAAAAAGGGGTTATTTGGGGGGGTATTTGTACCATCCTGCCATTTTTGGCCTCAAGAAATGAGAAAGGCCTACATCAGGATTGATCAATTTTCAGATATATAAACATAGTTTGTGGACTCTATAACTTTCCTACAGACTAAATAGTATACATCGATTTTGGTTATTTTTTTTACCAAAGAATATATTTTGGTCTAAATTTATAAGAAAGATTGGCTTGCAAATTTTTATAACATAAACAAAGAAAACTCCTTTTATATATATTATAAAATTCAGTCTTATTTACCAAAAAATAAAAACCCATCAGCAATTAAATACCACCAAGAGAAAGCTTTATTTGGGTGAAAAAAAAATAAAAGCTAAAAACTTCTTATGGGTACAGTGTTGACTGCACAATTGTCATTCAAAGTGTGACAGTGAAAGCCGAAAATTGGCCTGGGCAGCAAGGGGGTAAAAGTGCCCAGTATTGAAGTGGTTAAAGTATAACTCAAGGCAAAACCTTTTTTTTTTATTTTGGATAGAGTGGGTGGCATTAGAATACCTGTCATGTTTTTTTTGCCATCTTTGCCCCCATTAGGGAGATTCCCCCTCTCTAATTTGTTCTGTTTACCATTATCATTGAAAGTAGAGAGAAATCCCCAAATTTTTGGTTGTTCCCAGAAAAATAAGAGTGAAAATCTTACAAATGGGGACACTAGTTCTGGTGGCCTGGGGGGGGGGGGTCCCTAAGAAATTTCTTTTCCAGGGATTAACTCTCACTTCCTGTTTGACTATGGGACAGGAAGTGAAGAGAAATCTCCCCAAAGGGACACGGATGGCAAAAAGAAATCAGACAGGGGTTATAACCCTCCCTTACTTGATCCAAAATGAAAAAAAAAATAAATAAATAAATTTGCGCCTTTGGCATTATAGGGGTGGGGAAAGTGTTGGAAAAGTGGAAGTCAGATATTACGGCAGGGCTGTTGCTGTTGGGGGTGGAGTTGTAGGGAAAGGTGGGATGAGGGATGGTGCTGTAGAGAAGGAAGGTAGTAGAATAAGTGCAGAGGAGGGTTGAGAAGTGGCATGTAATGGATGGGGGAATGAAGCTAATGGGTGAAGGAGGAAAGATGTTGGGATATGGAATTGAGCTCTAATGAAATGGATTTGGGGGGACATTGGGACAGGGAATGGAGCTCCAGTTGGATGGATGGGAACGTGAGTATTGGCATGTATTTGATGGAGGAATTGAGCTGGTGGGTTTTGTGGGAGAACCAAAATAGGGAATGAAGTTCTGGTAAGATGGATGGGGTATTGGAATATGGGATAAAGCTTTAGTAGGATGGAAAGCAGGAGGGGGGGGGTTGTTGGGATAGGGGGAAAAAGAAAAGCTGTAGTTACACAAAAA
>BLSH010322230.1:13947-27197 GCA_018402905.1 Glandirana rugosa | reverse complement strand
CCCCCCCCCCCCCCCCCCCTTGGATTGGTAGTTGGTGGAAAAGGCCCCCCTTAAAGTGGTTGTCAACTCGTGACAACCACTTTAACCTACAGGTAAGCCTATAATAAGGCTTACCTGTAGGTTCCCGGCATATCTCCCAAACCTGCACGGTTTAGGAGATATACAGTGTACTGCGATGTGCCCATGTCATCGGGCACATGCGCAGTGAAGAAACGGCCTCCGTGCTGTTCCTTCACTGTGAAAATGCCGTGACTGACGGCTCCCACGCATACGTCACTCAACTCCGGCCATTCACAGAGCCGGAGATCGCGGCCCGGAAGGAAGAGGGGTAGAAGATGGATGCAGCCTGGAGCAGGGACATCACTGGACATTGCGGGCTTCCAATGCAGGTAAGTGCCACATAATGGGCTAATATGCGATGCATACTAGCCCATTCTGGTTTTACTCTGCAGGGTAACAGAGGAAGTAAATCCCATCAGGGTTTACTTCCTCTTTAAGATTGGTGATCAATGGGAGAATGGTCCTATCACACTGGAGATCATTTAGAAGATTGCTCCATGACTCATTGATGAGGATTGAAGAAGTCCTTTGAAATAGTGGTCAGTGGAGAAGGGTTCCTGAGATTGATGGTCAGTGGGAGAAGAGCCCCTTTAGATTGGTGGCCAGTGGGAAAATGACTTCTTCAATGTGAGAAGAGAATGGCCCTATTACACTGGCGATCTGGCCAGCGGAAAAAATGCCCCCTTACAGATATCTGAGAAGATCATTTGGGGCCAGTAGTTACTTAAGATGATTTCCGAAAGCCCAAAATTGCTGGTCTCCCAAGGAACCCCTAGTATACTCTGTAGAAACCTTCAGTTGTCTTGGAACTCTGGTCAAGAACAGCGGGATTAAAGGATAAGGGTATGTCTACAACAAACTTTTTTTTTTCCCCCTCAAATATATCCAGCAAATTTATACTGCTGTCCATTTCCCTGTTCATTGAAATCTGATTTAACAAACCCTGTCCAGTGTAAATATAGTTTTGTGTACATTTATCTTGTCTGCATTCAGACAGGCAACCACCGAATGCACATTGACCAAAGTCCCCAGGGCCTTCCTTCTTCTCAGTCCTGGTCTGGAAGCATGAGGTGCTCTACACTGAACTATGCAGACAAGTTCAATCCAAATAAAACACTGTTTGATATTGGTTAAGGAAACCCCTATTTTTCCAGTAGATTAAACATTGCTAACAACCAACCTGCAACAACCAAGAGCGCGACTGAGGTCCAGGAGAGGACGAATGCCCAGTCAAATTTGTAGGAACTGTTCAGGACGTTATGAATCGTTGCCCATGTGTACACCAACAATCCGATAAAAAGTAAGATCACTGTAATAAATGAGTGACAAAGCTTCATTACTTGGCAGTCTGATTAATCTTTTAGCGGATTTGTATTTTTTATTTTTATTTTTTAAAAGAGGACCTGTTCATTAGAGAAACAAGGACGCCGACATTACTTTAATAGAATGTACAATGTATTACTTGAAGTAGAGTGTTGCAGAGGGTCAGGAGCTCACAGCTGTTACAACGAGGCAGAAACACATAAGGAAACAATTTTAATGAGAAATAAATTACAGGGTCATTATGTAATGGATGTATATGGATTATTTTTGGAGAAAGATATTGTTTAGAGTCACTAAGTACTTGTTTTTGAATGAAGTTACACTTTATGTGTATACGTGTGCACTCGCCCCAAAATAGGTGTGTGATTACTAATAAATGAGAGTGAATATAAATGATTTAACATTGATTTGCTGCTTTGTAAGAGTTTCCTAATACTAGGAACCAAACGTGCAAAAAAAAACCCCAGCCCTGGTCTGCCACAGTTACCCTTTGTATATGCCTCTATGGGTATTCATTTACATGAAAAACCTTATAAAGTGCTTACAGTGAGTAAAGTGCTACATAAACAGTGCAATCAACTAATGTAAATTGTGCAAAAGTCTTTGAATAAATAAAGTGCTCCTGTGCTTCTTGAGACCCTTCCCTTGGCAGCGTATTATGCCAGATCCTTCCGAGTCTGTGAGGTTGTAGTTGGCGAGGTTGGCAGGGAGGAAATCAGAAGATCGTTATCCCGCTATGAGGAGCTCTTTCTTTTGATTCCCTCCCTGCCAACGTCACCAACAACAATTTCACAGAGACGGAAGGATCCGGCATAATACGCTGCCAAGGGAAGGGTCCCCCCTAAGAGACCCACAACGGTTCTGATTTGTTTTTGCCATAAGGCTAACAAGTCCACCATCTCTGGTGAGTGTGTTATACCCCTGGTTTGCTGTGAATTGGACATAACGGGATCACCGTCTCAAGAAGCACAGGAGCACTGAGCACTTTATTTATTCAAAGACTTTTGCACAATTTATATTAGTTGATTGCACTGTTTATGTAGCACTTTACAAGTTACACTTTATGCTTCTTTATTATAATGTTTCAGTACCCCAAGAATCTAGGTTGCTATTACAGAAAGATAGGTCACAGCTCCCATAGTAATGCTCTGTTCTGCTCTTCCCTAGCATCATGTCTACTTTTCTATCATTTTACTGTCCATTTAGTTCACCCTTGAGCTGTTCCTCAGAGGCGGGCTTTTACCTGATAAGCCTTCCACAATACAAGCTGCAAGGGAGGCTGGGATACATCCTAGGCGACAATTAAAAAATGTAAGGAAGGAAAACACCAACCCTAACACGAGCAGAGCGGTGGACGAGATGACCAAGCTGAGGATGGAAATAATGTACTCTGTAAAGGAAACACAAACATCAGTAAAGGGGAATGGAGTAAATATGACACAAACACATTGCAAGTAAAAAAAAAAAAAAAAATATGGGAAAGAAAATACTGCAAGTAAGCTTTTAAAGTTCTTGATTTTTGGTAATTTAACCTGTATTTTTTTTAAGATGGTGATGTATGTATAGCTGATAGACCTAAACACATCTTACCTCTGCATACGTTATCGGTACATCGTTGCCAGATGCCTCCATGGAAGAGGTCCAACCCAAAATTCACCAGCCAATAGTTGCAGAGGATGGATATGAGATTCACACTGAAGCCCAGACAGCAGCAGACAAGCCCAATAAGTTTCTGAAACAACAACATCTTCCTTGGGGAGGTCCAGAAAGTCAGCTATGAACCGCTGTGGGAAGGGATGTAGGCATCAGTGATGCGACCTCTCAAAAAACCACAAATGTTTACATATCCTTTAAACTAAACTGTACAGCCCCCTACACACGATCAGAAAATCGTATGGAAAATACCGCTTCGAAGCGATCGTACAATAATCGGATCGTTAGTACAGAGCTTTCGAGAGCCGATCATGACAATTCATCCGATATTTTCCATCCGGACACGATGGGACATACAGGAAAATATTTCTCGCACGATGCCCGATTGTACGATTTTAGTTTAACCAGTACAGTTATCATTCCAAAATGCAATACAAATACACTACAACACAGCAAATCGCTTCCGATTTTTTATTCTGTTGTACGAGAAGGTTCGTGACTAAATTTTGTGACTGACGATTTGATCTGAGATTAGCATGAAAAAAAAAAAAAAAAACCATGGACGATCATTCACCCGATAATCTCATCATGTGCACCGGGCATAACTGTTGGCCATCCAATCCAATTTCTTATTCTGCCACCAGCCAGTAAAAGTTGACACTCCATTGGCTACTATCAGAAACAGCTAAATACTTGCCAGGATCACCCAAGTCATTTCACCAATATACAAGTTTAGTGTCTAACTATACTACTCCTTCAGTAGACCCTTTTCTAAACAGCAAGGTCTCACAGAAATGGAACTAAATTGGAAAGGTTGGTCAAACAATTACATTTCTTATTGCATTCCACCAATCAATGAAGGAAAGGAACTAAACTGGAACTGTTAGGCCAACCAATTCAATTTCTTATTGGAACGATTTCTTCATTGACTGGTGGAATGCATTGAGAAATGGGATTGGTTGCCCAACAGTTCCAGTTTATTTCAGTTCCTTCTTAAGGCTCCATTCACACTTCTACAACTCCAAAGTAGGGTTGCCACATCATCCCTTTAATCCAGGACATATTAATTACACAGGTTCTGTGGCTGATTGAGGTGGTAATTAAACTCACTTGGTGCCTTATCTGCATTAACATTAGCCTCAGAACCTGTGTAATTCATAGGTGTCCTGGATTAAAGGGGGGGGGGGGGGATATGTGACAACCCTACTCCAAAGTTGCACCGACTTTGGAGTGCAACTTTGGATGGGTGCAACTTGGATACGACTTTGGCTTTGACCAGTAATAATGGACAACTGTTGAATTGTAAAATATTCAGGTACAACTTTCATGCAACTTCTGGGGGTTAACATTGAAGTCTATGACCCTCAAGTTGCATAAAAGTTGGACCAAAGTAGCACATGAACTACTTTGAAGTCACTGCAACTTTAAGTTGCACATATATGAATGGCTATCATTGGAAAACATGGGGAAAAACTTGTCATGCGACTTTGATGTCCAAAGTTGCATGGCAAGTCACACAAGTGTGAATGGAGCCTAACTCAGACCATGCTATTCAAGAAAGGAGTCTCCTGAAGCCAATAAAAGTTGACACTCAATTGGCTACTATCAGAAGCAGCTCCAGTTTATGACAATATGTATAAAATACTGTATATATATATATATATATATATATATATATATATATATATAAATAAAATAATGTTTAAGAGGATAGACAGAATCAGCGGGTAAAACGAATCATCTAGGTAAGTAACCAGGTGGATCCCAAAGTCAAAATATAATACAAAGTTACAGCAAAGTGGTGGTTCTTAGTTACCATACATTGCAATACATGTTCAAGCCAGGCTAACTACGTCAAAGTGACCCCCTCTCTAGTCAGTCCCTACTCTATCTTGCAGGTTTTCTAACCTCTTATTTGCTAACAGGTCTACTTCTGAGAATGTGGACATAGAGTGCCAATATGGGGCAGACACAGCTGGAGGTGAAAACAACTCAGGACCATAATAAAGCCGTGCACATCCACAAAGGCAAAAAAATACAAAGTTTAAGAGGGTGGACAGCACCAGCAGGTAAAATGAATTATCTATGCAAGTGACCAGGTGGTTCCCAAAATAACCACCAAAATAAATATACAATACAAAGGGGTTACAGCACAGTGAGTATCCTTATAGCCAGTAAATTAGCAACTTCAGGCATCCTTGCCCTTAAGGCCTCATACACACGGGCGTTTTATAATAAATAAGCAAAACGCCAGGTCCGACGTTTTTTAAAAAAATCGGCGTTTTTTGCGGCGTTTTGCATCGGCGTTAGCAAGCGTTAGTGAGCGTCGGCGTCAATAGGCGTTTTTTTTAAAAAAAATCAGTCCTCTGCTATTTTTCAACCTAAAAACGCCGGCGTCAAAAAACGCTTGTTAACGCCGATACGGCGTTAGCAAGCGTTAGTGAGCGTTTTGCCAATTGGCGTCAAAAAACGCCAAAACGCTACAGCTACAGAACGCGATGGTCCCGCGTTCTAAAAACAGCTCACTAACGCCGACGCCCTCTACTGCTCACTAACGCCGGCGTTTTTAGAAGGCCATTGAATAACATGGAGAGCTGCAAAAAACGCGTGCAAAACGCCCGTGTGTATGAGGCCTAATAGTTACTAACCTGCAGCATGCAGTGGAAAGAGGGAAATGAATGCTCAGCTCCAAATAGAATCATATGCACAACACATGAGATACTGAGGAGGTGTTGCCACTTGTTAACCCTTTCCTATAGCAAACTATTGCTTATAAAATGGGGTTTCAAAAGGCCCATACACACCTATTGGTCAACAACGGCCGTACGACAGCCTGTCGTCCAATAATCCGACCGTTAGTATGCACCATTCGACAGCCAACAGAAGTTGTATGAGAAGACTAGAAAACTTTTGTCTGCCAATCATTGGCCAATTTTCGGCTCGTGTGTACAGAAGTTGGCCAAACAAAAGTTGGAAGTGCAAACACGCATGCTTGGAACCCAGGAAGTGTGTGGTCGTGTAAACCTGCGTCCGTAATTCTCATTCACCTGAACTATCTCTTTATACGCTCCTAACTGGTCACTGCATTCGCATTTGTTGGACGATAACTTGACTCACGTCAGTGCGATAGACTAAATCATGGGCAGCCAATTTTGAGAAAAGTCACACAACTATTGCATCGTGTGGACGAGGCTCAAGACCCCATACACACTATACAACTTTTGTTGTCAGATTTCCTTCGAATTTATCAAAACCATGTAGTGCAAGGGTTACATACAAATTGAAACTCCTAAGGTTTGACCTCATATGGTTGTGGTAAATCTGAAGGAAAAAATCTACAGAAAATTGGATAGTGTGTATCCAGCTTTCGGCTGGCCATGCACTATACAATTTTTTTATTCAATTTTCTTTAAATTTACCTTCAACTATGTAGTGCAAGGGCCTGCTTGACTGCATGCTGTACATATTGAACGTGTTTAGGTTTGACCCCATATTATTTGATTTTGGTAAATCTAAAGGAAAGTTGAATAAGAGAATTGTATAATGTATGGCCAGCATTCGTTTCCATATATTGCAATACATGTTCAAGCCGGCCAACTGTGTCAAAGCGAACCCTCTCGAGTCAGTCCCTGCTCTATCCTGCAAAGGGCAGGGGTGCCTGAAGTTGCTAATTTACTGGTTTTAAGTGAAGCTACCCAATCACTTTCACAGTTTTAGGCCTCATACACACGGGCGTATCTTTAAAAATAAACAAAACGTCGGGCCCGACGTCAAGGAAAAAAAAATCTGCGTTTTGCGGCGTTATGCATTGGCGTTAGTGAGCGTCGGCTTCAATAGGCGTTTTTTAAAAAAAATCATCCCTCTGCTATTTTTCAACCTAAAAACCTTGGCGTCAAAAAACGCCGGAAAACGCCGGTACAATATTAGTTGTCGTTAGTTGGCGTTTTGCGGCGTCGGCGGCGTCAAAAAATGCCAAAACGTTACAGCCTCAGAACACGATGGCTGTGGGTTCTACTTTCAGCTCACTAACACCGACGCCATCTACAGCTCAAAAACGCCAACGTTTTTATGGGGCCATTGACTAACATGGAGAGCTGCAGAAAACGCCGGTGTCAAAAAACGTCCGTGTGTATGAGGCCTAACTCTTGGTACATTTGTCCTCCCTCTGCTCACCCCCCCCCCCTCTTAATGTTTCCTGGGCTTCACTGATCGCCATTCACTGATCTCCCCTACCTGGAAGCAGCCACTGTGCCCAGGTAGGGAGCTAATGGAGTGTGATTTGCCCTCCATTAGCTTCAAGGGAGGGGAGTTGGGCAGATGAGACATGAAGGCTCCAATGCAGCACTTTGCAGTGTCTATGCTGATACACTTAAGCCTCGGACACACGGTGCGATGGTCATACGACCGAACGGCCCAAATCGCATGTTGGCTGTTGTATCTCGCGTACTGACATGCACTAAGCGATCGTACGACCAAGCCGAACGTGGTGACGTGTTACGAACGTATAAAGAGAAAGTTCAGGTGCATGTGATTTGTGAATTAGGAATGAACGGACACTTCCGGCCGTTCCTGACTTCTGAACATGCGTGTTTTGCACAGTACAACTTGTTGGACCTACATCCCTGTACACACGATAAAACGGTGGTACGACCGCTTGTTGGTACAACCAGAGTTTTCTAGTTTGCTCATCCAACTTCTGTTGCACGACCGTAGGCTGTTCTAATCGTGCATATTGATGGGCGGATGGTCGTACAATGAGCGGTCGTACGACCGTTTTCATACGACCGTGTGTATGAGGCTTTAGAGGTTATCCTGCTGCCCCCCCAAAGGGGGATTTTAAGTTCAAACACGTATGATACTCCTGTGCCCCCTGGTTTCACTTTCTTTCCATGATAAAGACTCTCACTTTAAATGATGGTGGATGTCCTCCTCATCCAGGGTTGCCACCTCATCCCTTTAAACCCGAACACATATGAATTACACAGGTTGTTCTGAGGCTGATTTAATATAGATGAGGCACCAAGTGAGTTTAATTACCACCTTAATCAGCCACAGAACCTGTGTAATTCATATGTGTTCAGTTTTAAAGGGATGAGGTGGCAACCCTACCCTCATCACCGCCCATATAATTGAACCATTGAGCTGCTCCCAGCGCCAGAAATCCGTTTCGGCCTCCTTTTCAGGCCTCATACACACGGACGTTTCTAAAAAAATAAACAAAATGTCGGGCCCGACAAAAAAGTTGGCGTTTTTCGGCGTTATGCATCAGCGTTTTTGAGCGTTAGTGAGCGCCGGCGCCAATAGGCGTTTTTTTAAAAAAAAATCATCCCTCTGCTATTTTTCAACCTAAAAACGTTGGCGTCAAAAAACGCCAGAAAACGCCGGTATAATAATAGGTGGCGTTTGTTGGCATATTGTGGCGTCGGCGTCAAAAAATGCCAAAACGTTACAGCCTCAGAACGCGATGGCTGTGGGTTCTAGTTTCAGCTCAAAAACGCCGACGTTTTTATGGGGCCATTGACTAACATGGAGAGCTGCAAAAAACCGCCAGAAAACGCCGGCGTCAAAAAACGTCCGTGTGTATGAGGCCTTAATCTGTCAGAACTTTAATTAAGGGCCGGTTCACAACTAGGCGATCCGACTTCAGGGGTGACTTTGCTAGGCAATTTGAAAGCGACTTCAGAGCTACTTTGTGCATTACAACACGACCTGAAGCGACCTCCATGCCAGGCGAGGGTCTGAGGAAAATGCGCAGATGCGTTGAAACGCGTCACCCTATTGGACAAGCCGATTGCTGACATTATTTCCTCTTCCTTCGGTCCTCCTGCTTCCGGCGCCCGTGCGTTTCACGTAGGGATGCCACCTTTTCTTCGAGCTGAACCCGAACAGTTAAGTAGCGCATGCCAATTTCTTTTTTTTTCTAAGGGGGAACGCTGTGGACTCTGGTGTAAGAGGGTTGCTTCTCACCAAAGCCCCCACATACATCAGAGTTCCCAGCATCCCTCCTTTAAATCAGGGTTTTCAATGCCCCCCTTACATCCGAGTCTGCAAAGTACCCCTTCATAGTGTGTCCGGGTTTCATATGGCCTGAAATCTGGACACATAATTCAAAACCCTGACTGTCCGGGTGAATCCTGGACAGGTGACAACCCTAGTTCCATGGCTGTCTTCACGCCATCTCCACAGACTGCAGACAGCAGGCCGGCCGGTCTCATCCATCACTGTTCCCAGGACAGGGACACGGTCTTCATGTCACATTAAGGAGAAGCGGCGCAGCACCTTGGTCCGAGAACCTTGTGTACTTGTTTGTTTTTATACACTCCATGTGAGTACCCACTTAGCCTTCTTTTTAATAAAAATTGTAATCTGGCATACTGCACTCAGGTCTGGCGCCTTCCCCTAGAGCTGTTTACTCTTCCAAGGGTGCTGCCCCTCAGTGCTGATGCTCTATAGCAGCCTTTCTCAACCTTTTCAACACAGAGAAACCCTTGAAATAATTCTCCGGTCTCGGGGAACCCCTGCTAAAAATTCTAAATCTACAACTCATGATACATTAGTGTGATGGTTAATGGTAAGAATGCTCCTTACACTTGTGGTCATTGGGAAGAATTAACCCTTACAGATGGCTAAAAAGATCAATGATGTCATTGGGAATTTATCTGAGAGGTAGAAATTGACCATTGCTCAAGGAACCCCTTGCAACCTCTGGAGGAACCCTAGGGTACCACGGAACCCTGGTTGAGAAACCCTGCCTTAGTGTGATGGTCAATGGGAAGAATGCTCCTTACACTTGTGGTCATTGGGAAGAATTAACCCTTACAGATGGCAAAAAAGATCAATGATGTCATTGGGAATTTATCTGTGAGGTAGAAATTGACCATTGCTCAAAGAACCCCTTGCAACTTCTGGAGGAACCCTGGTTGAGAAACCCTGCTCTATAGTCTATACCAGGGAATCTCAACCAGGGTTCCGTGGAACCCTAGGGTTCCTCCAGAGGTCGCTAAGGGTTCCTGAGCAATGGTCAATTTCTACCTCTCAGATAAATTCCCAATGACATCATTGATCTTTTTAGCTCTCTGTAAGGGTTAATTCTTCCCAATGTCCAATTCCCAATGAAGTGGTTAAGGCATAATCAACTTTACATCTAACTGGAGAAATGGCAGTTTGAACAAACCCAGTCCAGTTCTTGAGGTACATTATTTCTCCAGATGGAGTGAGCATGGATCTTAAAAAGATTAAAGCAGTGGCAGATTGGCCTGCTCCTAAAACGTTAAGACAATTTGTGGGGTTTGCCAACTTCTACAGAAAATTCATATGATATTGCTCTATGGTGCATAGGCGTGCGCAGGGGGTGTGCTGCTTTTCCATCCAGCGCTCCCTCCCGTGAAACAACACATATCTGTGGAAACATGGCCACTGAAATCTCATGAGAGCTCAGAGTCCAGTGTCAAAGCAGACCTCTCCAAGATGGTGTCTGGAGCCCACAACAGAGGACACATTAATCCTATGCCAGACCTGTACCCCCTTGTCTATTTCTATTCCATTATAAAGACTCTCACATCATTGGGAGAAGATCCTCTCCCTGGAAGGGGCAACCATGTGAACCAAACTTTCAGATTTCAATGATGGTAGATGTCCCCTCTGCTTTTCCATCCAAGAATCCCTCCTGTGACACAGCACATATCTGTGGCAAAATGGGTGTCAGGAAGATCGCCAGCACGATTCCCCCAGGAAAGGTCCACCTGAGAACTTCATTGTCACTGGCGTGCATTTGTGTGCCTGTGCAGGCTCATTGGCGCCAAACGGGTCATTTAAACCATGCTAGCCCTCAGAACGGGTGCTGTCTGATCTACAGCGTTACCCGTGATCACCTTCTATCTGTTATCTGTTCCTGTGTTACCTGACCCGGTTTGATTGAACTACTTTGATATCCGCCTGCCCCTGAACCCGGCTTGTCTCGACTACTCTTCTGCCTGACCCTCTGTACCTCGCTGCCAGCCCGTTGCCGAACCTGCTTGTCAATGACTCTGCTTCTGTGCCTGTGACCATCCGGTCTCTTCAAGTATCCTGCTCTGAACAGCAGCACCCTTCCAGCACATCTCCTGACCACCTGCTGACGGATACTCTTGGACTTCTACAGGCACTCATACCTCACCGTGCTCCTGTGGCCGCTGTCTCAACCCCAGCGGTCCCTCGAACCGGAGTCTTAGGAGAGGCCCCCCCGACCGTCAGGTACCTGGTACCTGGTACATGACAATGTGCAATGACATCTCATAAAAGCTCAGAATCCAGTGTCAAAGCAGACCTCTCCAAGATGGTGTCTGGAGCCCACAACAGAGGACACATTAATCCTATGCCAGACCTGTACCTCCTTGTCTATTTCCTTTCCATTATAAAGACTCTCGCTTCATTGGGAGAAGATCCACTCCCTGGAAGGGGCAACCATGTGAACCAAACTTTCAGATTTGAATGATGGTAGATGTCCCCTCTGCTTTTCCATCCAAGAATCCCTCCTGTGACACAGCACATATCTGTGGCAAAATGGCCACAGAAATCTCATAAAAGCTCAGAGTCCAGGGTGAAAGCAGACCTCCCCAAGATGGTGCCTGGAGCCCACAGCAAAGGACACCTTAACCTATGCCAGACTCCACTTCCTATACAGATAAACTGTGGCCATGTAGGGACATCTATTGGCACTTGAGAGCATTGCAGCAGAATTCTCCCAAGAAAATACAATGGGGTTATAACACTTTGCTACATACACACATCATAAAATGACCAACAAGGTGTACCTGAGACCCTCCTATTCAAATATGCTTCTGCAATGCCAACTCTCGGGTGCTGCAATAGAAATAAGCACTGCGTTACTTTAACTGACAATTGCATGGTCGAGCGACGTTGTACCCAAATGAAGTCTTTGTCCTTTTTTTCCCACAAATAGAGCTTTTCTTTGGTGGTATTTGATCACCGATATGGTTTTTATTTTTTGCTCTATAAACAAAAAACGACCGACAATTTTGAAAAAAAAAAACAATATTTTTACTTTCTGCTCTACAACAAAACCAAAAAAGAAAAAAATCAAAGTTCTCCATCAGTTTAGGCCAATATGTATTCTGCTACATATTTTTGGTAAATATATTCCAACAAACGTATATTGATTGGTTTGCGCAAAAGTTATAGCGTCTACAAACTATGGGATATTTTTATTTATATTATTATAATTTTTTTTTTTTTTTTTTTTTACTAGTATTTGTGGTAATCAGCGACTTGTAGCAGGACTGCGATATTGCTGCTGAGATATTGGACACATAACTGATACTCTTTGGGGACCAGTGACACTAATACAGTGATGAGTGCTAAAAAAATGCACTGTCACTGTACTAATGACACTGACTGGGAAGGGGTTAACATCAGGGGCACTCAAAGGGTTAACTGTGTTCCCTGGGAGTGCTTTCTAACTGTGTATGTGGGGGGGTGGTTGTACTGTGGGAAGGTAAAGATCCGTGTTCCTGCTTAACAGAAACACAGGATCACTGCCTTCCCTTGTCACAGAACCGCGGTCTGCCTTGTTTATATAGGCAGACTGCTGTTCTGCCTGTCTCGCAAACGATTGGTGGGTCCCAGCGGACATTGAATCTGCTGGACCCGCTGATTGGCGCCCGCTGTGATTGGACACAGCGGGCGCCAATCAGCGGGTCGCCGGCAGCGTACCCCAGACCCCAAAGTGCCAGATCATGTACCTAGTGCGTGATCTGGTGCAGAGCGGCCGCCCTACCACCCTGGGGTAGGCCTCTCATGTGACCCTTGCTTGGTGCCCAATGAGGAGGGAAACATGGAGGACATGATGGTCACCTCAGAACCCTACCCCCCCCCCCCCCTTCCACCATCCCGCCGGCGAGACGTGGTCTAGTGCGTGATCCATGTACTAGACCGTGAAACCCCAGACCCCATGCGACGGCCGCTGGGCGACTAACCGCGGGCGACACAGGTTAGTGTCGCCCGCGGTTAGTCGCCCAGGTCGTCTAAGTTACAGGCGACCCTGGGTGGTTAGCAAACGCTCTGTCCGTCTTGTCGTCAGACGGATATATTTGTTCCGTCTGGCGCCAAGACACTGTTCCCTTCCGTCACTAGGACACAAAGACAATTCGTCCTTGTGCCTAGAAATGGAAGGGTGTCATGTTGGTGGGGGGGTGTATGTGTCAATCTTTCGTGAG
>BLSH010322126.1:887222-904751 GCA_018402905.1 Glandirana rugosa | reverse complement strand
GCAATTTTTACCAAATCCAAGGATCACCAATAGGACGGATTGATCAGGACCTACAGGAAGGAGCAACTCAGGCTGTCCAACCCGAGCTGACCGGGGAAAGATACAGCAAAGTTGAGCTACCCCTGCAGGGGTACCTATCTCTGGTGAGTGGGGACACAGGTGGGGAGCACGGTTTGAAGTCACTGGATTATCTGGCAGGAGTGTGTGAAGTCACCGGATCACCTTTTGAATTATATGTATCAACAGCAAAAGTCACATTACTTTCAGCAACAGTCTTCATATCTATTATAGACTTTTATTGGATCGTGGTCTCTTCCTATTACGATCGTATTGATACATGGACATAACAACTGGGCATAGCCCATAAAGACTGTGAGAGGGATAAGAGTGTGTGGTTTTAAAAAAATTTGCTGGGTGTTTTTATCTTTTTTACATATTGTGTTTATACACATTTTATATATAGTTTTATGTACACGGACTTTTATACACATCCACATAAATCACTATATTTCAATAATTGGAATATTATTAGTCATACACATTTTAAACTTTATTGTTATATCTGTGGTTTCAGTTTTGCATATATTTATTTATTCACTGATTCACTTTGACACTTTAACACTCAGATCACTGTTTCATATGAGGGGTCATCACAAAATTAACACACAAACAGCACGACATCTGTGCACATAAATACTTTGGGGACTAGCGCCATCTTCCTGTCATTGCAAGATAGAAATGGGATCTAGACCATTGGATTTGTCTTTCAGTCTTGGTGGTCAGTGCTAAATTAAGAGCCACCCTACCTGACTCCATCCGAGCCTTAGATTGGGGGGTTGGGTTCTTCTTATGGGACTTGGAGAGACCCTGAAAGTCCCGCTCTAATAATCCTGCCCCTCATCACCCCCTTGTGGGCTGCCCAGAGTGTCAAAGGCGAAACTTCCCCATTGTCGTTCAACTGAAAGTATTCCTTAAGTTCCTTCTCAAGTAATGAACAGTGGACTGGATTGTTTAAAAGGGATCCATTCAACCGCCACTGGGGTTTCCCTCTTTGGCCAGGGGTTGCTTTGATTTGAATTATAACTAGTGAATGATCTGACAGGGGAGAGTCTCTTATATAGGCTTTAGAGATCAAGGGGATGACAAATGCAGGAGTAAAGATGTGGTCTATCCTAGCCAAGCTCTGGTGAGGTGCGGAATAATGGGTGTAGTCCCTCTCTCTAGGGTTAAGTTCCCTCCAGGTGTCAACTAGCCCTAAGGAGAATAGGAGCTTTGCAAGCTTGAGGCTATGTTTTGAAGGGTGGAGGGGATGGGGATGGCATCTTCCTGACTTGTCGAGAGAGTGGTCAAGGGCCAGGTTAGAGTCGCCCACTATCCCTTCCAGGTGGGGAGACAGAAGCTTGAACAATGTTTGGAAGAATTTAGTTTGGCCCTGATTTGGGGCGTAGTAGGAGATAAAGGTGTAAACTGAACCCCCTAATTCCCCTGATAAGAGTATGAACCTACCCTCTGGGTCTTTAATTTCTCTCTGAGGAAGAAATGCTACCTGCTTGACAAAAAAGACTCCCACCCCTCTAGTTTTTTCCGTAGCGTTAGCTAAAAAGAATTGGGGTTAATTCGAGTGGACAAACTTAGGGTTATACTGCCCTGGAAAGTGAGTTTCCTGCAGTAGAAGCACATCAATATGCTGGGAGTGGGCCGATGAGAAATACTTTTTCCTCTTCATCTGGGAGTTAAGACCTTGGACATTATGTGTTGCTATTCTCAGTTGCTCCGGGGTGTCAACAGTCTTGGCCATTGTATCGGAAAGGAACTCTATGCATCTCTGAGGGAAGGCTTACCTGATCCAGAGCTTGATTAATGTGGGACCAGACACTCATAGAATCCATGGAGATGAACCACTGTGCCTCAATGTTAGCATTACGACCCTGGTGCAGAAAAAAAAAGGAAAAAGCTAAGAAAGGAATGAAGGGAAAATACATAGGAGGAGAACAGAAAACAAACAACACTAGAGGGGAGTGGTGAGGACCACCAACCTGACCCCTCCTAGTTCTGGCGAAGGGGGTTGGAAAACTCACCCCCCAAGCCAGAAACAGACAAAAACATGTCTGCCTTAAAGGCAGAGATACATCTGACCAAGGGAATCCCCACATGTGATTCCCTAAGACAGAGGGAGGCACAAGGCTTCCGCCCCAGCCAATTCCTAGACCCCAAACTAGATAATTATAACAAAAACTTTAAAGCACCTGAAAAAATGAAAATTTCCATAAGATTCCGGGGTAGCCTCCCCGGCAGAGTAACCTTGACCAGGAGGGCCTGAGGGGACCCGGGACCCCCGCAAGGGACCCTGGACACCCCAGACCACCCTAGAATTAGAGGGCGGTAACGGAAATTGAAAAATAACCGCAATCTTGCCACCATGGAGACAAGAACCCTATGATCCTGTCCCCCTAAAAATTTTTAATTAAACCTCTGCAGAGTTTCCCCCCAGGGGATTGGGCCCAAGCCCGCCCCCCGGAAAAAAGTCCGGGACTTGGTCAAGACTCTGGTAAGGGTCACCCTGAAATAGGCTAAAATAGGGGCACTTCTAGCAAATCCTATGACCACATTTAAAAACAGGCTTATTAAAGTGGGATATTCTCCACCCCCCGACCCGCCAACCAGAGGGCAGGGGAGGGGGGAGGCATGAAAAAAAAAAAAACAATCTAAAGAGGGAAGAAGCACTTCACAGTGTGGATAACCAACGGCCCCAAGGAGCAAAGACTAGGGGAAGGACTCCGGAATCATGGAGGATGAGAATCCTTGGGGCGTTTGGGTTTTTGGTTCTGCCAGAGCTGTGGTATCGGGCTCTGAGGGGAAGGATGCTTGGAGGAGCCTGCAGCTTTATTAGACAATGAGGAAGAAGCGTCCAGCGAGATGAGGTTGAGATGAAGCAGGAGGTGTTCCCCTTCCTGGAAATTGGAGAAACCGTATGTCTTGCTTTTGTAAACGAAAGAGAGGCGGAAAGGGAAGGACCACCAGTATTTGATAGAGGATTTCATAAGGACTTCCAGCAACGGTTTCAGGGATCTTCTTTTTTGACTGGTGGAAGGGGATAAGTCCGCAAATATTTGAACAGGATGGCCTTGGATGGACAAATTGGGGGAGTTCCTAGAAACTTTCATGACCTCCTCTTTAACACTGAAGAAATGGGGCTTCATGACAATATCTCTGGGAAGTCCATCTGAGCGGGGGGATGGAGCGCTCTATGAACCCTATCAAGTTCGACCTGATGATCAGGAATGTCCGGGATGATGTCTTTGATAAACTCAGTGACTGCTACGCGGGCATCTGTGATACTTTCAGGGAGGCCCCTGATACGGAAATTGTAAGGCCTGGAGCGGTTTTCCAAGTCATCTATTTTAGAAAGGGCTGTTTCCAGCTGGTCTTGAAGATCCTGTACCCGAGCTGAATTCTGATTTGCTCTTGCAATTGTTTGGTCCGTTTTGTGTTCAATTGCATTGATTCTGGCCCCCAAACTTTGGAGATCAGCTTGAATAACTGACGTAATTTGGGTGGCTGTTTGGGCGAGTCCCTTAGAAAGCATCTTAGAAAAAACCTCCATCATCATCTGGAAGTCAGGAGAATGAGGACCAGGGGATACAGCAAGGGAATTGCCCATGGCCTGGTCTTTAAGCGGGGTTGTTATCAGTTCGTCAAGTGTCCTTTCCAGGAGAGAAATAGTAGAAGCTGGAGATAGAATCTGGGCCGACAGTTGTGCTCCAGGTAGAGGGCCAGGAGAGGAGAGAATCTGTGAACCCCCTTCCGAGCCCGCCTCCATGTCATCCCCTCTGTCCGCTGCCATCTGTTGTGCTCCAGATGCTGTGTGGTCAGCTTTTGTGATCTGGAAATTAAAGCCAGGCTGGCGAGATAGGTCCCTTCTGACCGCCCCAGACTCCATAGCAACAGACCCTGGTGAGGCAGGCTATCCAGACTCTCTCAACGGAAACCAAAAAAATGAAGACCCTCAGTCAAGGGATTGTCCCCCAATATGAGTGGGGATCTGGACCTTTGAGATCTAAATGTGGCTGTGAACTATGAACAGATCCCCCTTCTGACAGCTCAGCAGGCGTAGAGCTATGGGGCCTGGTGTAAGGTCCGGCGTAGGAGGCCTGGCCCAGGGAGTGCACCCTGCAGAGTATTAATGTCCCCCCTGCCACCTGGGGAGACTCCTGGCTACCGATGAGTCGTGTGGGGGCGATAGTAGGGCCCCCCTTCAGGTCCACCGGAGCAGGCCGCCCGCCGTGATGTTAGGACCGGATCGCGTAGGCCCAAGCCGCGGCCTGCGTAATGAATAGGTCGGGCGTGGGAGCTCCAGCTTCGCGGATCGTTCCAGCGCTTCTTCAAATGAATCCCCGGGTCTTGCTCACCCCCAGAGAGTGGACTGGAGGGGGTCCATGCTCCGGTTTGGGCTTCAGAGGGTCCGGATGGCTGGGGAAGAGCGGAGCCCTGGAATCATGCGACCATTCCAGGCGCTTTGCACATGCGCACTTGAGCCACCCTATTTTGAAGCCTGTTAAGGCCTATGGCTCTAATCAGGTACTTCAAAAAACACTGACGTTGCTGTAATTCCTGTGGCCAACGTCCTGAAGGGGCAGGCCGCATGAATAGGGGGTGCTATGCATATGCTATGCATGAATCTATCCATTAGCATAAGGGGGTGGTGGGGATAGAGGGGGCGGTGCCCCTGGTGTCTGGATTCCATCACATTTGGTTGGCAGCGATGGGATGCTTCCTTGTGCCTGGAACATCCATACCACCAACTTAGCCTTGAGCAAAGCACACTCAAGGATCTGTTGGAATCAAGGGGACAAAGCACCAGCAACAAGTCAAATGCCATCCTAATTGTGGAGTTGATGGAGAATGACCAGGCCAATGACCGAAGCAGAGGGCCAGCTATGGAGGGGTCCGGGATGTCTGAGCTCCAGCGAGAGATCCAGTGGCATCTGGCACTCTACACCACACTCCCCCTCAAGAGGTGATCACCCAGATAATTGCAGACCCGCCTGAAAATGCTTGAGGTCCAGAAGGAGATCAGGGATACCGCAGCTGCAGAATGGGGTAGCTGCAAGAAACTTCCCTACGCGGCTTTCCAACCCTTCCAGGATGGGGTGGAGGGAACTGACTGGTACCTACATGTCTTTGAGGCCCAGTGTCTTCTCCAGGGAATCGACGAAGCTGACTGGGTCACCATCCTCATCAGCAAGCTGTCTGGTCAAGCACTGAATGCTTTTGAAGCCATACCTGCAGAAGAAAAAAAAGACTATGATAGAGTGAAGGAACGGCTGCTGGCAAGATACGCAATCACCCCCGAAGCTCATCAGTTCAAATTTCACAGCCTACAACGGGAAGAGGGCCAGCCCTATACATAATGGGTTCATCATATGTCCCGATCGCTAGATGCATAGTTTTCCGGCTGTCAGGTGACTACCTTAGCGGATGCTGCCCAATTGGTCCTCCTGGAACAGTTTTACGAACAATCCCCTATTGAAGTGCGCCAGTGGGTCCAAGACCAAAAGCCCTTGATGGTAGACAAAGCAGTGGAACTAGCCGACCAATATATGGATACCCGGAGTTCCCACAAACTGGAGCCTCGCAGCTTCTCCAGACCACCACCAGCACCTGGCCATATCCAGCCATCTGCCTGGCAGCCAGTCACCCCCCCTGCAATGGCCTGCCCGACCCATTAAGAAGACCGGGTCTCGCTGCTATGGGTGTAATAAAATGGGACACCTTTGAGCTAACTGTCCTCGAAATGTCACCACCACTTCATGGAACCATGCTGCCCCTGGCCCAGCCCGAGCAGCTGTTCATTGCCTGGAGGCCACCTCACCATCTACCTCAACCAGCTGGGGTGAAGATAAATTTGGGCTACTTCATGAAGTGAACCCGATTCAAGCTGCTGCCAATGACAACCTCAGGCATCACAGACAGCTCATAAGGGTGAATGGCCGACCCGCCAAAGGACTCAGGGACAGCTATTACTTTGGTGCAGCCCAGTATGGTAACATCGACAGAGAAAACCGGGAGGTCCATAGACCTGCAAGTGGCTGGAGGCAAAGTTTTACACATCCCTACCGCCCAAGTGCATATGGATTGGGGCTCAGGATCCAGAGACATGGAAGTTGGAGTTATGAGAGATATACCAGCAGATGTTCTACTTGGAAAAGATTTAGGGCATCTTTTTTCATCTTTCCACGTAGATTTATCCCTAGAAGCCTTCCCTGTGACCACCCGGCAGCAAGCAAGGCGAGCGGAAGAGGCTCTCGATAATAGGATCCAGGTAAGACCTAACTTCCCTAACCATAACCAGACTATACCACCCCTTACCTGGGCTACTCCGACTGACTTTACCCGGGAATTATTATCTGACACAATGTTAGCTAGTTACTGGGAGAGGACAGGGATGGACCCCAGGGGATTAGAAAGGGAACGGATAGGGTGGGATCGGGGATTACTTTATCGGGTGACCAATGGAAAGGGATCTCATCCAGTGCCCAAGTAACAGCTGGTCATGCTGCAGAAATATCAGAGCGACCTGCTTAGCATCGGATATGACATTCCCAAAGCTGGTCACTTCGGAGTGACCAAAACCCTTCACCGTTTGACTCAGCTATTCTTCTGGCCAGAGACATTAGACAGCATTGGAGTGGGAAAGAAGGGCGACTGATCTAAGGCTTCTTTGTACCCCCTACCGATCATAGCTGAGCCCTTTAGCCAGATAGCCGTAGACCTTGTAGGACCACTACCCCAACCTAGTCCCTCTGGGAAGAGATATATCTTGACAGTGGTAGATTATGCTACTCATTACCCAGAGGCAATTCCCCTGACAAACATCCATGCAGAGACAGTGGTGGAGGCCCTGCTCCAGATCTTTGCCAAGGTGAGTTTCCCTCAGGAGATTATCTCGGACCAAGGGACTCTGCGTACCTGACCCAGCAATTGTGGAAGCTCTGTGGAATTAAGCCTCCGCAGAGCTCTCCCTACCAACCCCAGACTAACGGACTATGTGAGCGGTTCAATGGAATGCTGAAGCAATTACTGCGGACATTCGCAACTTCCCCGGGATTGGGAAAAATTTCTGCCACACCTCCTGTTCGCTTACAGGGAAGTGCTGCAGGAATCTACGGGGCTCTTCACGTTTGAGTTATTGTATGGGAAACGGGTGAGGGTGACACTAGATCTACTTAGAGCCCATTGGGAAGGAGGCATAGAGGCTGAGGAGACTTCTATGGTAGGGTACGTACTAATGCTCAGGGACTGGCTGAAGGAACTCACGGACACTGTACGGGAGAACCTTCAGACAGCACAGGGGAGGCAGAAACGGTGTGTCACGACACCTGGGCTCAGGTGACAGGTGCACACTGCTGAGGTGACAATCACACCGAGGGTTGCAAAGAGCACCGCTAAGGTTGTGGACCTATAGCTGACTGCTGCTAATGAGTTCTGGCTGGTACGGGAAGAGGGGCCCCTGGAGAACGGACACAGGGACCTAGTGCATTGGTTTCCCCAGGGTGCAGAGTCTAAGAGCCAGTGGGTATTCGCCAGAGCCTCTGGAAACGTACATGCAGAATCATTATTTTTATAAGGTATCTCACAGTGCACTCAGTGTATATCCCCCTGAGTGCAGGTATGAAAATGTGTACAGTATAAGAAAAGGTGTCCCTGGGAGGCAGTGATTCAGTATATGGTGCCTGGCCTGCAAACTTCAGCTGGCTAATGGTGAGTTCCAGTCTGTACTGTGGTGCACTTAATTAATGCCCCTTTAAATCTGATTGCAGTGATATCTTTTTGGATCTACTGGGCAAATAGGCAGTCTCCTCTTTTCCTGATCTGCTAAACAGTGGAACAATCAGAGCAGCTGCAACTGCTCACCAGTCCTGGCACCCAGCGAACCTTGTCCTGGAGACTTGTCTGTCTCTAGTCCTCAGGAACCCAGTCCTTAGTGGATCAGTCCCTAGCACTCTGGTTCTCAAAGGTTCAGCCCCCTGCATTTTGGTTTTCAAAGGCTCGATCCCCAGCATTCTGGTCCTCAGTGGTTGTCGCTGGTCTCTGCATACACAGCACACAGATATGTACAGCTCTGGTCCCTGCACATAGCGCATTCTGTAAATCACAAGCCAGAGAAACTCTCCTTGTTTCTCTTACCCCTCCCTTGTGATCACTGTAGTTTGCAGCCTCATCCACCGGTTTCTCCGGCTCCCCCTAATGTGTGGAGGGGAGATAGCACTGTGCGTAGAATAAAGGGATGTAGACAAGCAGAAGGCAGCAGTGCATCTCTGCACCTAGTTACATATATATATATATATATATATATATATATATATATATATATATATTATCATTACCTGTTGGTGCATTCCACCCATACCTTATACGGTATATAGTATATACAGTACATACATATATCATCATTACATTGTATAGCCTGCTATAGTTATAGCTATGCCCTTTCTTACATAGGATTTGTAATTTCAGGGAGAGAACTCCCAAATTTCCTAATTTCACCTTACAAAGCTGCATAGCAAAATTTGTAAAATGTGGCACCTGCCTGACTGTGCAGTGCTGAAGACATATGTGAATCACAAGACTAGATTAACAGATTTGCATATCCATTGGTTTGTCAAACTGTTTGAACATACTAGATTTTTAAATATATTCTGTATTTTTCTGTTTGCCTAGAGCACCACTTACAAATCCAATACTGAATCATGTCTAAGAAAAGCTGAAACATTTCATGAGGCTGCATTTTAAATTTATTAGGCGATACATTTTATTACTCTTTGTGCCTAGCTCTTCACAACATTCCAAAGACACAATTCCTTAACATTTCTTGTAATATTCTATTACCATCAAAGGCCACCCCAGATAGATTCAGCTCATTATGTCTTTGCCCCATTGACACTGCAGCAGACAATGGGATGTAGGCAGATGTGCTTTGCAAGTAAAATATGTAGGATGCTTTATTGTAATGATCTGTCTAGCAGCAGTGCTAGTTGATGAGAAAAAGCTATACATTTATCCAGACCCACAGCGGCATCTAGTGGTCAAACAGGATATCTATCTATATATATATCTATATCTCTCTATATATATATATATATATATATATATATATATATATATGGATAGATATATCAGATAGATTAGATAGAATAGATAGAATAGATAGATAGATAGATAGATAGATAGATAGATAGATAGATAGATAGATAGATAGATAGAAACCATTATATGCAAAATGCACTAACTCATAACAGCCAATCATCATTCATCGTTTGCTTATCTTATTTAATAAACTTAAGTGCTTTTGCAGTACTGAATTAACCTAAAAGGTTTGTTTTCCTTATGTTTGCACTGTATACATTATGAATGCTTCTTGCAATTACTCATTGCATGCACTGGTCTGTGTTTGAATAGAAATAAGACTACATATCCCATCGTTTCTACACAACTTGGAAAAATAACTTATTTTTTATTTAGATATTCACTTTCTACTGGAAAAAACAAACAAATATTTGCGTTTGTAATAACACCTTATATACCACAGGTATACTTTTTTCATTTGTGATACAACATCAGTACTTTTGTTAGTGCAGCAAAGCAACAGGAGATTTGATAACGTTCTTCATTAGGGTAACCATTTTTATGAGGTTATACCTGTAGTGTAATACATTCATACACTTGCTTCTATTGCTTCAATACATTTTTTTTAATTATTTTTTTTTGCAAGTACTTGAGATTCACTTGCTAACAACCTCTTAAAAAACCTTTGTACAGAAGCATTCAGATTTAGAGAAGAAAGGAAGGCACTAGATGCCAGGTAAGCTCCATGAAAATATAGTGAAAAGGAATAAGCTGGAATTTTTGTATACATGTGAAAAACAGTTTGTTTGTTTTTTTGCTAGAAAATTAGTTAGAACCCTCAAACATTATATATTCTTTTAAAGCAGAGGCCCTAAAAAATAAATTGATGGGTTTTGCAATTTTTAATGTGACACAATATTTGTGTAGAGGTTTTTCAAACACAGTTTTGGGGGGAAAAAAATTAAAAATTCACTTTTTTAAAAGATTAATGCAAATAAACACAATACATAACCCAATTTTTTGTAAAATATAAGAGACGGTGTCATGCCAAGTAAATAGATACCAATCATGTCACACTTTAAAATTGCGCACGCCCGCACAACGGCGACAAATGGCATACATTTTACTATATATAGGTGACGCTTTAAAACCCTTTGCAGGTTACCAATTTAGATGTATAGAGGAGGTCTAGTGCTAGAATTACTGCCCATGATCTGACGATCGCGGTGATACCTAATATGTTGTGTGCTTTCAGGACCAACCCACGCTTTCGCCTTTGCATGTTAGCAAGGAGGAACACTTTACTTTTTTTTTTTCAATTACTAATTTATATTATTTTTTTTATTTATTTTTACACTGTTGCTTTATTTTTTTTTTTAATCACTTTTATTGCTGTGACAAGGAATGTAAACATGCGTTATGACAGTAATAGGCACATGATAGGTATTCTTATGGAGGGATCCGGGGTCCCTCCCAAATCCCTCCTTTGCACTTGAAAGCATTCAAAATGCCAAGATCGGCATATTTGAATACTTTCTATTTTTATAAACTGGCGCCTTTAAGACTTCGGTACTCAGAAAGTGATGTCATGACATCGCTTCCAGGTTAATACAGCCGAAACCCTAACAAAGCCGATTCCAGCTTTCGGATCTCTAGCCAGCCAGTGGACGTGCCAGCCTCCCGGTGCGAAAGAGAGCCTGGGCGAGCATTAGAATGCGCATCGGTTGTTACTACAAAAGAGCCGACAGTAGGCTCTAAAAAACGGTACTGGGATGACGCCTGCACCACTTTACTTTAATCAACAGGATGGTAGCCAGGTGTTGTTATCCACATTAGTGATGGTGAAGATTTGGGATGATGGCAACACCTATAAGGTTCCGTATGGTGAAATATCTTTTCCATATTGGTGATATGCCAATCATTCCTAAGAGCACAACAATGAATGGGCAGACTTTGCACGTTAACATGGCACATAAAACATGCTAAAGTGCATGTACATTAACACACCACAACAGTGTGAATCCAGCCTGACTCTAAAATACAATGTGTTGTCATCATCCATGCTGTAAGGTCAAGTTGTGTAAATCTCAGAATTTAATAAATAGTAATGCAAAGATTTGGCATGTAAAACTGCTCCGTTATCGGTATTCATCTGAGTATTTAGATGTCTGCCTGGACTTCATATTTAAAGAGACCCTGTCACCTTTTTTAACCCGTAATTGCCCATATTGACATTTTTTTTTTAAAACTTTTTATTGTTTTCTTCAAGACAAAACAACATAACCAACATATTAGTCCATTCTCTAGCCTGTGCCCACGCAGGGGCTTGGCAGGATAATCAGTATTACAGCACATATCTATATAGTCATAAGATAGTGGGCCATACATATGTAACTAAACGGTTCTGAACGGAATAGCTCGCCGCCCAATGACCCCTGCAGGATCTGATGATTCCCCATGCAACACTCATCACACATAAGCACTGGTAGACCATTTACGTGCACCTATCAACCGTCCACAGCTGTGGATAATTCAGTTAACCATTTGGCCTATACCTTATCATACTTTTTGGGACACCCTCTATGGCGGTAGGTGTCTCTATAGTATGGAAGGGCTTTGTTAATTAGACCTTTCCAAAAGGGAACAGTAGGGGAGATGCTTTTTTCCAATGGAGTGTAATCACCTTCCTGGCATAGAATAGGACAAGCCCAGCTTTTGTCCTGTCAGCTACTGTGAGTAATGTGTCTTCCACTAAGCCCAGTACGCAGACCATCGGGGAGAGGGACAAGGGGTTGTCCAAGAATGAGTTAACCACGGACAATATCTGCTGCCAAAAATCGTTAAATGAGGACAGGACCAAAAAATGTGGATAAAATCTCCCCGGGGGTGGCCATACCACCAGCATGCTGAGGGAAGGTCAGATCTAATTTTATGCAATCTGTTGGAAGTTAGATATGCTCTGTGGACAATTTTAAACTGGATAAAACGGTCTCTCAAGTAGACCAGTATCTTGAAAGGATAATCCCACAGGTCCTCCCAGTCCTCCAAGAATAGTCTCGGGGCATCATCCATCCACCGTTGTCTAAGTGTTGCTAGATCTGGGTAAAAAAACAGAAGGAGATGCCCATATAGGGTAGAGGTTTCTCCGCACAATCAAATCTTGTGGTTCTCTCTATATATGATATTACTTCCTGGGAACCCCCCCCCCCGACCAAACTAAGCCCTGAATGCGTGGAAGAGTTGTAAGTATCTGAAAAGGTGTGATCTGGGGACGTTATAATTGGCTATAAAATATTCAAAAGGATGAATAGTTAGATTAGTCGATATGTCTTTCACCAGTTTAATATTCAATTTGGTCCAAAGCACAAGGACTGGCAGAGTGAATAGATGTGAAAATTTTGGATTCTTCCACAGAGGGGAGTTGGGAGAAACAGAGGATCGGGGATACCGCTCCCAGGTGAGCCCCACCCTCCAGGCCCTAAGAGTATTTTTCATAGAAGGAGTTATTTCATAAGGAGCTATTGGGCTACGGAAGGGAAGAGATTTGAGGGACTCTACAGAGCGTAACACAGCTGCCTCCAGCACCGTGGATGAGTTTGAGAGGTCGGGGTTTAGCCGCCAAGTCATGGTGACTAGTTGGGTAGCAATAAAGTATTTGTGGCTATCGGGAAGTGCCAGTCCACCCTGTGAGGTCGATCTCATTAATGTGGTCAATTTAAAGCAGGGGGGGGCGTGGACGCCAGAGGAAAGAGGAGAACATACTGTTTAACATGTTAAAAATGGATTTGGGGATCCACTGCAGGGAGTTGCAGAATAAATAGTTAAGATTTGGAAGAATTTTCATCTTTACAAGATTAACTCGCCCCATAAGGGAGAGTGGAAGTCTCTCCCATGCCTTCAGTCTGGCCCTGACTTGAGTGATAACCGGGGACAAATTCAGAGGGATATAGTCAGCAATGTCTTTTGAAATTTTCACTCCTAGATATGTAAACTGATCCTGCCATTGGAGTTGAGTATCAGGAGTTACCTCGTCCCATGCTCCCGGGTCTATGGCAAATAGGATTGATTTGGACCAATTTACTCTGAACCCGTTCACTTCCAAAACACACTCAGCGCCCCCTGCAGAGAAGGCCCTGCATCTCCCAGGAACAGAAGGAGGTCATCCATGTGAGCCAACCTCTCCTCCAGCTATGCCACTCTAAGGCCTTTAATAAGAGGCAATACATGGATGGCCTTGGCTACTGGTTCCATGGCAATGGCGAAAAGGGCCAAGGAGAGAGGGCAGCCCTGTCTGGTGCCGCGGAACAATTGAAATGAGGACGAGAGGAGACCTCCTAGCCTAACGACCACCTTTGGGGATTTATATATTACCCATAACCATTCAATAAACAGTAGCGGGAAACCCATTCTTCTAAGGGTTTCCCATAGGAAAGGCCACTCCATGGTATCGAATGCCTTCTCGATGTCCAGAGAGGCGATAACTCTGGAGCTTGGATTGTCATGATGGGCGTGGATATTGGTGAATAAACGTCTCAGGTTAATATCTGTGGACTTATGGGACATAAACCCGGTCTGATCTGGGTCAATAATAAAGGGCAAAACCGAGTTAAGTCTGACTGTCAGGAGTTTGGTAAGGATTTTCAGATCTGTATTCAACAAGGCTATCGGGCGATATGAGGCACAGGATTTGGGATCTTTAGGGGGTTTGTATATAAGGATGACATGGGCCTCATACACAGAAGAGGGAAGAGCTCCGTTGGCTAAACTGTGAGTAAAAATTGATGCCAATTTGGGGCCAACATTTCAACATAGATTCTGTAGAACTCGGTGGGGTGTCATCTGGGCCTGGGGATTTGCCCACAGGGAAAGACTGTATGATCGATAGGACTTCATTTGGTGTAATCAGGCGCACCAAAGATGACCTCTGCTCATCAGACAGCCAGCCCAGAGCAATCAGGTCCAAAAGGGAGGCTAGTGAAGATGGGTCTAGGACCTGTGGCAAAGTAGTATTGTAAAGGTTCTGGTAGAACATCTGAAATTCTCGAAGGATACCATCCGGTGAGGAAATGTCCTCTCCTGTGGAAGAAATGATCTCTGGGATCACAGTAATGGGGTTATCGTGTTGTGACAACATAGCCAATAGCTTCCCATTTTTGTCCCCCTGTTCGAAAAATTGTTGCTTAGCATTGTAAACTGACAGCCTGGTGACCTCCTCCAGATGCAAGTGCAGCACCAGTTTTGCTGCCTGTAAAAGGTCAAAATTATTTGCTGAGGGGTTCGGGGCATAATCCTCTACTTGACTCTGAACTTCAGACTCCAGTTATTCCGTAGAGGCTTGCTGCTTTTTTTTAACTGCTGTAATATTGGAGATGTATTGGCCCCTAGTGTATTCCTTGAAGGCATCCCAGGTCAGTCTGGGGACGCAGAACCTGTGTTTATGGCCAGGAACTCCCTCAGGACTGGAGGAGTCTGGTCCGAGATGTCAGGGTGAGATTTTCAGTGTGCACCCAAGCGCCACATGGATCTGCTTCTTTCCAGCAGGGAGCAAATTTCTAGGGCCAAAGGGCTATGGTCTGATAGCCAACTAGGGAGATACCGGGCCAACGCCACCTCCGCAAGCATTGAGGGGTTGGCGAAGGACAGGTCGATCCTAGAGGAGGTCTTCTATGACGTGGAGAAGCAAGAATAGGCTCTGACTCCCGGATTCCTCCATCTCCAAGCCTCAGTCAGACCTGCTGACACGGTCCAATTCCGCAACCAATCAGAATGATATTTTGCAGGAGTGGGCCTGTCTAGATCAGGGGATATGGTTGCATTAAAGTTTCCCAGCAATAATAGCCTAGCAGGACAGTATTGGGCGACTTTGACCAGCTTGTGGTAGAGGACATCAGGCTGGAACGGAGGTGGGATATAAATACCAAAAAAACATTGTATCTGTCATAACTGAACTACCAAAATACATATTTCCCCTGGGGGTCTGTATGCACAGCCTCCAGCACACAAGGTAGGGATTTATTTGACTCCCCTAGCATATGTGGAATAGGAGGCATGAATGGCCCGTTGGGCCCATGGTCACTTGAAGTCCATCAGTTTACCATCCGTTAGGTGAGTCTCCTGTAAAATGAGGATATGCGGACGGTGGGATTTTAGGAATTGGAAGAGGAAGGCCCTTTGAAATTTAGAATTCAGGCTGCGTACATTCCATGAAATCACAGAGAACGTTTCTAGTCTACATGATGCCATGGTCTAACAAATAAACAAAAGTGTGTCGGCATCAAGAGGCAAGAGATGATTTCACCTGATGGGCAGCAAGCACATATCGGTCATTACTAAAGGAACCGTGCTGCAAAAGTCTGAGCATTTTGTTATCTTAACACTTTAGACAACAACTACAAAGCAACAAAGCAACTTCCCAATACCTGTGTAAGACCCTGCTGGTATCAGGCCTCTCCCCAACCGGGAACAAGAGGAGGACCGAGCACCACTCTGTACCCTAAACTTAAGCTAACTTTCAATAACCGTCCCTGGCACCTAGCACATCATCTAATATTGGACAAAAAGAAAAGAAAAAACAGGACAAAAAGGAAAAGAAAAATAAAAGGGGGGGGTCTGCTTGAAAGGGAGTAGCAGTGTTTCACTACCTCATGTCCCAGAAAGGCAGAAGAGAAGCAGTCAATACACACTGGGCATATAGGCAGTCTCGCTCCTGGTGGTGAGTTCCCGTAGGATCTGGTAGTACTGTGTTAGCTCTGTGGATGAGGGAGGATGAGTGGCCATCCATAGGTGTCATATCAGGTTTAGGGCTCCGGAAGGGTGAGCGGAGGAATCTGATATAATTGAAGTACGTAACATAACCAGGACCCCAGTAAATTAAAGGAAAAGAAAAATGAATATATGGGGGACAAATAAGACAAACTGGTAGTGCCTCAAACAGTATACTTGCTGTGAATCAAAAGAGGTGTTCGATCCAGGCATCAGCGGCCATTTATCCAGTCACCCGCGGCCTCTGGTGAATCAAAGAAACTGGTTCTTTCTCCATCAGTCACTCAGAGTTTGCTGGGGTATAGAAGGCTGTACTTTACTCCACGCTCCCAGAGGCCCTTGTGGATCTCAGTAAAGGAGCAGCAGTGTTGCTGGATTTCCAGGGAGTAATCGGGGATAAAAGGATTTGGAGCCTTTGTGGAAGAGATCTTGTTTCCCGTGGGCTGCTGATAAGATCCGATCCCTGTTCTAGTAATTTAGGAGTTGAGGCAGAAATGGTCGCAGTGGTGGCCCCGGGATCAGGGTAGTTGGAGGAATGCGGTGGGCCTGTTCCACTACGAATGTAGGCAGCATGGCTGGCAACTCCAGCAGCTGCGTCAGGAAGGTCTCCGCGAACTCCGCTGGCTTCTGGCCCTCAGCCCGCTCAGGCAGGCACAGGACACGTATGTTGTTCCGATGGAGCCTATTTTCTGTATCAATTGCCTTGTCCTGCAGCGCCTTTACCTGTAACTGTAAGGCATGAAGCTCCCTGGAGTCCGACCTGGTAGAGTTCTCTAGCTGAGAGATGCGTTCCTCTGCTTCAGAGACTCTGGACCAGAACTTGTCCATATCATGATGGATCAGGCCTATTTCGGTGGACATGTACTTCATCTTGACGTTCAGGGTGTCTTTCCTTTCCCTGATCGCTTCCATGCCGTCGGCCGAAGTGGGCTCCGCCGAGGTCCCAGGATCCATGGCTGTCTGTGTGCTGACAGACATAGTAGCGAGCTGCTGCCTTGTGTCCAAGATGGCTGCCGACGATGAGGATAAGCGGGGAATACCTGACTGCCTTACTGAGGATCGGAGCTTGCCTGGTGATAGCGGGGGGACCCATGGTGTAGCAGGACCCTTCCTGGATCCCAGGATGGCGGCGTGTATGAAGTAGGTGAGCAATGGGAGTCTCAGGATGAAGGTAGGATCTCACCAGGAATGGAGCTCAGCTGCCACACGTCTGCTACGGATCACATCTCGACCACGCCCCCTGACCAAATTTTATATTTAATCATTTAATTTACAATTGGTTTGTACTGTAAACTCCTTTGTTTAGTGTCTCCTTCCTGCTGATGGCAAATCTATTGCGAACTGCTGCCATCTTTGATGTGACAACAGTCACTACTGTAGTCTTGCATATGTGCTGTATTGTACAAGACGGTGTGTGCACTTCTGTTGTACAGATGCATGAGGATCAAGAGGAGGATTTACCAGCACGGACATGAGAATTTTCCTTGTCATCTCCATCTCTGTAACCTCCATCTCAAAGGAGATTCTTTGAGCGATACAAGTTTTCTAATTACTTTTACAGTATTTATATAAAGGCTCCAAAACTAAAGTATATGTATACACACAACCATATGCAGTTTCTTAGAGGAAACTCTACCTCCA
>BLSH010322126.1:864433-885715 GCA_018402905.1 Glandirana rugosa | reverse complement strand
CTTTGTGCACTGGTCCAAATCATTTGGTGGAGGGGCGATTATGGTGTGGAGTTATTTTTCAGGGGTTGGGCTTGGCCCCTTAGTTCCAGTGAAGGAAACTCTTAAGGCATCAGCATACCAAGACATTTTGGACAATTTCATGCTCCCAACTTTGTGGGAATAGTTTGGGGATGGCCCCTTCCAGTTCCAACATGACTGCGCACCAGTGCACAAGTCATGTGGGTGTAAAGGCAGTCGCCCCAATATTTTTGACAATATAGTGTGTGTATATATACATATATATATATATATATATATATATTGTGGCAGTGGGACCTTGTGCTACGTGGCAGATTGCGGGGTTACGACAGATTTTGGAGAGACAGGCACACTGATTGCACAGCTATGTGCTGGGCTATTTAGTGGTGACCTGACTATGGCTCAGGGCCCCACCCAACAGACAGGAAGTCATGGTAAGGGAGTCAGGCAGACTCCCATTTCCTCTGCAGGAGTCATGGGGGCAGCCAATGTAGCATAAGACTACAGGACAGCACCGAGTTGCTGAGCTTTCAGGTCTATGGGAGACAGACCTAGGCCTAAAGCAGAAGGCCTTAGCAGGAGAGCTGCATTTACAAGAGTGTTTATTTCTCCAAACAGCATGAACCTGACAGTGAGTAAAGCCAGGTGGTTGAAGCATGTTTATGCAATGATGTTGGTACCCCCTGCGAGGGAAGATTACTGTTTTATCTGAATTTTTTGTTTCTTTTTAATAAAAATGGGCTGCCATGCCCTTAAAATACCCATACTTTATTACTTACTGAAAATGCACCTACCGCTTGAGTCTGATCAACCCCAATCTTACACGAGGTGGAGTTATTGCTTTAGGCAGAGATGAAAGAGTCCAGATCATCGCATACCAAAAACAGTGAGTAGCAAGAGACTGGATGTTTTGCAGCAATCCTGTGAGGAGCAGCTAATTTGAACCCAGTGGAGTCTGCATGTGAAAATGTGCTGCTTGCAAGTCTTAAAGAGACAGTATGCCAAATTTTCCTGTGTTAAAAAGTGTTGTGTGCCTGGCTGCAGAGATGGGGTGGTCAAAATGCACAAATGAAGTAATGTTTGCTGAGATGAGAGACAGAACCCTGTGGCTGGAGGGGTTGTTACCGAAAGCACAAGCCCCATACTGGAGCAAGATGCATTTGGCTACACTGGAGCAAAGAAAAAGGAAAGCAATCCGTCACTTAGTGCAAGGAGTGAGCATATGGATGCGGTTGCCCATGGTAACAAAAAATAAATTCATGCTGCTGACTTCATACGGCCTATGTTGCTTTCTGAACACATTGAAGACTTTTTGGATGAGTTTGCGATGATTGCTTCCTACAGAGGGAGCCCAGAGGTCGCTGGGTAGAATTGGTGTAGCCGTTTCTCACAGAGAAGTACCGAGAAGTGTACAGGTGGATGATTCATAACCGAGATGACTACGACAGTTACCTATAAGCAATCCAATCTAGAGAGTGCTGGAAAAATTCAGCGGGACAATGTGATCTCCCATAGCAAACAGAGAAAATCTGTTTGCAAAAAGGAGGAGCTACAGTGGAAATCTTTGTGGCAAAGTGTCTGCAAATGTGTGATAAGGGGTTAATGCGACCTGCTGAAACAGCAGGGTCATATAAAGTTAATGAAGCATTGTCAGTGCACAGTGGGGAATATGTGGCATTGCACCCAGATATGTCAGGGGTGACCACTGAGAAATGTGTGCCATTGCCTCTAGCAACCGTGATAGGTGCAACAGAGGTGTCCCTTGAGACCACACAGGAGCTTATGGTGCCTGAGCTTAGGGTTTCCCAGGACAACTGTGTCACCGCCCCGATTGACAAGTGTGTTTCACGAGATGATAAGTAATGTACTAATACAAATTAAGCAGAGGGGTAGTACCGCGCAAGGATGAAGGTGTAAGAAATGGTGAATAAATCCTAAATAATCATACGTCAATGTGATGTATAATAAATATGTTATTGCCCCCACATATATCTTTCAAGCAGGTGCTATATTTCGGGATGAAATTCAAATTATGGTGAGTAGGTGCTGTTCCACGTTAAGTGTCTTTATAAAGTAGAAGCAAGACAGTGGGGGGTAGTACCACATAAAATGAAAAAGTATTGAAAAAATGATATGTGAGGTGGATGTCCTATTAGCTGCTACCCCCACATATGCACTCGTGGTTTGAGTGTTAATATGTAAAAAAAAGGGAAAGTAGTGGATTGGCGCTGCTACAAACGAGCAAAAATTGCTTAGCAATGTATTAATAACCCACAAATATGTTAAACAAATAAAAGGATAAACCTTATCCCACCTAAAGTGCAAAAAATGTGAAAATGTGCAAATTTTGCTGTAAACAAATTAGTCCGTATGAGTGTATAACCATATGTGTGTCACTTTAAGACAGACATTAAGTGAATAGATAAAGTGTGAATATGCTATAAATAAATTAATTGCATCAAAGGTAATCCTACGGTAATCATCGGAGGCGACGTCTGGTGACTAAATGCGTAAGCCGGAGACAGTATGTAACTTCCGGTTAGTTCCGTTGGAACGCACTCAGCGGCGGACTTCCTGGCATACAATCTGACTTCTCCATGTGAGTACTAGATCACTTACACTGCATCATCATACGGTAACATACTATGGAAACCTCTTTTCTATTATTTACATGAGGATTGATCAAATCTTAAGAAGGGCTGGATTACTTCTCAACAACAGCACTGTGGCAGCGACACCATCTCTGTAAGTGGACGGGGCAGCTGGCCTGCGAGTTCACAGGAGGATAGTACTAGGATCTCTGTGACACAAACTACTTGGCATATTGTGTTGAAGATAGTGTAAGGATTTGAGACATTTACTTACCTATTCACGGATTGTTTTTCAGTCACGGACTAGTTTTATTTATGGATTACCTTTGATACAATTCATTTATTTATAGCACATTCACACTTTATCTATTCACTTAATATCTGTCTTACAGCGACACACATATGGTCATACACTCATACGGACTTTAATAATTTGTTTACAGCAAAATTTGCACACTTTCACATTTTTTGCACTTTAGGTGGGATAAGGTTTATCCTTTAATTGGTTTACCATATTTGTGGTTATTAATGCATTGCTAAGCAATTTTTGCATGTTTGTAGCAGCGCCAACCCACTACTTTCCCTTTTTTTTTACAAGCAATGTACTAACGTAACCTATACAAGGCAGGAATAATAATGAGAAATGTGTTTCTAACAATGCTGATAACACTCATGATAATGTTAGTGAGATGTGTAAAACTGACGAGCAGAGTTTCAGTTGCTGTTGAGCCCCTTGGTCTGTCTGTGTCTCTTTGAGCTGATGTAGTGCAAGAGAGCAAAACCTTTTGGGATGATTGGGCCAAGAGACTAATTGCAATGCTGGATGACATTCCTGTGACTAAAGGTGTGGTAGATACCCGCTAGACCTCATGTGAAGGAGGGGCCTGGAACAGATGCAGCAGTAGTGGGAATACTGTCCATCACTCACAAAGAGGTGCAGGTTGAAGTACCCGGAGACACTCGGACAGGAAATAGCAGTGTTGGTAACTGTAACGGGGAAGTGTATAAATCCAATTATTGTATTATTTGCCTTTTTAGTTTCTTTTAATAAAAATGGGCTGCCATGCCCTTAAAAATACCGCTTTGGACTGGTGCACTTACTGAAAACGAACCTACCTCTTGAGTATGATCAACCCCAATTTTACTATATATATATATACACACACACAGTATCTCACAAAAATAAGTACACCCCTCACATTTTTGGAAATATTTTATTATATCTTTTCATGTGACATCACTGAAGAAATGACACTTTGCTACAATGTAAAATAGTCAGTGTACAGCTTATATAACAGTGTAAATTTGCTGTCCTCTCAAAATAACTCAACACACATTAATGTCTAAGCCGTTGGCAACAAAAGTGAGTACACCCCTAAGTCAAAATGTCCAAATTGGGCCCAATTAGCCATTTTCCGTCCCCAGTGTCATGTGACTTGTTACTGTTACAAGGTCTCAGGTGTGAATGGGGAGCAGGTGTGTTAAATTTGGTGTTATCACTCTCACTCTCTTAGTGTTCACTGGACATTCAACATGGCACCTCATGGCAATGAACGCTCTGAGGATCTACATAAAGATGGCCTAGGCTATAAGAAGATTTCCAAGACCCTGAAACTGAGCTTCAGCACAGTGGCCAAGACCATACAGTGGTTTAACAGGACAGGTTCCACTCAGAACAGACCTTGCCATGGTCAACCAAAGAAGTTGAGTGCACATGCTCAGCGTCATATCCAGAGGTTGTCTTTGAGAAATAGATGTATGAGTGCTGCCAGAATTGCTGCAGAGGTTGTAGGGGTGGGGGGACAGCCTGTCAGTGCTCAGACCATACGCCACACACTGCATCAAACTGGTCTGCACGACTGTTGTCCCAGAAGGAAGCATCTTCTAAAGATGATGCCCGCAAACAGTTTGATGAAGACAAGCAGACTAAGAACATGGATTACTGGCACCATGTCCTGTGGTCTGATGAGACCAAGATAAACTTATTTGGTTCAGATGTTGTCAAGTGTGTTTGGTGGCAACCATGTGAGGAGTACAAAGACAAGTGTGTCTCACCTACAGTCAAGCGTGGTGGTGGGAGTGTTTTGGCCTGGGGCTGCATGAGTGCTGCCAGCACTGGGGAATTATAGTTCATTGAGGGAACCATGAATGCCAACATGTACTGTGACATACTGAAGCAGAGCATGATCCCCTCCCTTCTGAAACTGGGCCGCAGGGCAGTATTCACACTTCCAAGACGACCACTGCCTTGCTAAAGAAGCTAAGGGTAAAGGTGATGGACTGGCCAAGCATGTCTCCAGACCTAAACCTTATTAAGCATCCTTGGGGCATCCTCAAATGGAAGGTGGAGGAGCGCAAGGTCTCTAACATCCACTAGCTTTGTGATGCCATCATGGAGGAGAGGAAGAGAACTCCAATGGCAACCTTTGAAGCTCTGGTGAACTCCATGCCCAAGAGGGTTAAGGCAGTGCTGGAAAATAATGGTGTCCACACAAAATGTTGACACTTTGGGCCCAATTTGTACATTTTCACTTAGGGGTGTACTCACTTTTGTTGCCAGTGGTTTAGACATTAATGGCTGTGTTGAGTTATTTTAAGGGGACAGCAAATGTACACTATTATACAAGCTGTACACTCACTATTTTACATTGTAGCAAAGTGTAATTTCTTCAGTGTTGTCACATGAAAAGATATAATAAAATATTTACAAAAATTTGAGGGGTGTACTCACTTTTGTGAGATACTGTATATGTGTATATATATATATATATATATATATATAAATTATATACAGTTAGGGAAAAAAGTATTGTTTGTATGTTTGCCCACTGACAAAGAAATGATCAGTCTATAATTCTAATGGTAGGCTTATTTTAACAGTGAGAGACAGAATAACAACAAAAATATCCAGAAAAACGCATTTCAAAAAAGTTACATCTCTTTGCAGATCCTCTCCAAGTCATTAATGTTTTGAGGCTGGTGTTTGGTAACTCGAACCTTCAGCTTCTCCACATATTTTCTATGGGATTAAAGTCTGGAGACTGGCTAGGCCACTCCAGGACCTTAATGTGCTTCTTCTTGAGCCACTTCTTTGTTGTCTTGGCTGTGTGCTTTGGGTCATTGTCATGCTGGAATACCCATCCATGACCCATTTTCAATGCCCTGGCTGAGGGAAGGAGGTTCTCACCCAAGATTTGACGGTGCATGGCCCCGTCCATCGTCCCTTTGATGCAGTGAAATTGTCCTGTCTCCTTAGCAGAAAAAAAACCCCAAAGCATAATCTTTCCATCTCCATGTTTGGCGGTGGGGATGGTGTTCTTGGGGTCATAAGCAGCATTCTTCCTTCTCCAAACACGGTGAGTTGAGTTCATGCCAAAGAGCTTGATTTTAGTCTCATCTGACCACAACACCTTAACCCAGTTCTCCCAGATCTTGTAGCCCATTCCAGCCTTGTGTAGGTCTACAATCTTGTTCCTGACATCCCTGGACAGCTCTTTGGCCATGGTGGAGAGATTGGAATCTGATTGATTGATTCTGTGGACAGGTGTCTTTTATACAGGTAACAAACTGAGATTAGGAGCTCTCCCTTTTAGGCCCCTTTCACACACACGGACTGTTTGTCCGTTTTTCATCCATCCGTTGACGGATGAAAAACGGACATCAATGCATCTCTATGGAAAAACTGATGACAACTGATGATCAGCTATTTTCATCCGTTTTCATCAGTTTCTGTCAGCATCCGTTTTTTGAACGGATGAAAGTCCTATTTTTCATCCGTCAAAAAAACGGATCGGACGAAAAACGGATGTAAACTGACGAACGGTCAGTTTTTCATCCGTTTTTGCATTGGTAGTGAATGTAAAAAAAAACTGATGAAAAACTGATGACCACTGATGAAAAAACGGATGAAAAAACTGATGAAAAACGGATGAAAAAACTGATGAAAAACGGATGAACTGATGAACTGATAAACTGATGAACTGATGAACGGTCCGTGTGTGTGAAAGGACCCTTAAGAGAATGCTCCTATTCTCAGCTTGTTATCTGTATAGAAGACACCTGGGAGCCAGAAATCTTGCTGATTGATAGGAGATCAAATACGGATTTCGCTCATTAAAATGCAAATCAATTTATACATTTTTTGAAATGTGTTTTCTGGATATTTTTTGTTTTGTTGCATTTTTGTTGTTATTCTGTCTCTCACTGTTAAAATAAACCTACAATTAAAATTATAGACTGATCCTTTCTTTGTCAGTGTGCAAATGTACAAAATCAGCAGGGGATCAAATGCTTTTTTCCCTCACTGTATACACATACATACAGTGGGGATCGAAAGTTTGGGCACCCCAGGTAAAAATTTGTATTAATGTGTATAAAGAAGGCAAGAAAAGATGGACAAATCTCCAAAAGGCATCAAATTACAGATTAGACATTCTTATAATATGTTAACAAAAGTTAGATTTTATTTCCATCATTGACACTTTCAAAATTACAGAAAACAAAAAAATGGCGTCTTCAAAAGTTTGGGCAGCCTGCAGAATTTATAGCATGCGCTGCCCCCTTTGCAAGGCTGAGACCTGCCAGTGTCATGGATTGTTCTCAATCATCGTCTGGGAAGACCAGGTGATGTCAATCTCAAAGGTTTTAAATGCCCAGACTCATCTGACCTTGTCCCAACAATCAGCACCATGGGATCTTCTAAGCAGTTGTCTAGAAACCTGAAACTGAAAATAGTTGACGCTCACAAAGCTGGAGAAGGCTATAAGAAGATAGCAAAGCGTTTTCAGATGTCAATATCCTCTGTTCGGAATGTAATTAAAAAATGGCAGTCAACAGGAACAGTGGAAGTTAAAGCAAGATCTGTAAGACCAAGAAAAATATCAGACAGAACAGCACGCAGGACTGTGAGAAAAACAATTCAAAACCCACGTTTGACTGCACAATCCCTCCAGAAAGATCAGGCAGACACTGGAGTTGTGGTACACTATTCCACTATAAAGAGATACTTGTACAAATATGGTCTTCATGGAAGAGTCATCAGAAGAAAACCTCTTCTACGTCCTCACCACAAAAATCAGCGTTTGAACTTTGCAAATGAACATATAGACAAGCCTGATGCATTTTGGAAACAAGTTCTGTGGACCGATGAGGTTAAAATTGAACTTTTTGGCCGGAATGAGCAAAGGTACGTTTGGAGAAGAAGGGGCACAGAATTGAATGAAAAGAACCTCTGTCCAACTGTTAAGCATGGGGGTGGATCAATCATGCTTTGGGGTTGTATTGCAGCCAGTGGCACAGGGAACATCTCACGAGTAGAAGGAAAAATGGATTCAATAAAATTTCAGCAAATTTTGGATGGTAACTTGATGCCATCTGTGAAAAAGATGAAGTTAAAGAGAGGATGGCTTCTACAAATGGATAATGATCCTAAACACACCTCAAAATCCACGGGGAATTACATCAAGAGGTGTAAACTGAAGGTTTTGCCATGGCCTTCACAATCTCCTGACCTCAACATAATTGAAAATCTATGGATAGACCTTAAAAGAGCAGTGCGTGACAGACAGCCCAGAAGTCTCTAAAAACTGGAAGACTTTTGTAAGGAAGAATGGGCAAAGATACCTCAAACAAGAATTGAAAGACTCTTGGCTCGCTACAAAAAGCGTTTACAACCTGTGATACTTGCCAAAGGGGACAGTACAAGATATTAACTCTGCAGGGTGCCCAAACTTTTGCAGATGCCATTTTTTTGTTTTCTGTTATTTTGAAAGTGTAAATGATGGAAATAAAATCGAACTTTTGTTGACATATTATAAGAATGTCTAATCTGTAATTTGATGCCTTTTGGAGATTTTTCCATCATTCCTTGGCTTCTTTATGCACATTAATACAAATTTTTACCTGGGGTGCCCAAACTTTGGATCCCCACTGTATATACATACATACACACACACACGCACACACACACACACACACACACGTCTATCGAATGTGCATGCCGGAAAACCAGCAGCTGACCGACTCCCGATCAGTGCTCTCAGCCAATGGCAAAGAGCGCTGATCAGAGTGTTCTGGCGGGAGGCTGCCCCCCTTTCAGAACACAACAGCTCAGCAGGAGAGATCGCTGAACTAACCTTGCATGGTAAGTACAACGGCTCCCAACCAGAGCTGTCAGTTTTTTTCGTGCAACCCCGGGTACACACTATAGTGTGTACCCGGCTTAAGGCTATGGGTATGTATATGATTTCCTTTACTGGATGAAGTGTTTAAATGATAACGTTTGATGTGGTAACTGAGTCTTCTTAAATAGGGCTTAGATTGTCATGTAAAATCATGTTCTGTATGTCAATCAAAATACAACATGCAGTCTTCTGTGCTGCTATTGAGAATTTATCATAATATCAGCAAGCCAGCAATCCTCTGTGATTCACATGATACCTGAAATTATTTAATGATCCATATAGGCCACTCAAATAATAGAAGTTTCCCTTCATTCAAACTAGTATATATTTGACCCATGTTAATATTTGCAACCCAATACTTTTTCTTAAAGGAGTTGTAAAGGCAGAAGTTTTTTTTTATTATCTTAATGCAATCTATGCATTAAGATAAAAAACCTTCTGTATGTGACAGCCCCCCCAGCACCCCCATATTAATTACCTGAGACACTTCTCTCTGCAGCGATGTCCACGAGTGCCTTAGCTGTCCCAGACACTCCTCCTGATTGGCTGAGACACAGCAAAGGTGCCATTGGCTCACGCGGCTGTCAATCTAAGTCACTCATCCAATCAGGGGAGGGGGCAGGGCCCAGTCAGGGCTTCATGTCTGAATGGATACACGGAGTTCTGACTCGGCTCGGGTGCCCCATAGAGAGCTGCTGGCTGAGGGGGCACTCACAAGAGGGAGGGGCAAGGAGCAGCAAAGAGGGACCTGAGAAGAGGAAGATCTGGGCTGCTCTGTACAAATCCAACTGCACAGAGGAGGTAAGTATAACATGTTTGTTATTTAAAAAAAAAAAAAAAAAAAACGAAAACAAGCCTTTGGCCACATGTACACAGGACGTTTTTCAACTTCCCCTGAATGACTCAACTTGACAGCTAGAAACCGACGTTTAAAAACATCCGTTTAGCCGTGTTTGCATGCCGCGTTTGTGTCTAGATACGTTTTTTTTCAAACGAAAAACGGCTTTAAACGAAGCGCTTCTAGACGCATTTATAAGCTGTTACAGGCATTTGCCCTTTCAAATAAATATCCGTCCCAAGCGCATTTTTTTGCTTTCCAACAAATGCCTCTAAAGTACATTCATAAATGAACAATCTAAATTTAGATTCTGTTATTTTTTTTTATAGATTAGCTCAATATGCAGCTGTAGTTTTAATGACATTCTACATTTTAATGTCACAGTAGATGTAATATTTTATTTGGCAAAAGTAGGTGACATTTACAATTGAACTACACGTGATAAAGTGTTGCTACTGAGATAAGCTCCTACAACAAGCAAGAAAAGATCACACATAAAGCACTGCTGCTCCTGGAGGTATTCAGAGATAAACATATTTCAATACTGTAAATGCCAAGAAATGTAGCATTGAGACCTGATTTATTTCTATTTTATAAAGTGAATCTGTTGCAAATCCCAATTCAATTTCAGCATAAGATGAGCAAACTGATAAACAGAGGTTGCTTTCTGAGCCAAAACAATCAGTGCATCTAGAGATACAGGTAGCTGAAGTTATATGCAAATCTCTAATTTTCTATACAAGTCCAGCTTGCTTCCCTTCCTGCACCACAGCCATACCACTGCCATAGCAAAAACCACCATTAATGCACTTTGTGGCCTCTGAACTTAGATCAGTTGGCTTAGAATGTCCAATAATGGAAGTGTGTTCACTAAAAAAAAGGCAGGGTTACGTTACCAGCTGTCATAATGACAAAATGCTTGGTTGTGATAGGGAAAGGATAATGAAATCTGCTGGATCTGCATATGAATAGATTATCACTTGTATCTGAGCCTGGGTTCACACCCATGCGAGTTCACACCGCATCCAGTTCACAGAACATTTCAAAACATGTTCCTTTCTATGTGTCTGCTTCAAATATGTGCGTGGCATCTGCACTACGCATTGCACAGAAAAAATGTGCGCGTTTTTCTAGGCAGTGCAGTGTGAATTCCAGGCACATTATCTTCAGTGGGAACACATCTGATTTGCAGATGTGTTCCGTTATAAACAGGCATTCTCTCCACCTCCTTACTACACCTCCCCTCTCCCGGGTCAGCTGATCCACAGCTTAAAATGGAGAAGAACCGCTGAACAGCTTCTTTTTCTCTTCACAGGCTAAACGGAGCTGCAATTCACACTGGAATGGTGTGAATCCAGCCTTAAAGTGGTTGGCAACTCTTGCCAACCACTTTAACCTACAGGTAAGCCTAAAATAAGGCTTACCTGTAGGTTCCCTGCATATCTCCAAAACCTGCACAGTTTAGGAGATATACAGAGTACTTGCATATGTCGACATAATCGGGCATATGCGCAGTGAAGAAACGGACTCCGTGCAATTTCTTCACTGAGATCGTGCCGTAATTGGTTGCTCCCGAACGCATGCGTGGGAGTGACATTGCGCGGCTCCGGCAAATCACAGAACCAGAGTCTTCCTGGAGTGGGGACAGCGCGGGCTTCCAGTGCAGGTAAGTGACACATAATATATAATATTATGCTTTTATATTCCAGGGAGGAAGGGAAGGCTTTTTGCATGTTAATGCTGCAAAGTGTCTTGCAGCCTCCACATGCATTGTCTACAATCATAACAGGCTAAATGTGTGTTTTTCATAGGGCGTATTTTCTATTTTTTGGTGCCATGCACTTCTTCACTGCTAATCGGCTGCATGTGTATTTTCATTGGGCATTATTCCTAATTGTTGTTTCCCGCATTTTTTTTTGCAATGTAGCATCCCTGAACAATGTACATCAAGCTCAATTTCTCCTTTAGGAATGCATGTGATTTTCAGGCATTCGTATTTTGGGAGGCAGAGCAGAACATTGTGTATTTAGTACAAAGTATCCAAATATTCTGGAACACTTATTGTGTATCCACCACCATAAATTGGATTTGGTTATTTAATGTATAACTATCTATATGGTGACATTAACCAAGTATCCTTTCCACCTTTTTCCCATTTCTGTGATTTCATGTGGAACATTGCAGAAACTAAAAACGACCCAAGCTTTCTTTACAGTGACCTCCTCACCCAGCCAACCTTTCCTAAAGACATATAAGTGCATACTGGGTCGGTGATGTCACAAAGGGGTGGTGCCACCAGGTGATGTCACCAAGTGGCTCCGCCCCTTACCTACAAGAACTGTCAAATGGCAGAGCCTGCAGTGGGCAGTTAGCCTTCATTGGGGCAGAGTTTTTTATTTTCTGTTTTTGGGTCCGGCGGTGGCAGCGGGCATCGTGATTGACGATGGATCTACAGGGGGACATTTTTTTTTATTTTTAATAAAGGAATTGTCAAACACTGTGTCTTTATTTCTTTTTGACACTTTTTTTGGTAAATGAGTGGGGTACAATGTACCCCATACTCATTCACAATGGGAGGGTGGGTGTAATCTGGGAGCCCCCTTGTTAAAGGGGGCTCCCAGATTCTGATAATCCCCCCCCCACCCGCAGACCCCCACAACCCTAGGCTGTGGCCCTTGTTCCCATCAACAGATGGACAAGGTGCTTTGGGGTGGGGGGAAGAACTCCATGATAAGAGCATGTGGCCTGGTATGGTTCGGGGGGGGCGCTCGTTCATCACCCCCCTTTCCTGGCATGCCAGGCTGCATGCTCAGATAAGGGTCTGGTATGGATTTCGGGGGAAACCCACTCCATTTTTTTTTTACATTTTTGAGTGGGGGTTCCTCTAAAAACCATGCCAGACCTAAGGGTCTGGTATGGATTTTTGGGGGGACCCCACACCATTTTTAAAGAATATTTTGGTGTGAGGTTCCCCTTAAAATTCATACCAGACCCAAAGGGCCAGGTATGGATTGGGGGGAACCCCACATTGTTTTTAAACCTTTTTTTAAACCTTTTGCCATTGCAATGTTTTGTCTTTTTTTCAGCTGTCAGCAGGGAAGCCCATTGACAGTTGATGACTCTTACATTGTTAAGGACGCCACAGCCGGCTTCTCATCCTCTCAGCATCTCGGCACTCAGCGAGACAGTACACTGATCTGGCCTCGTCGGCTGTAGTTTAGCCAGGCCTGGTCTAACACAGCACAGCATCTCTCTCTTGTAGACCCTCTCAGTTGGCGTGCCTCTCTCCATGTGCCCAGCCCCTTGCAGGGCTTTTCGTGCCTACCTATTGCTGGTACTTATGGGCCTTTGTAGTTGCAACCCCAGCTTCACTGTATGGACAGTCTTCCTTCAGCACTACATTTCCCAGATCGCTCTGGGTACTTGTGCTAGAGCCATGGCAAACCAAACCAGTGAACATTGCAATTTTGTGGGCAAAGACAACAATGCCCAGTGTTACATGTGCATGGGGGAATGGGGTCAGTCTTTTTTGTTCAACCCACTGGTTAAATTTAAAAAAAAAGGAACCCATTTATGGCCAGCTTTAAAAGGAGTCAATGAGGATGGAAATTTGGAAGCTACCTAAAAACATACTTGTTTTTACAGGCCAGGGACTGTTGGGGGACAAAATTGAACCACAGGACATTGGGCTTTTTGAACTTCTAAAATCCATGACTTCCCTTAGTAAAAGCACCACACATTGTACATGAAAACACCGGTTAGGCACACATTTAACCCTTTGGTTGCCCTAGATGTTTAAACCCTTTCCAGCCAGTGTCATTAGTACAGTGACAGTACATATTTTTAGCGCTGATCACTGGTTCCCAAAAAGTGTCAATTAGTGAATGACTGTCCACGGCAATATCACAGCCCCGATATAAGTCACTGATCGCCATCATTACTAGTAAAAAATAAATAAATAAAAATTCCAGTATATATACACCATAGTTTGCAGACGCTAGAACTTTTGCGCAAACCAATCAATATACGCTTATTGGGATTTTTTTACCAAAAATGTGTAGCAGAATACATATTGGCCTAAATTTATGAAGAAGTTTGTTTTTATTGGATGTTTTATAGCAGAAAATATTTTTTCAAAATTGTCGATCTTTTTTTGTTTATAGCGCAAAAAATAAAAAACAAAGTGGTGACGAAATACCCCAATAGAAAGCTCTATTTGTGGGGGGAAATAAGGATGTACATTTCATTTATGTACAGTGTTGCATGACCGCGCAATTGCCAGTTAAAGTAACGCAGTGTTGTATCGCAAAAAATAGCCTGGCCATGAATAGGGATAAATCTTCCAGAGGTGAAGTGGTTAATGCATGGAATGCATTAAGATAAAAAAATGTCTTTCCTTTACAACCACTTTAAAAGAAGGTCTCCAGGATGTTTATATTTTGTACAAGGTAATTAACTGGCAAATAAGGCAACTTCCCTCTCCATCATTAAAAGCACGCAGTTTACTGCAGATTGTAGTGGCAGAGCTTAAAGCGGAGTTCCACCCAGATTTTTTTTTTTACATCATTCAAGTCCTTAGCCTATATAGACTTACCTTTTGAAGGAAAAAAAATGTATACTCACCCTAAGTCGCTTGTTTCTAGGTGGTCTCTGTAATCTGCCCCTATTAGGTCCTAGGTTCTTTTCCTCACTTCCTGCTTCCCCTGGCCTCCTGGGAGATGTGACTCATCATTTCCCAGGAGTCAGTGGGCTTCCTTGTACTGTAAAATCAGACAGGAAATGACACGATTTAAGGCGGACCGAGATCGAGGAGTGCATGATGGTTACCCACCATGCACTTCTTTCAGAAAGAGATGCCAGGAGACCCAGGATGGCTTCAGGTGCCCTCACCTAAAATTGAAAAGTCCAGCAGTGAGAGAAACGAAATTGTGAGTAAAAAATACATGTAATTACTAGGTGGTTTGAAAGTAAGGAAACAAAAGGTTACATCTATTTAGTATTAAAAGAGTGGATGCCAAAAAAAAAAAAAATTCTGGGTGGAACTCCACTTTAAAGAAAAAATATTTAGTCTATTCACACCTGTGTGTTAGGTATGGTGCATGAAAAAAATGCCTGCTGCATCTTTGACATGCTTTCATCAAAACACGCATTCAATGGTAACACATGTGAATGCAACACGTTTAACCACTTCAATACTGGGCACTTAAACCCCTTTCCTTCCCGGGCTAATTTTCAGCTTTCAGCGCTGTTGCACTTTGAATGACAATTGCGCGGTCGTGCGACGTTGTACCCATATGAAATTATTATCATTTTTTTCACACAAATAGAACTTTCTTTTGGTGGTATTTAATCACCCCTGGGTTTTTTATTTTTTGCGCTATAAATTAAAAAAAGACTGAAAATTTTCAAAAGCAATGCATTTTTCTTCGTTTCTGTTATTTGCAAAATTTTATAAGTAATTTCTCTTCATAAATTTTGACCAAAAATGATACTGCTACATTTCTTTGGTAAAAATAACCCAAATCTGAGTTTATTTGGTGTTGGCGGACAGACAGATGTGACGGGGACTGTGACAGATGTGACGGGGACATACAGATGTTTTGTGTATGGTGACAGATGTGACAGGACAGACAGATGTTTGGGGACTGTGACAGATGTTTTGGGGACATACAGAAGTTTTGGGGACTGTGACAGATGTTTTGTGTATGGTGACAGATGTGATGGGGGTCATAAAGATGTTTTGGGGGCTGTTTTATGGGGACACTTATGTGTATGGGGACAGGGGTATCAGTGTGCTTGGTGCACTGTGTGGGGGGCGATCTGTGACAGCTTTCTGCATGAAATCCTCATCATGCAGAGAGCTGTTACATAGCTGCAGAACCCCCCCCCCCCCCCGCACTGAGCTCTCACTGAGCTCGGCGGGGGGAGAACTGTCACAGAGACGTTGGTCTCTGTGTACAATGTGACGGCTGTGATTGGACACAGCCATCACATGATCGGGAGGGCCAGTCACTGCGCCCGTATCCCGATCTCAGCTCAGCTGGATCCTGTGATCATAATGATCACAGGATCCAGCAGCAGTGCGCCGCGTGGCCGCGCTGCGAGCTCCCGTTCTGCAGGACGTGGTTAAAACACACTGCACGGGTATGAACCAGGCCTTGTAATGTCATGTTTGTTATAGCTGTACAGACATTGAGGCACAGGTGATGTCAAAAGACACAATCTCAACACACTGAATATGCAGTCACAAGTAAGATTGTATTACTACTTTATTCAATTGAAAGTGTTTTTTTTTTTTTTTTTTACCCCTCAGAGACTGCCTCTCCCTCTCTCTTGTTTTCTTTTCCTATGTTTCTCTCATCTTGTCCTTCAGGAAAAAGAAAGCCCGGCAGGTTGTGGCTTTTGTCTCATCATTGTGGTATTCTTTTCCTTTTTAGACTTTTATTATTTTATTTTTACTAAAACAACATCTTAGTTGCTATAAACAAGCAATAACAAAACAACCCCGCAGCCCATCTTCAGATGTATTAAACTTTCTCCTATCCTCCCCCCTCTCCCCCCCTTCCTCCCCCTCCCTCCCTTTCCCTACTCCCTCTCTTCCCTTTTTCATCTTTTATTTCTTTATTCCACATTTACTTCATTCTTTTTCTCTATCTTGAAGTTCTCCCATCTTCCCCATTTATTTTGATATTTATCTAGGGCATCTTCTTCTACAGAGATAGCTCTTTCCATTTCCCTCATCCACTCTACTTTATCTATCCATTCCTTCAGTGTCGGGGGCTCTGGGGCTCTCCATCGTCTCGGGATCAGGCTTTTTGCCGCATTCAGGAGTAGTGGGACCAGTGTATCTCTATATTCCCCAATCTTCATTTTCGTAGCATGTAACATACATTCCCATGGCTCATTTTCTACTTGTTTTCCTGTTATTTTATTTATTGCCTTAATGATCTCCTTCCAATAGTTTGTTATTTTTGGACAGGCCCACCATATATGTGCAAAAGTGCCTATGTTTCCGCACCGTCTCCAGCAATTAGGGGATTCCTCACTATTTATCTTCCCCATCCTTTTGGGTGTCTTATACCAGCGTGCTGTTAATTTATAATTCATTTCATTCGTCCCTTGGTCTCTTGCTGATGTACTTACTAATTTCAGTATTTTTTCTATCTCTTTCCCTTCCGGGTACTTTCCCTAGTTCTTTTTCCCATTCCTTTATATACGGTGGCGTCTCAGTGTCAGCTTCCTGTGACAAAATTTTATATATTTTTGAGATTCCCCTTTTTGTGCATTGTGGTGTGTGCAGTAATTTCTCTATTTTTCTCATTTCTTCTATCCCTCTCAAGGGTTGCGTGAGTGACTGTGTAAAATGCTGTATTTGTGCATATCTCCATCTATCTAGTGGTTTCCAGCCCCATTCTTTTACTATTTCCTCATATGTGAATATTCTGTTCCCCACCATTATATCTTTTAAACTTATTTCTTCTTTTCCTGCCCACTGACTAAAGTACATATATTCCTCCTTCCCTGGTCTGAAAAATTCCGTATTAAGTAGCGGGATTAGTGGACTATTGTTTTCCCATCTATATCTCTTATTAATTTTGTCCCATTCCCTGTGTTTTTTGTGATGCTATTCGTGTTACTTGCCAATTTTCTAAATTTTTTGGGTATCCATATTATCTTCCCTAGGTCTACCTTACTTTAGATTTTCTCGATATTTACCCATCCTTTATTCCCCTTATTGTGCATCCATTCCGCAATCCGTGTTATTATTATTGCTTGATAATATCTTTTAAAATCCGGGACCGCTAAGCCCCCTTCTTCTCTTCCTCTCGTTAATGTTGTGTGTGCAATCCTATAACACTTTCTGCCCCATATATATTTCAATGTGATTGTTCTTAATTTTTTGAAAAAATCTTCTGGTACTGCAATAGGGATCATCTGGTATATGTATATTACTCTTGGTAGTATGTACATTTTTACCGCCATTATCCTTCCTATCCACGTCAGTCCTGCCCTGCCCAATTTCTTTATCTGTTCTTTTAATTTATTCAGTAATGGTATATAGTTCGCTGCATATAATTCTCCCTCCAGGACGGTCAGTTTTATCCCAAGGTATTTCATTTCTTTCTGTTGCCATTTAAAGGGGTATTTTCTTTGAATCTCTTCCTTCTCTTTTCTTGGGCAGGAGATGTTTAATATCTCTGTTTTTGCCGTATTTACTTTAAAGTTTGATAATTTCCCGTATCTTTCCAGTTCTTCCATTATTTTGGGGATTGTGTTACCTGGTTCTTTTATATAAAGCAGAACATCGTCCGCATATGCCGCCACCTTGTGTTCCCTCTCCCCGATTCTTATCCCCTTAATCTCCTCATTTTTTCGAATCTTCTCCAACAATGGCTCCAGGGTCATTACGAACAGAATCGGGGAGAGGGGACACCCCTGTCTCATTCCGTTACATAGTTCTACTGTTGGGGATAATCTCCCATTCACTCTCACCCTCGCTTCTGGTTGGGCATATAAGGCAGAGATCCATCTCCTCATCTTTTCCTTGACTCCGTACCATCTCAGCACTTCCCACATGAAGCCCCAGTCGACTCTGTCAAACGCTTTTTCGGCGTCTATTGACATGAGTACGACTGGGGCTTCCCTTCTATCTTTTGTCTGCAGAGTCAGTAGTGTCCTAAGGCAGTTGTCTTTCCCCTCTCTTCCCAGCACAAACCCCGTCTGATCTTCATATATCCATTCTGGGAGAACCTGCTTCAACCTTTCTGCCAAGATTTTTGATAGTATTTTTATATCCAAGTTTATCAAGGATATTGGCCTATAACTTTCTGGTAGTGCTGGATCTTTCTCCTCTTTTGCTATGAGTGTTATATGTGCTAGTAAAGCCTCTTTCCTTATTTCCTCTCCTTCTGTTATCTTATTAAAGAATTCCCGTAGTTTTGGGATCAGGATCTCCTGGAATTTCTTGTAATACTGAGCCGTGTACCCATCTGGGCCTGGACTCTTCCCTTGCGGCATGTTATTTATTGCCCTCTTTATGTCTTCTTTTGAGATAGGCTCTTCCAGATGGCTTAGGTCTCCTATTGGGGTCCTCGCTGGTCCTAGTTCTTTTAACCACTCCAGATCCGCGCTATTTCCATAGTACAGCTCCAGCGCGGATCTGGAATGCCGGGACGACGTCCATGGACGTCGTCCCCTGTGCACGCTCCTCGCGCGCCCCCTAGTGGCAGCAGCGGCGTGCGCGCGAGCGTGCCCGTGGCTCGGGCAGACTCGATGTCCGCCCGAGACCCACCGATCTCTTCTAGGAGCCTCAGAATGGGGAACCGCCGATGTAAACACAGCGGTTCCCCGTTCTGTGACAGGGGACATAACAGATCTACTGATCCCTGTCACTGGGATCAGTTAGATCTGTTATGTCCCGGCCAGCCCTGCCCCCCCCACAGTTAGAACACACCCAGGGAACATATTTAACCCCTTCACTGCCCCCTGCTGGTTAACCCCTTCACTGCCAATGACATTTACACAGTAATCAGTGGATATTTAAATTTCTGATCACTGTATAAATGTCATTGGTCCCAAAAAAGTGTAAAAAATGTCCGACATTTCTGCGGCAATATCGCAGTCCCGATAAAAATCGCAGATCGCCGCCATTACTAGTAAAAAAAAAAATAATAATAAAAACACCATAAATCAATTCCCAGTTTGTAGATGCGATAACTTTTGCGCAAACCAATCAATATACGCCGATTGCGATTTTTTTTTTTTACCAAAAATATGTAGAAGAATATATATCGGCCAAAACTGATGAATAATTTTTTTTAATGGATTTGTACTTTAGCAAAAAGTAAAAAATATTGTTTTTGCAAAATTGTCGCTCATTTTTGTTTATAGCGGCGATCAGAAATGACGCAGAGGTGATCAAATACCACCAAAAGAAAGCTCTATTTGTGGAAAAAAAAGGACGCAAATTTTATTTGGGTACAACGTCGCACGACCGCGTAATTGTCATTCAAAATGCGACAGCGCTGAAAGCCAAAAATTGGTCTGGGCAGGAGGGGGGTTTAAGTGCCCAGGAAGGAAGGGGTTAAATATTCCTTGCCTGCCTGGGTATCTTGTTCCTTCTCCCTTTTACTCTTTATCCCCTCCGCCTTATATAGTTTACTGTAATAATTTTGGAACACTTTTGCTATCTCCATTGCGGAATGGACCATCTTTCCCTTCTCATTTTTAATTTTGGGGATAAAGTTTTGCGTCTTTTTTTCCCTTACCCTTCTTGCCAACCATTTTCCTGACTTATTTCCCCACTGATATTTTTCTCTCTCTATTAAGTGGGTTCCTCTTCTCCTATCCATCTCCATTAGGTCAGCCAGCTCTTCCCGTTTTCCCTTGAGCGCCTCTGTTCCATCTCGGCTTCCCCTTTCCTTATTTTGATTTTCTATTTCCTGAATTTCTGTATATAGGGTATCCATTCTAGCTCGCCTTTCCCTTTTCTTTTCTGCCCCTATTTTCATCAAGACCCCCCTCATAAAAGCCTTATGTGTCTCCCATAAGGTTGACCTCGATATCACCGGTGTATCATTAAACTCAAAGAAACTCTCTAGTTCTTTCCTCACTCTGTCTGCTATCCTTGGATCCTTTATTAGGGCTTCATTTAATTTCCAGATGTTTTCTCCCCTTAGTTCTTTTCCTGTTTCTATGCTCACTAATACTGGAGCGTGGTCCGAGACTGTTGTGGCCCCAATCTTGGCTCCTATCACCATCGGGATCATATAGTGTTCTATTAACACATAATCCAATCTGGAGTATGTGTTATGTACTGTGGAGTAATAAGTGTAATCTCTCCGTTCTGGGTTACACATCCTCCACGTATCTATTAGTTGATGTTCCTCCATCAGTTTCTTCATACTGTTCTGTCTGTGAGGGGTCTCCCATTTTAATTGTCTTTTTACATCCATCCGTGCATCCATACATGAGTTTAAATCCCCCGTCAGCACAAGGTGCCCTCCCTTGGAATCCCTCAGGATTTTCCTCAGGAATACATCTTGTCTTTTATTTGGGGCATATATGTTCGCAAAGGTCCACTCATTATTCTCTATAGTCCCCCTCACAAACAGGTATCTCCCTTCCCTATCCCCTTTCTGTTCTATTATTTTGAACGCTATATCTTTACTGAATCCAATAGCTACTCCCTTCGACCGCCCGGATGGAGAATCACCATAATACCAATTAGGGAACTGGGTGGATCTTAGACTTACTCCTGATGTATGGGATATGTGTGTCTCTTGTAGACAGATTATCTGCCCTCCTAAATATTGTAATTCTCTGTTTACTTTATATCTTTTTTCTTGGGAGTCTATTAGACAGATGTTCTCTGTGTGTATAGGGTATGTAGTCCTCATTCAGATTCTAGGTGGGTCAAGGGATTAACCATAATACCACTAAGAGGTAGGCCCGCCAGCTTCCCTCATCGATAACCTAAGTCATTTCTATATCGCAAGTTTTATTATCTTGTCTTTCCCCTATCCCTTCCCTCTATGGACAAACACTCCCCCTGATATCTCTTATTACTCACCTGGAAACGCTTGTATATACGGGGTTTATTTTCTGTTCTACATAAGGACTCCTTTTAGGACTCCCTAAGGTTCCCTCCCGT
>BLSH010322126.1:851928-862969 GCA_018402905.1 Glandirana rugosa | reverse complement strand
TTATAAATCTACAGATTTTCTTTCTTCTTCTTTCCCTCTTTCTTTCTCTTCCTTACTCTTAAGCTTTTAAACCGCTGGTGTTCATATGGGGCAATTAGTGGGCAGTTGATGGACAAGATAAGGAAACAAGGAAAACCCAGGTGGGGGGAGGGCCATTTGTGGTGGCAGCTAAAAGAGGGTGACCATAAGTATCATCAATGGGTATCATCAATGTCAAATCACTGTATCTTATATACCTTTGTTATCACATATAGTCTCATACAGTCATTTACTTTTAAACCTCTTTTTTATATCTACCACTCCGCCGCTCTTCCGTCTTCCACCTTCCTGCTTCTGTCCTTTTAGGGCTCCATTCCAAATCTCCTGCCTGGAGACTCTGGCTTTTCTTCCTTCCAGGTAGGGTCTTTAAAGGGTGCCTCGGAGGTTCGTTGGGGGGGCTTGGGACCTTTCTTCTCCCACCCCGCTGCAGCTGCTTTCTGTCAGCTCACCTCAATGCTTTCTCCTGGACGTCGGGAGTGGGGAGCTTCCACGCGCTCCGTCTCTTCCTCGACTATACCTCTGCTATGCTCCAAGGCACGTAGCGCGAGGCTTCTCCGCTTCCTCCGCTATATCTTCGGAGCCGTGGCTGCTCCTCCTCTCCAGTATCCTCCGCTCTGGCCGCCTCTCTCACCGGCGGCTTTCTGTGCGGACGAAATCAAAGCACGAGACTTCTCCGCATACCGCTGCTCGGCGTGGGGGAATGGGGACGGGGCGGAGTCTCCCTCAGCTCTACACTCCTCCCATCCCTCTTCCCAATTGAAAGTGTTATTAAACATTCCCCTTAATAAATAAATTATTGTTTGCATACCTCACGTACTTGTGTAGCTGCTTTTATTTTTTTTTTCTTTATAGTGTTTCTTTGCAGTTAAAGTTATAATACTTCTCCTTACAGCAAAGCTCAGTTGCCTTGCAAGGGCTCCCTGGGGCCACAAGTGCGCTCTCAGCCAAGACTGTGCATTGTCTTGCATGGGCAATATCGGTTAGAACAGTGGAACAGTTAGGTGGGTGTCTTTACCTTAATGCAGAGAATGCATTAAGGTAACAAACATTTTCAGTTTAGAGCCACTTTAAAGGGACCCTGTCAAGTTAAAAATTATAGATGAAAGGTCCCTGCAATAGAAGGAGTATAATATTAATATCTCTGGTGGCCTTCATTTTCCACCTTCCCTTCCTTCCAGCCTTGGTTAGTTTCTTCAGCTGTCAACACTTTTGTGTCAGGAGTTGTACGTCTGTATGCATGCATGTGGTTATGCTGGAAGTGCACTATATTGGCATATACACTCACTTTATTAAGTACACCTGTTCAATTGCTTGGTAACACAAATTGCAAATCAGACAATGACATGGCAGCAACTCATTGCATTTAGCCATCTAGACGTGGTGAAGATGACTTGCTGAAGTTCAAACTGCGCATCAGAATGGTGAAGAAAGGGGACTTAAGTAACTTTGCAAGTGGCATGGTTGTCGGTGCTAGATTGGCTGGTCTGAGTATTTTAAAAACTGCTGATCTACTGGGATTTTCAAGCACAACCATCTCTAGGGTTTACAGAGATGGTCAGAAATAAAGAAAATATCCAGTGAGTGGCAGTTGTGTGGAGGAAAATGCCTTGTTGATGTCAGAGGTCAGAGGAGAATGGGCAGACTGGTTTGAGATGATAGAAAGGCAACAGTAATGCCTCGTATACACGGTTCGACGGTCGTATACAACAGGTCGTACGAACGACTGTTGTATGCGAAATCGATCGTTAGTACACGCGATTAGAACAGCCGACGTACGACGGTCGTACAACAGAAGTTGTATGAGCAGACTAGAAAACTTGGTAGTACCAACAAGCGGTTGTACGACCGTTGTACCGTGTGTACAGAGAAGTTGGTCCAACAAGTTGTATTGTGCAAAACACGCATGCTCAGAAGTCAGGAACAGCCAGACACTAATTACATGCACCTGAACTTTCTCTTTATACGTTCATAACACGACACTACGTTCAGCTTGGTCGTACGAACGTGTAGTGCATGTCAGTATGCTAGATACAACAGCCAACATACGATTTGGTCCGATCGGTCGTACGACCGTCGAACCGTGTGTACGAGGCTTAACTCAAATAACCACTCGTTACAAACAAGGTATGCAGAATACCATCTCTAAATGCACAACATATTGAACCTTGAAGCAGGTGGGCTACAGCAGCAGAAGACCACACCGGTTCCCACTCCTATCAGCTAAGAATAGGAAGCCAAGGCTACAGTTTGCACAGGCAAACCAAAATTGGACAACAGAAGATTGGAAAAACATTGCCTGATCTGATGAGTCTCGATTTCAGCTGCAAAATGCTGAAAGCATGGATCCATCCTGCCTTGTATCAACGGTTCAGGCTGGTGGTGGTGTAATGGTGTGGGGGATATTTTCTTGGCACTCTTTAACTTGCACGTAATAACTTGCACTGCCATTAATATTAACATTAATATGTAATAACTTGCACTACCATCTCTTAATCTTTGCTAATGTACATATCAATTTACCAATATTTACCAATATTATGCAAAACTGTATATCCTGCTTTTGTTACTATTGCACTTCTGGTTAGACCTAAACTGCATTTCGTTGCATTGTACTTGTACATGTGTAATGACAATAAAGTTGAATCTAATCTAATCTAATCTAATCTAATCTTTGGGCCCCTTAGTAATCAATTGAACATTGTTTAAATGTCACGGCCTACCTGAGTATTGTTGCTAACTATGTTCATCCCTTTATGACTACAGTGTTCCCAAAATGAGACAAGGGATGTGCCGCTCCAGGTGAGATCATACGATTGATTAGACTCCACACATGGGTGCGAGACTCGGCTCGCTTCCGTGGGATACATGTATCAAAAAGAAATAGCTGCACACCATGACAGTATAAGTATATTTATTGCAACATTCCAGTAATTCCAACAATAATGAATAAGCACAGCATAATTGTTTGAAAAGCGTCAACCTTCTGTACCTGATACTGTCCTGTGTTGATTAATGTTGGAATTACTGGAATGTTGCAATGAATGGAATGAATGGACCGTCGTGGTGTGCAGCTATTTCTTTTTGACACAGTGTACCCATCTTCTGACGGCTACTTCAAGCAGGATACTATCATAAAGCTCAAAACATCTTAAACTGGTTTCTTGAACAGGACGATGAGTTCACTGTACTCAAATGGCCTCCACACTCACCAGATCTCAATCCAATAGAGCACCTTTGGGATGCGGTGGAACAGGAGATTTGCATCATGAATGTGTTAAGCCTCGTAGACACGGGACGACGATCGCATACAACAGGTCGTACTAACAACCGTTGTATGCGATATCGATCGTTCATATGCGTGATTAGAACAGTCGAACAAGGGAGTTGTATGAGCAGACTAGAAAACTTGGTCGTACCAACAAGCGCCCATACGACCGTTGTATCGTGTGTACAGAGCAGTTGGTACAACAAGTTGTATTGTGCAAAACACACATGCTCAGAAGTCGGAAATGGCCGGATGCTAATTACATGCACCTGAACGTTCTTCTGTGCTCATACGATCGTGTAGTGCAGTCAGTATGCTAGATACAACAGCCAACATACGATTTGCGATGATCGTACGTACGATCGTCGCCCCGTGTGTACAAGGCTTAACAGACAAATCTGCAGCAACTGTGTGATGCTATCATGTCAATATGGACCAAAATCTCTGAGTAATGTTTCCAACACCTTGTTGAATCTATGCCATGAAGAATTAAGGCAGTTCTGAAGGCAAAAGGGGAACCAACCTGGTACTAGCAAGATGTACCTAATAAAGTGGCTGGTGAGTGTACATATGCACATATATTGGCCCTGAATAAGTCATTCATCTGCAGCTGCACATGAACAGAATGGCTGGCCTGCAATCATTCATGAAAGCGGACTTTCAGTAATTTTTCAACTTTCCATCTATTAAATCTTCTGCCCTTGTTGTTTTAACTTTAGATAGTAAAACATTTTTTTCTGCCAGTAAATACCTTATACAGCCAACTTCCTCTTTCTCGTCTGGTCATTAGCCTAGGCGTGTGTGTCTGTTTAAATCCAGGAAGTGAACAGGCAGCAGCTTCATCTACCCACAGTTAAAATGGATGCAGCCAGACTTAGTGGAGGGAGATTTCTGCAGCATATTTTGCAAGTACAGAATCACAGTATATATAAAATAATATGCAAAGTGATTGGAGGTAAGCTTCAGAATGGCAAAGATTTATTACAAATTATGTGAGTAGACTGCAGTTCCTCTTGAACTGGGCCGGCGCTACCACTAGGCAATCGCCTAGAGCACACTGCCACCTAGGGTTCAGCCACGGATGCTGGTTGTCATTGAGAGTCCTGGTTTGAGGGTGGTGAGAGCAGAGCAGCAAACAGTGGCATCCTCGGAGTGTGGGCATCTGTCTCCATGCGGTGACTGGATAGCCATGGAGACGGAGGCCACAGGGAAGGTGTACAGTGAGGGGCAGCTAGGCCTGAGAGCCTGGGAGGGAGAAGAGCTCCGCCTCCTCCTTGACCCCCGAAGAGGTGAGTAGCAGTGGGGGCAGCGACACCTCCCAGAGCCTGCTTTTCTCCTCCAACCTCCGTTATGACATCAAGTGACATTGGCCTGGAGTACAGGATGACTGGGGGCCTGGAGGGCTAGGACAGGAGCAGTGGTGCCCCTATGGGGGTGTGGGGGGTGCAGCCCACACTCGGGTGACACTATCCCAAGGGCAGCTGAGGGGCCCCACCCAATACAGTCCTACTGCACCTGGTGTGACTCTACCTTCACAAATTGTACGCTTGTCCTAGTCATCAAAATGTTAGAAAAAGCGCAAAACAGCCAAACAGCTACACAAGTACTTTGCTGTGTTGGTCGGGTGTAGGGCAGACCATTTAAAAGAATGGGTCGCCTTATGTGTGTATCGCAAATACATGCACAAAATAAAGGGAGCAAAAGCATGTGTGAACAGAGCCTATAAGAAAGTGAGTGGGCAATCCGTGGGTCGCCGGTTCACCCTTAGTGCGGTCAACTGCTTTACAGGTATCACCCTTCCCTTTTACAGTGTCAGCAACCTCCTGAATCGGCCTTAGCTGATTAGCAGCATAAGGATTACACCGAGTTCCTGGTGACAGAGTGAGTTTATTTCTATGTTAAGAATGAAGTTGGTCAATACTCCACAAACTAGAACTACATATGGCATTTTTTTCTACAAACGGCTAATTCTGCAGAATCAGACAATATAAGATGATCGCATTACGCAGCCAACTGCATGACATTTAAAGTGAACCTTTACTAGGACTCCGTGGGGTTAGGTTGGCCGCAGTCCTGGATAGTAACAGGGCCGGCGCTGCCTATAGTCAAGGTAGGTGCTGTCCTAGAGCGCACATCAGTCGTGTTAAGCAAGCACGCCAGCTCAGGCGCTGTTTGTCTTCCGGGTCTTCCAGCTGGTCCAGAGGCGCAGGCCTAGGGCCTGCAGACCATGGCTGGTGTGACAAAGTGAGCCGGTGCCACCACTATTTGACTTCAGGCCAAGTCCAGAGGCTCTGGTGCGGGGCCATGGACCACGGCTGAAGAAATAGGTGGAGAGGCGCTGCAAAAATCTCCACGCCCACCGTATACATGAGCAGGGGTGGAGCCAATCTGGCGGCAAAATTAGGTTTCACCTAGGGTGTCAAAAATAAACTGAAGACTGGTCATTCTGAACATGTGTGGCCACTGCACAAAGGATTCATTTGTCTCCATACCTGGAAGTACCAAGTATTTTATTTGCTTCTGACAGCTGAAATGAGTGGTGGGAGAGTACAAGAAAGGTATGCGGGAATAAAGTAAATTTGCTGTAATGACCTTCATGAGCACAAGATTGTTTTAGACTGGGTTCACACTATTGCGAAATGGATGTAGGTATCCAATTCGCATAGCAGGAGAATGTGACCGGCTCTCTATGGAGCCGGTGCACACATCTCCGCAGTGGCTCCGGCGCGAATTGCACAGGAGTCCTGTGCGTCTTTTGGTCCGTTGCAGGACCAAATTCAGCTCAAAATTCGGGCTGAAATCGGACTTGAAACGGTGAATGAAGATGCACTGGACCCCTGCTGGGAGCTTCTGCGTTCTCCAGTGTGAACCGAGCCTTAAACCAAAGTCCATGTTGATCAGTACCTAAAATTACATAATTGAGCTGTATCTTCCTAATCTCTATAATGAAATCATACAATCTTAAAATGTAGACTACCATAAGGTTCCATTCAAACCAATGCATTTTTTCATGCTTTTTGCCTTTTGCAGAAATGCAGGACATTTTTTAACATGAGTGCATGTTAACATAGAACATATTCACATCAATGTATTTTTTGTGCCACTGTGTTTTTGTAAAGGGCCATGGACTTTTTTAAACGCAAAACGGTGCTTTTTTGCTTTTTTGGTTCAATAAACTTCAATGGAGAAGCTGTAGAAAAGGATGTAGTGCATTATTACCATGATTTTGCAGCAATTTGTGTTTTTAAATCGGCCTAACAACAAATTTTCCCCCCAAAAAAGCACAGAAACGCACATTTCGGCAAAACGGAAAACACAGCAAAATGCACTGCAGAAACACTCAAAAGCAACATGCATAGATGTGAATCGAGCCTTACACAGTAGGCAAGGTAGAAAAAAAACAGATAAAAGAAAATGAGTCTGATTTACTAAACAGGTTGAGAGTTTTCACACAATTATCCAATCATGTGAAAAGCAAATTACTGTTTACGTATTTAATCTGCACATGATTGGAAAATTGAAGTGAATATGCACACAACAAGATCAACAAAACCAACATAACCTAGCACTCAGATCAGTCAAGGATTGCCGCAAAGACTCATTTAATTCTTATTCCTGTATCACATATTAATATTACAGTAACAGGATGAGTGACTGGACTTGGATTTATTTAATTTAATGTTTATTAATTTTGCAGGTTTCTATTTGACCCTCCAAAGCTGAAAAAATAAGACCAGTGAACTGTCTGCATGGTATCAAAGTACAACTTCAGGCAAATACCTAAAACCCCCCTTACCCAGAGAAGTTTTTTTATTTTTGAATTCTGTTTAGCCACTTTTGTGGTACAGGCAATCCTGCAAATCAACCCAGTCCCATCAGTGGCCTCACTTTACTTTACTGCAGTTCATAATAGATTGCTCACCAACATACCCTAGGCTGATGATAATTAATTACAACCACCACAATGACGAGCTTGTCACTGTTTTTCTCACTGGTAGCACTCTCCCAGTGTTAGACTGACAGCACTGTGCAATGCAGTAAAGCCTGCATACAACATGTTGAGTCCTCATACAGACTGATATGTAGGGATTTATACAAAGCTAATATACATACAGATTCAGGTAAATATATACTAAATGTATTTAAACATACATTTAACATTGTTGTGAGAAATATAAAACGGTATTTTTTGGCATATGCCTAGACCTTTGTTTAATGTTTGAAAACAAGGTTCCAAAAGTCTTGAGTGGTAAAATTTTTGTTTCTGTCAACCAGCATTCTGAGTGCCTGAGCTTCTTTTTTTGACTGTTCAAAGCTGGGCTTCCACATGTCTCTCATACTAGACTTTGATGCACGTTTTTGCAAGAATGAAAAGGATTCTGGCACAGGACATGTTAGGTGAGTAACCTCTGCTTTCCACTGCTTTTCTTTTAGACCCTGTAAAAATAAAAAATAGATGTACATTCACATGGACCACAAATCACTACAGCTGCTTTTACCTATGTGCCAACTGTTAAAATAAAATAGTTTTGGTGTAAAACCTTTGGGACATTTTGCACACTCTTTACCAGGACATAATAGACAAAATTATTTAAAAGCAAATTACCTCCTCTTCACAAAAGTATATGGAGGTTCTAATCTTTCCCCATTCTGTCCCTCTAGTGTCCTTCTAAATTGGAGGCATTTGATCTTAAGCTCCGTACACGATGCAAATTTTGGACGACCGATCGTCCAAAATTCTTACCGTTGGTGTGCTTTTTTCCACATCCCATTTTTATTTTTCGGACCATGAAAGCTGGATGTACAGCAAGTCAACGTCCGATTTTCGTATCGTTGGTACTGTTTTCGTATGAAAAAAATTGTACGATCACGACTACACATGCTCAGAAAGGAAAAAAATACATACAAAGCTATTCAACATATTACGTCACTTCTGAATTTGAATTCGGTCATACGAAAAATTTTATATGGTTAGTAACCTCTTCACTTTTGACATGAGACAGGCATCTAACAAAAAACAGACGTCCGGTCATCCGAAAATCTAAGCGTGTGTAGGAGGTTTTACTCTCATATAAACTACCCATTACTATCCATTCTAAATTTGAACATTTGCACAGCTGTCCCCATTACCATGCCTTTTTGTCACTATTGCAGATAACCTGCTTTCCTCCTTAGTGTAAGACAAAGTAGTTACAGTAGTTTGAGGGGCACCCAATTTCAAGCTCATCACTTTTTTATAGGTCTGGGCTTTCCTAGAGAATCTGAAAATTCATTTTCATGCCAAATTTTAAACTTTGGCGTTAGAACCAAACGATTAACCATTTTACCATACAATTGTAAGCTTTACGAAAAACTTAGATATGTTTAATATCACAAACACAGATTAATCTTCTGTTTCAGAAGAAGAAGGATCTAAAACTTTTCAGCCTTCTCCAGAGCACTTTATAATGGGGATTTATTTACCTGTAGGACATCTTCCAAGCATCTGCCTTCGGGATTACCTAACGTTAGACATGCTGTATAAGGCCAAGTGGAGTGCAAAAAAATATTAGGCCTAGCAGAAGAAAGCAGTTACTAAATCATAACCAATGAACTCAAAAAGTTCTGACTTAACACCAGAGGTAGGAGATCAGGAGCAGATTCCAGACACAAGCCAAGTTAAAAAGTAGTGGATCAAAGAAATCACTAAAAATAGATTGAATAATCCTTACTCAGGTACAGGGTCAGTATCCTAGGCCATAACTAAATGAAGCTTTTGATTTATGAGCTTATGTGTCTTCTGCAACATGGCCTCTCGCAATCACTCAATATCTGCCAACAGATGACAAAGTTATGTATCTAACCACAGCATTTGCTCTAATCGGGAACCTATAAAACTTGATTCTCATTAATATAAAGAATGTGAAATTAAACCTAACAACATCCCAATTTTGCATTTGCAGAGAAAAAAAGAGAAGACTTTTTTTTTTTAATGTGCTCTGTCAAAACTATCCCAATATGCCCTTTATTGACGTTGTGATATAAAAATCAAATATGCACTGTGATTTTTTCCTCCTTTAAAAAGGTTCCAGGTTTTTAGTGTGGTCAACTAAGTTACCCTCTAGTTTCCTCAAACTGTTGAGTACTCCAGTGGAGAGACGCCCCACTACAGTTCTGCGTCATCTAACTTTAACTTTTCAATTTTTTTCCTTAGCCTTGGGGTGACTATTTTGTTACATTTTCCATAATATAAAAAATATCATACAGGGAGAGTGGTATCTCCTTGTAATGACCTGGTAATTTAAACAAAGGGATCTCATCACTTGAGTTGCAATTGCAGTCATTTGGGGACCGCTGATTATATATGAGGACTCTGAGAGTCCAGGATCCTGTTTGTGGGAATACAGAGGATGTCCAAGATTAAACAGAAAGAGAAGGTTGAAATTAAAGGTCCAGAGAGACATGAAGCAGCTGATATGCTAGTTAAGCTGGCCATACATGAACTGAAATTTGACCAGTTCATTACAGACCAGGGGCGGATCCAGAGCCCAGTCTCGGGAGGGGCACTTTCAAATAATAAGGTGTTGCTTACAGAACTGTATTCAACGTATCATACAGTCTTAACCTTGTTTAAGGGCTCTTTCACACGAGCTGCTCAGCGGGGATCCATCCGTTTATCCCCGCTGAGCTGGCGGATGACAGGTCAGTCTCTGCACTCCATGCAGAGACTGTCCTGTCACAGCTCCATTCTCCTCTATAGAGGATTGGATGAACACGGACTGCCTGTCAGATTGAAAATAGGGTTTCCATCCTTCTGTTTTTGGTGGATCGGAGTGGATTGGATGTCAGCGGACATGTCACCGCTGACATCCGTCGCTCCATAGAGGACAATGGAGCATCTGATTGGGTCCGCCTGAGAAACTGACAGGTGGCCCTGAGCGATCCGCTGGTGTGAAAAGGACCCTAAGGGTCAGTTCTCACCACATGCAGCCCAGTGCATTTTTTTCTGCATCAAAAACGCATGGGAAGTAGGTTATGTGGTTTTTAGTGGCATAGTTCACACCAGTGCTTGCAGTTCCAGGAAAAAAGTAGAACATGTTGCATTTTTCCTGCCCTGGACTGTACTAAAAAAAAAAGCATGAAAAATGCACTAGAATGCACCAAAACGCACTGGAACACACATGTCCTTATTTAACATTAAGAAAAGAAGGGGGGAAAATACACTGGACTGCATTAAAACCGCATCAAAAATGCACAGGAACACAAATCAAAAATGCACATGCAGAAGAGCATCTGGAACGCATCCGGACTGCGTTTCTATGGTGTGAACTGGCCTTAAAACAGTGACACTGTTTTAACCACAACAGTACCTGGCACGAAAACCCCCTTCCTGTCCAGGCCATTTTTCAGCTTTCAGCGCTATCACACTTTGAATGACAATTACTCAGTCATGCAACACACCGGACCTGTCCTTCCCCCAAAAGCACGGTCCATGACAACACCAATTTTGTCACAGTGACAAAATTCCGGTCAAGTGTGGTATCTTTGCGTCAGGCCTACGCAAGGTCTACGAGAAGACGTACACGTAAAAACTAAACACAAGGACACGTAAAAACTACGCCAAAATTACGTCAGGTCACATAAAAGGGGGGAAGAAAAGAATTACAATTTATTCCTGTACACACAAGGTCACGCAAAACCACGTAAGATCACGTAAAAAGTACGAAAAAAAAAATCATGTCAGGTCCCGTCCTTTTT
>BLSH010322126.1:817853-829675 GCA_018402905.1 Glandirana rugosa | reverse complement strand
CAAGAAACAGGCCTGGTATTGAAGTGGATATATATATATATATATATATATATATATATATATATATATATGTAATATGTGTGTGTGTGTGTGTGTGTGTGTGTGTATATATATATATATATATATATATATATAGGCAGAGCTCAGGAATAAAACAAACTATTGCTAGTTGAACACCTTGACATGCAAGCCCTCCTCAAACTCCACAATACAATGAATGCAACAGAACTTTTGTATGAAGGGACACAAAGTCAAAAAACTACTCAGAAAAATGGATGGAAAAAGTGTAGCAAATTTGTTTGTCTAACTTTGGAGAGAGAGAGAGAATGGAATTTAACATTTCTAATAACAGAAGAGAGTTTTACATCAGGGGTTACCAAACTATGGCCTGCAATCCACAAGTGGCTCATTACCAGAATTTATCATGCCTGCAGCTTATGTGAACAAGCTCCACTCCTCCACCTCCCAACAGCTGATGTGCAGTTTCTCTTCTCTATCAGTGCCCTTGACCCCCTTCCTGGTGCAGTCTCCATGGCAGGAGTGCAGGTTTCCCCTATGGCTGCAATTAACCCAGCATTCACAGAAGGACTTCCTCCATCCCGACCAGCTCCCCTTCCTGGATCCCATCCTATGGCTACACTGATTTGTAAGCCTAATTACAGAAGTACGGGGGGACTCTGATGTAAGAGGGAATCTGATGGGGACACAGATGTAAGGGGGGGTCTCTGAAAGGGATCCTGATGTAAGGGGGACTCTGATGTAAGGAGAACTCTAATGTAAGGTAGAACTCTGATGGGGACCTTGATGTAAGGGGTATTTCCGATGTAAGCAAGAACTGTGGCGTGATGGAATCACGGATCTACACGGAGACCCTGATGAAGACACAGATGTAAAGGAGGACTTTTTTTAGGGACCCTGTGATAAGTTGAGTATTCTGATGGGGACACTGATGTGGGGGGGGGGTTCTAAAGGGGATCTTGATGTAAGGGGGGGGACTCTGATGTTAGGGGAACTCTGATGTAAGTGGGACCATATTGGGGACCCTGATTTAAGGGGGAACTCTGATGGGGACCTTGATGTAAGGGGGAGTTATAGATGAAGGATTGGACTCTGATGGATACCCTGATGCAGGGACTGTGAGGAAGGTGCAGATAATTTACTTTTGTTCAATCCCTATTGAATATCATTTATTTTAATGGGTTATTTTTTTATTTATTTATTTTTTTTGGAATTTCTTTGCTTTACTGAAGTTCTTTCTCTGTTGTTTTAAATTATGTGATGCTTAAAGAGTTCCAAGTAACCATTATTTATTTATTTTAGTTGTATTCATTCATTTATAAAATGTTATTTTCTGCCCGTGAATCTATGTAAAATATATGATATAGCTCTCATCCTGAAAAGTTGGGGGACCCCTGTTTTTACACAATTACCTCATAAGAATGCCAATTAGGCTCTCTGTGATATACTGATCAAGGTCTTGTATATCCTTCGAAGACCTTGGAAAGATTAGAAACTCTGTTTTGTTTTTACTGTTATCCAGAGCTCCATTAGAAAGGATTTCACCTAAGCATTGTCACAGCGACAATAGCTTCACTACACAGGAAATACGGAGAAAATCTGCAACAACTAGGAGTTCTCACCTTACCCTACTATTCTACAAAAATTCTATTTATTTCTGTTATTGTTGGTGATTTTCTCTCATTTACTGTCTGACGAAACTGTTAATATCGGAACAGTAAATGAGTGGTAATTGAAGTCCATAGCAGTAACAACCCAGCATGGCTCCTAATCTTTCCAAGGTCTTTGTGATGTACTGATCAAGAGCTCAGATCTTTAAAAGAGGACCCACTTGTTAGACCTTTGAAGTCTGTGGTGAAGCCTTATAATCTAACACAGCAAAAACTATCTACAATACTATTACTGGATATTACTGATAAGTATGGTGCTACTTCATATATTTGCAGTAAAGTGCAAAAAACAGAAACCAATCATATCTTTTAAAGCTGACGTTTATGCTTTTTTTTTTAACATAGTTACATTGGTCCAGTTTGGACCAATGTAATCTTTTCCAATGAATACAAAGCATTCTCTGATTGGACAAGGAAGAGATCATGATATCACTGCCTTACATCTCCACCTTGTCCAATCAGAGAACACCTTGTATTTACTGAAAAAAATACAAGGCTTTCTCTGAAAGGCAGCAGTCCTGAGCAAGCAGCCCTCTGTGGTTACTATGCAGAAGGGCAGCAATAGAGCTGGCTAATGCTATCACTGTAGTAGTAGCAACTACTACAGTGAATGCAGCTTACACAGGGATGGGTCAGCTGGTGATCCTGCCATTAAATCTGTTATTTTTCAACTTTGTTAAACAGATCAAGCTGTCCAGCAAAGTAGCAGTTACAGGGTTGGGACTAACCATTTACTACTGACAGGGGTAATTACCACAATCTGTTATTATTAATTTATGTAAGATTTTTATTCCACAGGGAAAGAAAACTGTTTCTGGAGCTGCTTAAAAAGTGTTAACTGGAGTTGAGCTTTAATGTGTTCGTCAAATCTAACTCTGCTAGTACACTTTTATACTACCCTCTCCCCAGATTGACAATGCTGCTGTCCAGAGGTGTCTCTGTTGTTCCACTATCCTCCCACCCTAAGAGATGAAGCAAGTTCCTAGTCAGATCCTCAGGTGAAAATAAAGGGAAAAAAGTCTCAAAATAGCAAACTAATGCAGCCACCATATTTAAGAGTTTTCAAGGTACAATATATTACATTTTTATTTTTGGGTTTAGATACGCTTTAAGCTAACAACCATATCCAGAAAGATATTGGTTCAAATCTCACATAGTCCCTTACTTTGCATGAAGAGCTGATGGCTAGCGTAAACTTAGGAAATGATAGGAATGACAAAACTGAAATATGGGGGAATATTCTGTCTTTGCTTCTGAATAACTAGTCATTTAGCTCAAGAACAAAAGTGTGTGGGCGTGGCCAGAGGACTCCGAGATGGCTGCCTAATATCGGAGCTCCGCCACCTGTGTCAGATATTCTCTTAAAGGACATGTTAACCTCTCTCAAGTCCTCTATCCAAAGAGATATCCTATCCTCCCTACACAAATGCCAAGCTGACATTAATGACCTTGAAAATAGAGTAGACTACGTGGAAACGTACATGGGGGATCAAGCAGCGGCCCATAATACACTGGTAGACGCCTATAATGCCCAAGCGGATGACATTACCTGGATCAAAAACAAAATGGCGGATTTAGAGGACAGGGCCAGGAGAAACAACCTGAAATTAAGAGGCATCCCTGAAGTGATACAACCCTCTCAACTCCTCCAACACGCACAAGACCTCTTCTCGGCTCTGGTCCCCTCCTTGACCCCGCTGGAGATCAACATTGATAGGATCCACAGGATCCCCAAACCCTCCTTCATACCAGATGACGCTCCCAGAGATGTGGTCCTCAGATTACACTTCTACAAAGCAAAGGAGCTAATTCTTACTGCCTCCCGCAAACCGGGCAACCTTCCACCACAATTCGCCCACATACTCATACTACCAGACCTCTCCAGACATACCCTACAACAAAGGCAAAATCTGGCTACCATCACTAAGGCTTTACGTAACCACCACATCATCCATAAGTGGAAACATCCAGCACATCTAGTTATCTCACACAATGGTACCACCAACACCATTACTACGCTGGAAGAGGGGCTTTCAATACTTCGACAATGGGGTATACTTCCTGATACTCCTCCTACCAACCAACCACAACCTGCTTTGGTCTCCACTTCCCAAGATTGGCAATTGGTATCCCGGAAAAAAACACCAAAGAACACCAAGGCTCCACTCCAAGGTCCCACTGACCCTCAACTGAAATTTTCAACTTCTCCTGGCAATGGATAACCATGGTCATGATTATCCTTCCCCTCCATAAATATCGCATGATACGATGCAACCACCTCACCTTGCATTGCTCTAGTTTGAGCTTAGTTTTTTGTTTAGCTGTTATGCTGCTCTCCCTTATGTTTTTCCCTTCCTTCCCTTTTGGTACATCTTCTCCGTTTACCGGTCTTGAAGGCTTCCACCAGACTCTACTCAACTCTGGCAATCCGGAGATTCACTTCCTTCAGTTCTTCTGCATGGCCTGCACAGTCTTCCTAACCAATACCCCTGATGTAAAGACTTCCTCACCCCTGATATACATACCACTCATCAAATTTACCTCTTAATTTCGTCTCTCTGAATGTCAAGGGTCTAAATCACCCTGCAAAATGCCACTCCATGTGGAAACAGGCTCTAGCACTCCAAGCCGACATCATTTGCATCCAAGAGACTCATTTTAAATCAGACCAGACTCCCAAGCTCTCCAACAGAAATTACCCACACATTTTTCTCTCCTGTGCCCAACAGAAGCAGAGAGGAGTAATGATTGCCATCAGAGACTCTGTAACCTTCCAATTCAAAGATTCCCTCATTGATCCGGACGGGCGCTTTATCATCTTGGTATGCAAAATAAATTCACACCCCTATACCGTGGCTACAATGTACAGTCCGAACAGGAAACAAATTCCCCTTTTAAAGAGGGTTTTGAATAAAATCTCACCTCTGAAAGAAGGCAATCTCCTCATATGTGGAGACTTCAACACCACTTCTGAACCCCACTTGGACACTACCTCCACTACCCCAGCTCACAAACCTCAAATAAAATATCTTCTCTACTTAAAAACGAACAACTATATGACGTCTGGAGATGCCAGCACTCGAACAAAAGAGACTACTCTTATTTTTCACCAAGACATCGTACGTATTCAAGGATCGATATGTTCCTTATGGACCAATGGTTATTACAGAAAATAATTAGCTCAACAATACATGATATATTGTGGTCAGACCATGCGGCAGTATCTTTAACTGTTGCGGAGGGTGCCCCCCCCCCTGGCGACTCCCATCTGGCGATGCAATACATCTCTCCTCCAAAATCCAAAAATGTGGCCAATTATAACCCAACAATTATCCTCTTTTTTTGATTCCAACGTAGGTTCAGTAGATGACCCTTTCACATTATGGCAAGCCCATAAGGCTGTCATCAGAGGGGTTCTAATTCAACAAGGGGCTAGGGTTAAGAGAAGTCGCAACTCTAGAGTGAAACTACTAACAACAAATATCCATAACCTAGAACAAAATAACAAACAACAGATCAACCCCAAGATCACCGAAAACATAAGAGAACTCAGAGAGGAATTGAGAAATCTTCTCTCCCAACAATACGAAGGCTATCTCAGGCGCCTAAAACTGTCCTTTTATTCATCAGCTAATAGAGCTGGGAAAATTCTTGCGCGCAGAGTTAAATCTGCCCGCTCTAAAACAAAAATATCTCACCTGATACACCCCACTTCAAAACAAACAATTCTTAATCCCCAAGAAATAGCAGATCAGTTTGCAGATTTTTATGGCTCCCTCTATAATCTCAGAGACGACAAAAACACTCCACAACCCACTCCCTCGGATATTCTTTCCTTTTTGAAAGACATTAACCTACCTTCTCTTTCTAGAGATCAGATAGAAACCCTAAATGCCCCCTATAGCATTCAAGAGATTAAAAGAGTTGTGGCTTCTCTCCCTACTGGCAAGTCCCCTGGTCCAGATGGACTGACCAATGATTATTACAAAATCTTTAGTGGCATATTGTCCCCTTATCTCCTTCAAACCTTCAATCAGGCAACCTCAATGTCGCAATTCCCTCAGGAGATGCTTAGGGCCTATGTCGTTACCATTCCTAAACCAGGTAAAGACCCCACGACCCCAGCTAACTTTAGGCCCATATCTCTCCTCAATACAGACATAAAAATCTTCGCCAAGCTTCTAGCGCACAGACTAGCTAATGTTCTTCCCAAAATGATCAGCAGGGACCAGATGGGATTTGTAAGGGGTAGGCAACCTTCTGATGCTACTAGATGCGTCCTCAACGTTATACACCGACTCAGCTCTGATCGAACGCCTTCTCTCCTCTTATCTATAGATGCAGAGAAGGCGTTCAACAGAGTTCATTGGAAATATATGATACAGGTACTTCAAAAATATGGGCTTCAGGGCCCCATTTTACAAGCAATTTTGGCTCTATACTCCAAACCCTCCGCCCAGGTGTTTGCCTCTAGTTTCCTCTCTAAACAATTTTCAATTTCCAACGTTACTTGTCAGGGATGGCCTCTTTCACCCACCATCTTTGACCTCCTTATTGAACCACTTGCAGTTAAAATTCGCTCGGACCCCCTTATTGATGGACTCACAGTTGGCCCCACAAAGCACTCCATTAATCTATTTGCAGATGATGTCATTTTATTCCTCACCAATCCCCAGTCATCTCTCCCAAGAGTACACCAAACCCTCCTAGACTTCTCCCGTACGTCCTATTACAAGGTCAACTTTGATAAATCCCTTATCTTGGATATGCATATACCCCCGCTCTTAAAACTTAAATTGCAAAATGAACTACCCTACAAATGGACAAACTCTTCTATCCCTTATCTGGGTATAACATTGACACCCTCACTCCCATCCTTAATTGATCTTAATCTAAAAGCCATCATAGAAAAGGTAAAAACTCAGCTCCATCAATTACACAACTGTGACCTTTCCTGGACTGGGTGATCTGTAATTCTTAAAATGATAATTCTTCCTCAAATCCTATATACATTTAGAACACTTCCCATCTCCATTCCTCACCACTACTTGGCTACACTATCCTCTTTGCTTTCTTCCTTAATTTGGAATAAAAAGAAACCACGCTGCCCAATGCGGGCATTACTTAAACACAAAAAAGTTGGAGGTATGGGTAATATTCATATCACAGACTATTATTGGGCAACCAAACTAACTCAAATTAAACAATGGTTCAGAAGAGAGGACCCTCCTATATCGGTAGACATGGAAAGAGAACTTTCCCCAACATGGGATCTGGTATCCCTCTTAACAAGAGATGCCTAGTTACCCTGGTATCTATCCAAACTCCCCTATACCATAGCAGACTCCATTAAAGCATGGAGACACTTGCTAAAATCCCAAATGGACACTATCCAAATACTAACTCCGCCCATGGGCATGCAAGTTCTCAAATCTGTAATTCCCAATCTACACACACACCATTTTGAATCCAAGGGTTTGGATAACATACAAAAATTTTTCAATGGCTCCTCACTTAAGTCGTAGGATGCTCTCCAGGAAGAGTATGATTTTCATCCTAACACTAGATTCGACCTTATGCGCATCCAACGTTTCCTATTAAAACACCCTATCTCTCCCCTCCAAGTTCCCCACAAAGCATGGGACTTCTTTAACTCTCCCAACTCCAAACAATCTGGCATATCCCTCTTTTACAACTTGTTTCAGGATAAACTCACCTTTACAAAAGAAACCCATACAATCAATTGGGAAAGAGACCTAAACAAGACTTATTCATTAACAGAATGGCAAAGTGCCATCCTCTCTATCCAAAGATTCTCCCACTGCACGGCCCACTGGGAACTAATGTTGAAAATATCCATGTGCTGGTACTACACACCGGCCAGAATATCTGCTTTTGCCCCAGATAGTTCCCCCTTGTGCTGGCGTAATTGCGGCAAAGTGGGAACTCTTAAACACATCTTTTGGGAATGCCCCATACTGAGCAACTTTTGGATAGAAGTTTTTAAAGTCATCTCCAAGATTACTTTGATTAATATACCCACTGAAGCGGGACTAGCCATCTTGAATTTAAACATAGACAATATACCAACTCTCTTTAGACCTACGATCACTCATTTGTTATTGACAGCTAGAACGATCATAGCTAGACTATGGAAGTCACCAAACTCTCCTACCATTGCTGAAGTGCTACACATAACCAAGCAGAACTACATATTTGAACGAATGCTTGCAACTAACGATCTGAAAAGATCACAATTTGATACCAAATGGGCTGTTTGGTCCACCCTTTACCCCATTGAGAGCTGAAGTGAGTGTGATTTTGACTTAGATATTTGATTTTGAACCTTGATTAATGTAAGCAATGTATTATTCATGATGTACTACCCTTCCCCCCCTTCCCCCGCCCATTGCCTTGCTTACTGTATGTACCCCCTTTTGCTTACTGTATACCCTTATAAACTCAATAAAAATTAATTAAATAAAAAAAAAAAAGAACAAAAAAGTGTATGGTTGTTTCAAATTTACCCATGTACAAACACATTGTATAAAGAACGAAATGTATATTACTTCAAAAGTGTGTAATATTTATAAATGCGTTGCGTGACACATCACGCAAACCTTTGTAAATGTATGTTAAAGGAAACTTTATAAAACCATGTAGGGGTCCAAAATTACATTTTAACAATATGAACATATAACATTATCACAGAGAAAAACAAAACAAAGAAAAGAACATACCATAAAACAGGACAGCTTTTGTCATAGGATGATGCAGGTACGTTCTGTTTATAGTGAAAAAACATGAATTGTCTCCACATTGTCCAAGCCTTCCATTCTCACCAGTCAGTGGAGACCACCAAAGCATGATGGGATATTTGTCCAATCCATTGTCAAAACTTTTGTGAAAGAGATTTGCTTGTAATCCAGTCAGCAATGATTGCGATTGTTTCTGGTGTTGTGAATCCTGTAAAGAAATACCTTTTTTCTTCTGTTTTTCAAATCTGCCTAGTTCAACCACCACCTTTGGGAAACATATAATACATGGGAACATTATGCCAGAGTTTTAATTAAAACCTTAAAATTACTATTTTATTAAGAAACACACTTGTTAAACTACAGAACAAAATATATGCTAGTAGATGTGTGTCACACTTCCCATCGTATGAGCTGCATTCATTTTTACTACCAGCAGGTAGTTCCGATGAGCCTAGGCTGGGTTCACATATGAGCCGCATGTGGTTCACAGCAGGGGCCCAGTGCATCCTGGTTCACTGTTTCAGGTCTGATTTCAGCCCGAATTTTGGACTGAATTCAGACCTGAAACGGACCAAAAGACGCACAGCAAATCGCACCAGACCGGCTGCGGAGATATGTGAACCGGCTCCACAGAGAGCCAGTCAAAATCTCCTTCTATTGCGTATTGGATGCAGGGATCCGCATCCAATTCGCAATTGTGTGACCGAAGCCTTAAGGTAGTATATGCTAACTGCTGTGGCGAGCATTAAAGGGAGCTTGTGGGTTTAATCAGCCTACTTACAAAGATATTAAGGGTCTATCATTTTTATCATAGGTGTATTTTAAATGATAGCAACAGAATATCAACCAAAAATATAGAAAAAACACACGATACAAATGTTATAAATTGAGTTGCAGTTCAGTGAATAAAATAAGCATTTGATCCCCAAGCAAAACATGACTTAGTACTTGGGGGAGAAACCATTGTTGGCAAGCACAGAGGTAAGATGTTTCTCGTAGTTAGTGGCCAGGTTTGCACACATCTCAAGGAGGGATTTTGTTCCACTCTTCTACTAGTAATGTTTCCACCTCCATGCTTGACTGTAGGGATGGTGTTCTTAGGGTCATAGTCAGCATTTTTCTTCCTTCAAACACGAGTCCCCCTCCTCAAGAAGGCACATTTACAGTCATGCCAATGAACATCTAATGATTCAGAGAAGGATTGGGAAGAAGTACTGTGGTCAGATGAGACCAAACTTAAGCTCTTTGGCATTAACTCGACTCGCTATGTTTAAAGTAAGAAAAATGCAGACTATCACCCCAAGAACACCATCCCTACAGTCAAGCACGGAGGTGGAAACATGAGGCTTTGGGGCTGTTTCCCTGCTAAAGGTAGAGACCAACTTTGCTGCATTGAGGGACCAATGGACGGGGCCATGCATCGTAAAATCTTGGACGAGAACCTTCTTCCCTCAGCCAGAACACTGAAGATGGGTCATGGATGGGTCTTCCAGCATGATAATGACACAAAACATACCGCCAAGGCAACAAAGGAGTGGCTCAAGAAGAAGCACATTAACCACTTCAGCCCTGGAAGGATTTGCCCCCTTCCTGACCAGAGCCCTTTGTGCGATTCGGCACTGCGCCGCTTTAACTGACAATTACGCGGTTGTGCAACTTTGTACCCAAACGAAATTTGTGTCCTTTTTTCCCCACAAATAGAGCTTTCTTTTGGTGGTATTTGATCACTGCTGCGTCATTTCTGATTGCCGCTATAAACAAAAGAGCGACAATTTTGCAAAAAAACCCAAATTTCTTACTTTTTGCTAAAATACAAATAAAAAAAATATAAAAAAACATTTTTTTTCATCGGTTTTATATTCTTCCTCATATTTGTGATAAAAAAAAAAATCACAATCGGCGTTTATTGATTGGTTTGCGCAAAAGTTGCCGCGTTTACGGATGATGAGAATTAATTTCTGGGTTTTTTTTTATTTTTTACTAGTAATGGCGGTGATCTGCGATTTTTAGCGGTACTGCGATATTGCAATGGGCATGTCGGAACATTTTGACACTTTTTTGGGCCATTGGCATTTACACAGCGATCAGTGCTATAAAAATGCACGGATTACTGTGTAAATGCCATTGGCAGTGAAGGGGCTAACCTGCAGGGGGCGCTCTAAGGGTTAACTATGTTCCCTGGGCGTGTTCTAACTGACTTAGTGTTTGACTGGCAGGGGGAGGGGAGTGATCACAGCTTCCATGTAGAGGAAGGCTGTGATCACTCCCTTCCCCCTCTAACAGCATGGAGGTCCGTGTTTACTTACATGGACCTCCGTTCTTTCACTCCGGGGGGGGCATCGCGGGTAGCCGGCGGAGATCGAGTCCACCGCACCCGCTCCCTGGCCCTCCCCGGACACAGAGAGCGATCTGGCAGCCGCCGTCAGATGACGGCGGTTTGCACAGGAGAACCACCTTGTCGCCGTCAACCTGCGGTTGACGGTCGGCAAGTGGTTAAGGTCATAGAGTGACCTAGTCAGTCTCCAGACCTTAATCCTATAGAACATTTATGGAGGGAGCTGAAACTTCGAGTTGCCAAGAGACAGCCAAGAAACCTTAAGGATTTGGAGAAGATTGGTAAAGAAGAGTGGACCAAAATCCCTCCTGAGATGTGTGCAAACCTGGTCACCAACTACAAGAAAATGACTGACCACTATTTTACAATTAAAATATCTAACTAAAAGCATATGTCCAAGTGAAACTCCAGGAAAAAAAGGGATTTTATTAAAACTTACCGTAAAATCCTTTTCTCCGAGTTCACTGACAGACGCAGCTCTTCATGACTTTGTGGGGTTTTATGTTCGTCCTACCAGGAGTTAACTAGGCAGGGAAAAGAATTCAGCTGGCCCCTCCCCTGGGGGCCATCCTCTTTTCCTACATTAAAACCCCCCCTCACAGAGGAGCTGTCACGTACCTGGTGGTGGAGTCTGGCTTATGCAGAAGGCAACCTCTCTTACGGCCCTGGTTCCAGAACCCCTGATAGAGCAGACAGGGAGCGCTGGAGCACAGGGGGTCGCGAGGGACAGACGAGATAGTCCCCAAGACCTTGGTCCCGGCATTCTCTCCAACGGAAGACGTATTCGGTCTGAGGTGGTGGTCCATGCACTGTCGAGGAGACACTCCCCCCCAAAATTACATCCTTTTCTCCTACCGGGGGTCCCCTCCCCGGTCGACTTAAGAAAAGGGACGGATCAATTGAGGACCATCCTGCTTGTATTTTGGGGTGTTTCAGTACTTCTCGACGCAGACAGTCACTTGAGCCTCTTTTCCTAAAATGCCATTCAAAATTATTTTAGGGAAAAAAAGGACCTCAAAGTGAACCTGTATACGAAAATCA
>BLSH010322126.1:792163-807301 GCA_018402905.1 Glandirana rugosa | reverse complement strand
AACTTTTGATCAGGGTCATTTGGGTAGTTTCTGTTGTCATTATGATGTAAAAAGAGTAAATACAGTTGATTGTTAATAAATGGCTTCAGCCAAACCCTAACCATGAGTGAAAGAAATGTTTTTGTGTTATCATTCATATTCTCTGAAAAATGGCCAAGAAATCATAAATTCTGCCAGGGTAGGTAAACTTATGAACATTTGTAGCCTTATGTGTGTACTCATGTGCCACTTTACGCACCCACAGCCACCCATAAACATGAATGGGTGTAGTTGGCTGTACGCAGCACCAGAGGCTCCTGGGCACCAAAATATGCAGCATGTTTACACCGTATAGAGGAATATACCCATGTGCATGATTCCAAAGTGTGTGTTTAAAAGCAACCAATGTAATTTCTCAAATTTGACATGGTATCAACTTTTTGTAATCCTGTGTAAAGCATAGTTCAGACAGGGAGAGTTGAAGGAGCACAAAATCCAGTCAGTTGTGTTGAAGTGCTCATGGTGTAGGGAATAAGGAACATGCTGACAGGAGGAGAGAGCAAAGTTACAAGCTTATTAGCCCTCCTATTAGTCCTTTTTTTACTGTCCAATCACAGGCAGAGAATGCAAGATGAAAAAAACAGTTCCCCAGGTATGTTGTGATGTTTGGCAGGGCTGTGTAAATCTCAGAAATGCATGGAAATAAATACAAATGTTTTAGCAGATAAATTAGCTCCTTTATATGTATTTCACCAGCTGTTTGCCTAGGGTTCAGCTTTAATAATAGTTAACCGCCCAGAGTCCTGCTGGCCCTGCCACATCACCCTAAAAGCCAATGTGGTATGCAGAATTAGTATACACACAGTGATATCTGAATGTGCTGTGCAGCAAGCCATATTTTCATCATCTTACCTGAAATGTAACTAGGAGAAAAAAGAAGGCTACAATCAGACATGTGATCCAAAACTTTGTGCCCCAGATTCTAATCATTTTTTTACTTTGATCGCCATCAGCGAACACTCTTCAAAGAAACGCTTCAAAGAAACGTGCCTATACACGGTCATCGAAAGCATATGTCTCATCTTTTGCAGCTTAAAAATCTATAAATAAAAAAGAACAAAAACACTGTAAGGGATGTGCTAACCGTAGCAAACATCTTTACTTGCCAGTTTAAATATAACAGATCTTCAGATGATGCCTGAAATGCATATTTGATATAGTAAGAAATTAAACTAGACAGAACTTAAAGTTGTTGTAAAATCAGATTTTTTTTATCTATCTATGTATTCTATGCATTAAGATAAAAAGCCTTCTGTGTGCAGCAGCCCCTCTAATACTTGAGGTCCCTCTAGCTCCAGCGATGTTGTAAGAATGTCTCGGCCATTCGGGACTCCCCTCCTCATTGGCTGAGACAGCAGCGTGGCACCATTGGCTCCCGCTGCTGACAAAGTCAGTCAGCCAATGAGAATAGAAAGGGGGTGGTGCCAGGCCGCAGCTCCATGTCTTAATGGACACAGGGAGCTGTGACTCGGATCAGGTGCCCCCATAGCAAGCTGCTTGCTGTGTGGTTACCCAACAGGAGGGAGGGGCCCAATAAGAGGAGGATCCGGGCTCTTCTGTGCAAATCCACTGCAACAGAGCAGGCAAGTATAACACGTTTGTTTATTTTTAATTAAAAATAACAACTTTACAATCACTTTAATCACTTAGCGACCGAGCCATAGCCGAATGACAGCTACAGCGCGGTTGCTTAATTCTGGGAGGGCATACAGTGACGTCCTCCCAGAATCACACACCCTGCGCGCCCCGCGGGGCTGTCCAGACTTGCCGGGATTTACGGGACTCGGCGGTCACAGATCGCGGTAAAGGGCCAATGACAGCAGCCCTTTACCACATGATCGCTCTGTCCAATGATGGAGTGATCAGTGTAAACAAACAGGCATCATGTCCGGTTCTCTCCGCTGCTCACACAGATCGTGTGAGCAGAGGAGGGAAAAGATGCAGCGTGAGGCTGCAAAAGGTATGCCAGCCCCAATCCATGCCCATAAGTGCCCCAATCGTGCCTCGATCTGTGCCCATAAAGTGCCCCAATCTGAGCTAATAAGTGCCAAATCAGTGCCAAGCAGTACCCCTATCAGTGCCCAGTGGTGCCATATCAGTGCCCCAATCCGTGCCATATCAGTGCCACATCTGTGCCCCATCTGTGCCCTATCAGTGCGCTACAGTGCCACGACATTGTGTAATTTATATCCCTAGAATGCCTGATGGTGCTCCCTGCATGTTGGGCCTCTGTATGTAGCCAGGCTGTGTAAAAGTCTCACACATGGTATCTCCATACTCAGGAGGAGGAGTAGGATGTGTTTTGGGGTGTAATTTGTGGCATGCATATGCCATGTGAGAGAAATGATCCATTAATATGACAATTTTGTGGAAAAAAAATAAAAACTCTTCATTTTGAAAAGAATTGTGAGAAAATAAAAAGCTCACCATACCTCTTACTAAATACCTTAGAATGCCTACTTTCCAAAAAGGGGGTAGTTTGGGGGGTATTTGTACTTTCCTGGCTTGTTAGGGTCTCAATAAATGAGATAAGCCGTCAGTACATTAGGTGTGATCAATTTTCAATGATTGGCACCATAGCTTGTAGACTCTATAACTTTCACAAAGACCAAATAATATACACTGATTTGGGTTATTTTTGCCAAAGATATGTAGCAGTATACATTTTGGCAAACATTTATGAAGAAAAATGACTAATTTGCAAAATTTTATAAAAGAAACAAAGAAAATGCTTTTTTTTTTCAAAATGTTTGGCCTTTTTTAATTTATAGCGCAAAAAATAAAAACCCCAATGGTGATTAAATACCACCAAAAGAAAGCTCTATTTGTGTGAAAAAAGGACCACATTTTCTTATGGGTACAGTATTGCATGACTGAGTAATTGCCATTCAAAATGTGAGAGCACTGAAAGCTGAAAATTCGTCTGGTTGTTAAGGGGATGGTCAAGTGGTTAAAGTGGTTCTAAAGGTAGAAGGTTTATTAATGCATAATTCTATGCATTAAGATAAAAAACCTTTTGTTTACAACAGCCCCCCTCAGTCCACCTAATGCTTACCTGAGCCCCCTCTCGATCCAGCGATGTTGCACCACAGCCTCGGCTGTCCAGGGCTCTCCCTCCTGATTGGCTCAAACACAACAGCGGGCGCCAATCAATCAAACTGTGGTATATAGAAAATTAATATTGCGCAGGTAAAAACAATTGATATAAGTGACAAAAAAGCTGCTGGCAATAACACAACAGAACAAATTGCATAAAAACGTATAAAATATACATCTCCGCTCTGAGTGAGTGATAATATAGTGCAAACACATTAAATAACAAACATCAGTCCAAAAAAGGAAAAGAGTGTTTCCAAATGAAGATAAGTGATAAATAGTAAATCAAATCAATCAAAGTCAGTGAGCCAATGAAGAGAGAGAGGGGACGGGTGTCGAGCCGTGGCTCCATGTCTGAATGGACACACAGAGCAGCGGCTCAGCTCGGGTGCCCCCATAGCAAGCTGCTTGCTGTGGGGGCACTCAGCAGGAGGGAGGGGCCAGGAGCGCAGACGAGGGACCCGAGAAGAGGAGGATCTGGGCTGCTCTGTACTAAACTATTACACAGAGCAGGTTAAGTATGACATGTTTGTTATTTTTAAACAAAAGAAAAAAATGACAAGACTTTAATATCACTTTAAAGTGGCAGAAAACACTGCTGGAATACTTGTACCTACAGGTAAGCTTATAATAAAGTTTACCTGTAGGTACAAGGAATACCTCCTAAACTTGTATCGTTTAGGAGATATTCACTGTTGCTCCAGCTGGTGACATCACCGGTGCATGTGCTCTGAAGGAACGGCATACCCATGCCCTTATTTCAGAGCTCTGTGCCATGGCCATGACTCCTGCATGCATGCGTGGGAGTAACATCATCCCGGCTCGTCCATTCAAGTGCCCGCAGCCCACGAACCCGAAAGGAAGACTAGTGAAGGTGGAAGCCTCTACAGCAGTGACAGTGCACTGCTGGAGGTATGTGGTGCATGCTAGCACATTATGCTCTTAACTCGCAAGATTTTTTATTTTTTTTATGTGCCGCTTTAACTTGTACATTTCTAGGCTCTCAAGACACAGGTTTATAAGCAAAAAAAGCCTTCTTAGAAGCCAAAGATTGCTTACCTTGTCTTCATATGACCACCTTCTGACAATTTTTATAAAAGGTTTTGCATAGGGGAAAAAGTTAGAACTAATCTCATGGCCTTAAGGGTCTCACTTTCACACAGGAAGAGAGGCAAATTCTCTAAAGGGGACAATGACAACAAAGGACAAAGGTTCTAAATAATTACTTCTAAGGATTATTTACGCTTGGGGGGAGGGGGCGGCAGTAAACCCTCCCCCTGTTGATCTGCATTTTTATCGCCCTTCAGCTACTCCCCCTTTAGCTGAGAAGGCAGCAGCCGGGGGTGTACACATGCAGCTGCAGGAATTATACACTTATCGCACTCAGTGGACACTATCACCCACTGAACGCAACCCATTCAAATGAATAGGGCCATGCTGCAACTACATACCATGCATGTGGTTGCACTGCATTCCCGGGGTTAAAAAAAAAAGGAGGTGAGGAGAGAATGCATCACCTTCTCACTGCCTGTCAAATGCTCTCTGAAGAGCAATCTGAACACAGATTGCTCTTCAGAGAGAAAATCAGGCGTAAATGACCCCTTACTGCTCTAGCTCCATTGTGTTTATGTCATACTATCGATAACTCACTTATAACAGGGTCACTAAGGGGAAGGGGGGGGCGGGGAGAAACCTGTTTCTGTGGCTGCTGATGAGGGAGCATTGCCTCACTGTCCTGGTCAACAAGAGAGCAATGCAGTAGAAACAGATTAGTGGTTTTTGGTGCCTTTTTATTTGTCCCCTCTAGTGATCCTGCTGCTGTCAAGTCACCACCAGTTACCGGATTGCTACAGAGGGAAGAAAACTCTCTCCTGCCTACGGCTAGCTGAAAAGAAGAGAAACTGATTCGCTAGTAAAGGAGCAATGCCTTGCTGTCCAGGATAGCAAGGGAACACCACCATAGCAACAGATTATTTTTTTTTTATAGGTTTTTATTTGCCCCTTCTATTGACCTGGTTTGCTGGCGAATTGGTACCCATTACAGGATCATTAATGTGCCATAGGCCTTAGAGAGATTTCCCCTCACTTCCTGCCCTGTGGCCACACAGGAAGTGAGAGGGACTCTAGGCTTTGGGAATACAGACAGCAATAAAAATCTGAATATTTCACTGTATCCAAATGTTTTGGCTGATGTTCCTTTTTTATTATACTGGATTTATATTGCGCCAATAATGCAGCACTTTACGAAGTAAAGGGAGCCAATACACTTACAATACAAACCAAGACCAGAAGGCTAAGCGAGCTATACACAGTGCTCAATTGGTCCACTTCCTTATAAACTAGCCAAAATTCACTGCATGGGTGGCCCTGTTAGCTCCCTCCTGTCCAACATCTTTTGATTATCATAGTGGCTTAGTGGTTAGCACTTTTGCCTTGCAGCATTAGGGTCATCGATTTGAAACCCAACTCAAACACTACCTGCATGGAGTTTGCATGCTTTCCTTATGCTTGCATGGGTTTCCTCTGAATACTCAGATTTTCTCCTTATTACTCTGCATGCTGGTAGGTTAATTTGCTCTAGAGATGGGCTTGGGTTCCTAGTGCCAACTCACCTGCCCGATCCCACCAGAAAGCCGATACCGCACACCGCTAATCACAGCTAGTGAGACATTTCCTGATCTGCAGCTGCACAGACCAGGAAATGTCTCACTGCCTGTGATTAGCGGTGTGCAGTGTCAGATGGGGGGGGTGGAAATCGGAAGGTGGGTTGATACTAGGATCCCGAACACGCCTTAGTCCATCTCTAGAGCCAATTAACCTACCAGCATGCGGCTCCTGTCTAAATTGGCCTATGTATGTGAGGTAGAGACCTTATATTGTAAGCTCCTTGAGGGGCAAGGACTGATGTGAATGTGCAATATAAAAAGGACTGTGTAAATTGTAGGCACTATATAAAATACCTGTAATAAATCTTTTAGATGGTAAGCTCTAATGAGCAGGGACCTTTGATTCCTACTGTATTGAATTGTATTGTAACTGTACTATATGCCCTAACGTTGTAAATCACTGCGCAAACTGTTGGCGCTATATAAATCCTGTATCATAATAATACATTTTAAAGGAGCTGAGTGTAATATTGTTGGCCAAACCCCACCTTTGTTTGGCTAGAGAAGAGTTTGGAGGGTACCCAATCTTTATAAATAAACTTTTACAACTTCCCTAAACTTTGAAGTAGCTGATAGTGGATGTTGCTCACTTTTATACCCTATGGTTTTTGCTCTTCCCGGTTTATTTCACAATAAATAAAATCTTAAATACAAATAAGGATGGGCTCGGGCTTGTTCGGAATTGAACGTACCCAAGCCCACCAGGAAGTGAACGCTGCACTGCACTAATCACAGGCAGTGAGACATTTCCCCAATGTGCGGCTGCAGCGATCAGGGAATGTCTCACTGCCTGTGATTAGTGCAGTGCAAGGTTCACTTCCTGGCGGGCTTGGGTACGTTCGATTCCGAACAAGCCTGAGCCCATCCTTAAATACAAATACCTTTTTCTTGCTGGAAGTGTCAGACAAACAAATGAAGAAAGTAGGAAAAGCGAGCCAATGTAAATTGCAATTTTGTAAGAGGGTAACGTAGGTAATTGCATTTCATTTTGCAAGCCCAATGTGAAGAGTAATTTATAATAGACCTGTCTGGGAGAGATTCCCTGTTGAATGTAATGAACAAATAGACAAATCTGCCCACAGCAGCAGGTTAGCAATCTATCAAATGAACATCACGACTTTGGACGTCAGGACAGGAAGGCTCTGATTTTATATGTCCTCTTCGTTCACTGCCTAAAAACAGTAGATATGGATTTCTGCTTCTATAGCGGCGAGACTGTAAACACAGCATGCAAAACAGAAAGCAGCCTGTCAATCAGAATGGGGTCATTATGCAGAAATTTAACAGTCTATAAGCTTTTATTATGTATAATAACAATGATTATATTTCTTAAAAAACAACGCTAAAGTGTCATTGATTTTACACCCAGGTATACATTAGGGACTCGCGTAATCCTATAAAACATCCTATAAAACATAAAGGAAAATGTGAAAGCATAGATGAGCAATCAGTGCAGCAACCCATGTTTAATAGCTAACAGGAAACACAAAAAGAGAAAATGACACAGTGATGGAGTGACAATCTAAGACATGATGCCTCCCTTACCAACCAGGCTTTCCCCCGCAGTGTTTACATTCCCTATGGTTCAGCACACTAGTCAGCTTGTTAGAAACTGGGACTGGATTATGTCTGTCCTGGGTAAGGAACTAATAAGGCTGCTGCTAGCACAGCTCCAGTCATTCACAATGGATCCAGCTCATGTCTTGTCTCATGAAAGCAGCTGGAGGTGGGGAGGCAGACACACAAGAAATCCTGGCCTAGATTCCCTGCAGCTGCCTCTCTAAGCTCAGGAGTTTAATGAGTGGCCTTCATCCAGCAGGGTTTCTATTCATAACGATGTCAACGCCACATTTTTCACATTGCCTCAGCAAATATGCGTTCTGTCTTTAAGGAGCAGTACAAAGATTCTTTCGTTTTCCCATGTTTTAACCCCTGAATGCAAAACAAATGCCCAAATGCAGTTTTGCAACGTTGCCATTTGTTAGTAAAATTGTAATTACTTTGTGTATACATATAAATTGCAATATCTTTTTTTTTCAGGATAAGGCTCGGTTCACACTGCTGCGGTGCAAATTTTCGGCGAATTTAATACGATTGCGATGCAAGTTTTTACAGTTCAAACACAAGTGCGACTTCTACATGTGTTGGTGCAAATCTACTGCAAAGCTGGAGTTGGAGGGGGAAACTATCGCAGTGCGTTTTCAATCCGTGTTCTATTGTAGTCTATGGAGCTGAATTTGCAACGCACAGCATCGCACAGGGATCAAACTTGCGCAGGACCCTTTTTCTTCATGGATTAGATTCGCAATGCATCTATGTGAATGGCCCTGATAGAACATTATGTTATTGGAGATGACTTGCAAATTTAATCTATCGCAACGGCTTAAATTCACAGTAGAGTTCGCAGCAGTGTGAACCCAGCCTAAATTGGACTTTCATTTGGTGGTAAATGTCAATGGATGTCTTTTTTTGTTTTTTAATTGTCAAAGGAATAGTGACCCAAAAAAATAATAAAATTTGTATATTTCTTCCCATTGCCATGACCCACCAGCAAAAAAAATCCCAAAGCTGTGTGAAGTTGGCACCCCATGTTTATAAATATTTTATTATACTGTGACAACACTGAAGAAATGATACTTTGCTGCACTCTGACTGAGTGCTTCCAGAGGGCTCCTCCACCCTGACACTTTCCTATGTATGAAAATGTGACATTATTAGAATTTTTTTTATTTTAGTTGGTAATCAATCCAACAAAATTTTTATTTCCCCTTAAAATCTTTTTTTTTCACTACTGTGTGTTGGTATGGAAACTACTTTATTAAGGCTGAATGTTTAGTTATAATCATTGTATTTTTTACAGACAATATGTTCTACAATGCTATACCTGTGTCAAGATGGGCTCCTCCACATCTTCCTCTTGAGCTTCAGGAGATAGGCCCTCAGCAGAGGTGGAAGGCAGGGTTGACAGAGATGGTCTGGGGTCACATCGCTCTGTCAGAAAACACAGGCTGTCGCAGTACCATAGCCTCCGTACATAGATGTCATCTGCTGCTGCTCCTGACCTCTCAGATTCCCAAATTTTATTAAGCTCCCTTTTAAAGATGCTGTGGAGGTTAGCAATTTTGGTTCGAACATATCTTTGGTCTCACTCTTAATCCTCCACAGACATTGCATCTGGTGGTACTGATCAATGAAATGGGGCAGAAAATCAGGTGCCGTAAACTTGTCAGTCATAACACCTGCAGGACACAACACAAGACAAAGCATAATGCAAGTTCATGTGGCTTCCCCATAAATTGGCCCCAATAGAAGCAGTCTAGGCCCCTAATCCACCATCTTGGCCCCAATAGAAGCAGTCTAGGCCCCTAATCCCCCATATAGGCCCCAATAGAAGCAGTATAGCCCACTAACCATCTATGCCCCAATTTCAAGTTGTACCTTCGTTTTTTACCAAGTTTCATGGGTTGACGATCGATCGTACTCAACTCACAGATCGTTCCTACGGCCGTTTCATCAAACATGCGGTCGGGCTTTACACACTGCGCATGCACCAATCTCCGCTCTCAGGTGCGTGGTGACGCTGGGGCATGAACGGCTCTCCTATCCTGCATTCGACACACACGGCGGAACATTTGTGGAGGATATGGTGGATTTGAGGAGTTGCAGCTAGCCCCGCAATGGGTGGAGCTCATAGGAGAGGAAAAGCCACACCAATGACTAAGGCTGAGAATGTAGGTTCGACGCGAACATCGGGCATTCACCCGTTCATCGAATTTAGAATATTATGGGGCATTTGCAGCGACTTTGTCGCCGCAGAGTGCCCCATAATGCAGTGCATGCAGACGGCGCGCACAGCTCCTCCCCGTTGGGAGGGCTTCCTCCATCTGTCCGCTGTTTGTTTTGACAGATTATTTATATGGCATGGCGGGGCCACCCCGAGACGTAAGCGAGTGACCCCGCCCCTTCTGACATCATGTGACTTTGGAGGGGCGGGTCACGTGCATACGTCACTGAGTGGCCCCGCCCTGCCATATAAATATACTGTCACAACAAACCAAGCTCAGTTGGCAGGAGCCCTCCTATGGAGGAGGAGCTGTTGCGGCTTTTTTTTTTTCGGGTCCGTCGCACACCGTGATTGACGATGGATTATGGGGGACACTTATTTTTATTTTTTAATAAATGACTTGTTCCTAATTGTCTTCTGTGGCTTTTTCTTTTTTGCCACTTTTTGGTGAATTAGTAGGGGTACGATGTACCCGATACTAATTCACATGGGGGGGTCGGGACCCTTCCAGATTCCACACAGACCCCCACAACCACAGCCCAGGGTTGCGGGGAAGAAGCTCTTGTCCCCATCAACATGGGGACAAGTTGCTTTGGGCAGGGGGGCGCTTTGCGTTTGTTAAGGGGTTAGTTGGCGAGACACAACTGACATTCGCAACAATTTATGCCCCCAACGAACGCCAGGACGTCTGTAGATTAATTGTCTGACTTTAAAGAAGGTCAACTTATTTTAGGTGGTGACTTTAACAATCCCCTGATCCCCGCTATGGACACCTCCTCGGGATCCTCCTCTGTCTCCCCGGCTCTTCGCAAACCGATAGCCCAATCCTAACATAAAGCTCAACATTTGGTGCCTACAATACCCTGGAGAACCTGATAATACCTTCTACTCTTCACCACATAAACTCTACACCAGAATAGACTACTTTCTAACCACCTGGACCAAGTCGGTTTTATCCACAATAGAGAAGCGAGGAATAACACTATAAAAGTCCTCAATTTGATACATGTAGCCAATATGTCACATACACCAATTGTCTTTCTCAGCACAGATGCTGAAAAGGCATTTGATTGGGTCAATTGGCAATTTATGTTTTCAGTTCTCAGATACATCGGATTGGGGGGACTAATTAACTGGATAACCCAAATATACTCAAACCGCTCAGCTCAGGTTAAAGCCAACAGGATTCTATCAGAATCATTCTCGATCACGAGAATCCTGGCAAAACTGAAATGTACCTTTGCTCTTAATTTCCCACCTATGTTGACCGTCTTCTACTGGACACCTGGCACAAGGGATTACATTCCTGGTTCAGAAGGTGTAACTTCTTTATTTATTTCAGGCCCTCACAATTAAAATTCCAGCCTCCTATATTAAACAAGTATACGCCCATTTTGTTAAATTCATTTGGGCAAATAAAAACCCACGTCTTCCCAGACAACTCTTATCTCTCTCTAAAACATATGGGGGTTTAGCAATGCCAGAAATAAGGAACTCTACTTCCTCCTTCTACTCATACCTTGTCTCCTTCTCCTGTACTCTTTCTCTCTGGACTCTTTCTTTCTCCCTCTTCCTTCTAGCCACGCACCTTTCTTCTTTTTCCTCTTTTCCTCTTTCTCTTTTTTCCGTTTTAAGTTAAAGGAAAATATGGTGGGCATATACAGGCCCTATTTCTTTACCTGACTAAGGCTGGATTCACACCTGTCCGGTGCGAATTCCAGCCTGTTTGCTGCCGGAAAGGGGCGGAGCCACCGTTCGGCGGCTCCTGTCCATTCCCACAGCGCAGCAGCTGCGGGGGGAGAGATGGGGGAGGAGCCATGAGCAGGGGAAATATCCCCGTTCAGTGCGGAGTGCATCTCCATGTTAGATGCGCTCCCACTGGACTCAACGGGCTGGGAATTCGCACCGCATTGCACAAAAAACGTGTGCGTTTTTTGTGCAATGCGGAGTGCGAATGCACCGGACATATGTGAACTGGATACATTGAAAACAATGTGTTTTCAAGTGTCCTGCGAATTGGATGCGGTTTAAGCCGCATCCAATTCGCATAGGTGTGAACCCAGCCTAATACTTACAGAATCACAGAAGACACTAGAGCAGGGGTAGGGAACCTGCGGCTCCCCAGCTGTTGTAGAACTACATTTCCCATCATGCTTCTGGGAGTAATTGTATCCATCAGCCTTGCAATGCCTCATGGGAAATGTAGTTCTACAACAGCTGGAGAGCCGCAGGTTCCCTACCCCTGCACTAGAGGATAAACAATTTTCTAAACCTATCTTATCTGCTGCTACAACATAGTCTTGCATAATGTGAAATCTGACTGGTCATTAGTCATAAGTGTTTCATCAAAGTATGACACCTTTATGCGTTAGATGTATGTACTTGTTATTTTCTTATATGCCCATTGGAGGCTCAATAAAATATATATTTGAAAAAAAATAAAGTGTATGCTAGAAACAGATGTGACTTTTGGAGGATTAATGACTGTTGTACTTTTTTTTTAGAGGAAATTGAGTCTGAACATGTCATTCAAGATCTGCCTTTGGAGCCATGTGATCTGTCTCCTGGACCCAGCACAGACATTGTGCTACTTACCCAAACACCCCCTGACATGAGTCACAGTGAGGGCCAAAGCAATCCTGAAAATGAAGAATGTGTTGGTGAGCCTGTTCTTTGCGCAAGTAAGTATTCTTCTAATATTGCTTTTTCTGTATTGACATGTCGAGCGATTAGATCTTTAAAACAAACTCCCAGTCTACACATGAGCAGAGTATACAGTGCCTTAACATTAGCATGGAGAAGGAAGAGGTGGAAGGTGCTGTCTGTGTTGATAGATACCATAGTTTTTGAGACCCAGACACCAGGGCCAAGATTACAGAGTGTTTGCAGTGTGTGCATTCATAGTAGTGTAGGTGTCTGAAGGGCAAGCAGGTTGCACCCAACAATAGACTGGGTAGGTAAGTATTTCATTCTGTTTACAATTAACTTGACCATAAATCACTATGTAGGGCCTTAGCCACTTGACCATCGTTGCCTTAATACCTTTTACTCTTATTACCAGGTCATGATCTTCCACACTGTACTATTGGCAGAATGAATGCTGATATGTTGCAGTGTTGCAAGGAACTGGAGCAAATCAAGGATGCTGCCATTGCTTTACAGCGCAAAATGCAAGATTTTGTGGACATGCTGGAAAAATTCCAGTTTCCTCTTCACTTGTCTGATGTGTTTGGTTACAATTGGTGGTTCATGTTTTTATTTTTTGAACTTTTTTACACCTTTTTCTACTTTTAAATGTAAAAGTTTTGAGAACATAACTCAGTGTTTCTCAACTCCAGTCCTCAAGGTACACCAACAGGTCCTGTTTTACATATTTACCTCAGTTGAAAGGACTGTGCTAATTACTAAGGCAGTGAAAATGAGAGCATCACCTGTGCAAAATCCTGGTAATCATGAAAACATGACCCGTGGTTGCACCCTGAGGACTGGAGTTCAGAAACACTGCCCTAACTAATGTGAATGCCAATGGAGGTCAATTCAAAGTGCAAGTGAAGTAAGGCATAGTTTTGGTGGCCTCCAATACTCTCACAAACATTACACAAGCAAGGTGGGGAGTTATGTCTAGCTTAGTGCTGACAGGTTACATGACCAACTTTGTCTGCTTAATAAATTAAGCGCTGCCCCCTTAAGGGTCACTTTATAATTTCATTCCCCCTTGACCTCCCTGACTCCGAGAGTCCTCCACCACTCCTGACACTCTGGGTTCACTCATAGTGTTACCTTTTTCTTAATTTAACACACATCAGTGGAAAGAGCCACACAAGTTGAGAGTTTAAAGTATTTACTTAAATCTCTGTTATGTTGAAGTGCAACTCCCAATAAAACAGGAATTGTATTACACAGATAAAAGATTAACAGTTTACATTGAGGCCACACACTCATAAATGTCTAAACAACATAAACATGACTTTGAAATCTCAGTGAATTAAAGGGGAAGCACAAACAAACTGTAGGTATATCACTACTCCCTCCTATTCACTGGCTGTTCACTATTAAAGGTTACACATTGATTCCTCCAATCGAGTTTAGTCAAGATACCTGAATGTTCACCTACGTTCGTTATAAAGAGAGATTATGCAACATAAACCAATACAGGAGGAAGTTTTAGACTGGCTGATGTGAATTGGTGAACTGTAGGTAAATTGATACCACTCAATGTAATACAAATAAATCCGTACCACTTTAAAGGAATACAAATAAATACGTACCACATTAAATGAATGCAAATAAATCAGTACCACTCTAAGGGAATGAAACCAAACTGATATAACTTCAATGAATAGTGCAATTGACTGATTCATATTCACCTGCTCTATTTAAGAGAGTTCTTAGGAGAATTCAGTAATGCAAAGTATAATACCCTGAGTCCTGCAAAGTGTGGGGGGGGGTAGCTGTAATTGTAGCAAATCCTCTATTAAAGTCTTCTGCTGTTCTTTTATTTCAAGATTAGGTACCTAAGAAGTAACTGTGTACTCAGATCCTCAGAACTTGGCACAAGGGTGAAATAGCAATTCCACTGAAATATATAGAAACTTTCACAGCGATCACTGAATTTAGCGTAAGCTTACATCTAACAACAACTCAGTGCACTCAAGTGATTATAATTAGAGTTGAGCGAACCCGAATTGTAAAGTTTGGGTCCGTACCGAACTTTGGGGTGTCCAGGACCCGGACCCGAACCCGGACATTTCAAAAAACGTTCGGGTTCTGGGTTCTGGTAGTTGATCACGCATGTTGAATATCAACAAGCGTTTCACTGGTTTGCCCTTAGAAGCCATCACAGCCATGCCTACTAATGGCTGTGAATGGCCAGTGCATCATGTGACCCAGCCTCTTTATAAGCTGGAGTCACTTAGTGCTGCAGTCACATGCTCTCTGAGACTCTAACTAGTGTAGGGAGAGGAAGCTGCCGGCGCTGTGAGGGACAGATTGCAGATATTTTAAAATCTCATCCTGCATTACAGAAGGATCTGATTCTGGACTAATTAGAGATTACTACTACTGCTGCTCTGAGGGACAAATTGCAGATCTCACCCTGCATTACACAACGATCTGATTCTGGACTAATTAGAGATTTCTCATACTGCTGCTTTGAGTGACAGATTGCAGATCTCACCCTGCATTACAGAACGATCTGACGGCACTAGGTAGAGGCTACTGCTTAGAGGGACAGATTATTGTTCTAAAATCATCTCCTAGTTCTATAGGGTCAGGTTCCAGCTGTTGCTGTAAGGGACAGATTATTGTTCAAAAATCACCGCCTACTCCTATAGGGCCAGGTTCCAGCTGTTGCTGTAAGGGACAGATTATTGTTCAAAAATCATCTCCTAGTTCTAAAGAGAGAGGTTCCAGCTGTTGATGTAAGGGACAGATTATTGTTCAAAAATCATCTCCTAGTTCTAAAGGGAGAGGTTCCAGCTGTTGCTGTAAGGGACAGATTATTGTTCAAAAATCTTGATCCTCTACTAAAAACTTGTTATTAGACAGGGAATG
>BLSH010322126.1:769154-779302 GCA_018402905.1 Glandirana rugosa | reverse complement strand
CAGAGGGAAGGCTCCTTTAAGATTCCGCTGCGGGAGCAGTTACCTCAGGGACGTGTGACAGCCTGGGATAGAGAGAGTCTCTGTATCATGAGGGAGGAGGATTCCCGCTCTGGCTCCTGTGAAGCGCTGGTTCCCTTGTGTCCCCAAGCCTGGCTGCAGTACCTGGTGGTCTGTGTTCAGGCTGGTATATGCCCGATCGTGTGCCGCCTTAACTGAGTCGGATCCGTCCATCCGCCATCTTGGGGAGTCGGATCAGGGTATTCCTGCGCCCGGGGGCTTTAAATCTGAGCCGGGCGACGGTTCAAACTCCGCTCGGATTGTGCTTGGGGGTCCGAGGAGCCAGAATCGCCTGTTCTGGAGTTCCACCCGCCGCCGGGCCAGCTGTCGGGGACGCTGGAATGCAGAGCGGCGCGGAGCTCTGTGACTAAACGTCCATTACAGAGCGCCGCGCATGCGCACCTCCTCTCCAAAGATTTAATCAATGGTTCCATGCAGTATCTCCTATTCCCTGGGCTAGAGGGGTGACGATAGCTTTCAGAAAGTCATGCCCTTTTTTCCTTATCACCAAACAAGTAGATCCGGAGGGGTGCTTCCTCTTTCTAAAAGGGACCATACAGGGTCAGTACTACACATTTGCATTTATATATGCCCCCAACACCCGAACCATCAATTTTTTGTCTAGCATGCTGAAGAAGCTGGATGACTTTAGGGAAGGCTTTTTGATACTGGGAGGGGACTTTAATGTAACATTAGACCCTAGTTTAGATACATCATCGGGTAGGTCCCCGCTATCTTTCTAAGCAATTAAGCATGCTAGACAACTTTTGAGATCCTTACACATGGTGGATTGTTGGAGGGTGTTACACAAGAAAGAAAAAGATTTTAGCTACTATTCTAAAACCCACAATACATATTCGCATCTGGATCTATTGTTGGTGGATCAGTACTATTTGAGCCATGTATGCTCTTCTACTATTGAATCCATCACAATATCTGATCATTCCCTGATTACTCTGTCCCTATGCCCGATCCACGCTGAACAGCGGGAGAGGACATGGAGATTAAACAAATCCCTCCTGGACAACAAACAGGTGGTGGAGGCGATGTCACAGAGGTTGGCAACATACTTCGAGATAAATACTACTGAGGAGATGTCCAGACAGGCAATCTGGGAGGCGCACAAGGCGGTAATTAGGGGGGAATTGATAGCTCACGGCACCCGCATTAAAAAAGCAAAACAGAAGGAAGTGGAGGAACTGCTGGATAAAATACATGATTTTGAGGTTAGACACAAGGCACAAACCGGTGTAGTAGAATCCCAGCAATTGGAGGCATTAAGAGAAGATCTTGCCAGGTGCTTAGACCGTAAAATTAGGGGAAATATAGGTACTTTACACACCACTTTTATGAACAGGGAAACAAATGTGGTCGTCTATTGGCAAGACAATTAAAAAAACAACAAGACTCACGCCATGTTCATAAGCTGTTAATTATCAATGAGGAAATAGTGGATACCAAGTCAATAGCTGCAGAGTTCCATCATTTCTATGCAGGCCTATATAATATTCCTATAACCCCCGGTGAAAGGGAAAAAGAGAAGAAGATTGAGAGGATTCAAGAATATCTTAAAGATAACACTCTCCCAAGAATGCCAGTGGAAGTCAGTGAGGAATTAGAGCAGCCCATTACTGTTGAGGAATTGAGTAAAATAATTTTAGCCGCCCCAACGGGGAAAAGTCCAGGGCCAAATGGCCTAATGAATGGTTATTACAAAAAATGAATGTCGATACTGGTAAATCCCTTGTGTAGTTACTTCAGTCATATTACAGCCTCTAACCCCTTGCCCCCAGAGGCCTTGATGGCCTATGTGGCAGTGCTCCCAAAACCAGGGAAAGACCGGCAGTATTGCGCCAACTACAGACCCATCTCTCTTCTTAACTCTGATACCAAATTATTGGCTAAGATATTAGCACTTCGCTTGCAAGACTATATAGTGAAGCTAATCCACCCTGATCAAACGGGCTTCATGAGAGGCCATGAGGCCCGAGATAATACAGTAAGAGCACTCAATATCCTCCATTGGTCTCAGACGGGACCAGAGAGGACCCCAAGAGTAATACTATCAATGAACATCGAAAAGGCATTTGACAGGGTGGATTGGATTTACATGAGCGAGGTGCTAAGAGGGATGGGTCTGGGGGAGCGCATGATGGGGTGGATTATGGCCCTATATGCGGACTCTAAGGCAAGGGTAAAGGTTAATGGGACACTATCAGAATACTTTAAAATATGAAACGGGACCAGACAGGGGTGTCCCTTATCATCCTGGTATTTGCAATGGTTTTGGAACCATTCCTCAATAAAGTTCAGAGTAACTCAGAGATTGTAGGGATCAGAATTGGGGCAGAAGAGCATAGGGTCTCTGTTTATGTAGATGACCTTTTGTTCTTCCTATCAGCGCCTAGGACAAAGTTGCCCGTACGATGTCAGAGGTAAATAGATTGGGTGGGTTATCTAACTTTAAGATTAACTTTGAGAAATCTTTGCTGTTTCCCATACATGTGCCCTCTAAGGAAGCGGTCCTTATAAAGCAATCATACCCCTTTCTTTGGCGAACTGATTCGTTGCCATATCTTGGAGTACATATTACTACAGATATTAAAGCACTATATGAACTTAACTACGGAACTTTGTTAAATAATATAATCGGAAATTTACAAGGATGGAGAGACCAGATATTGACTTGGTTTGGAAGAGTGAATGCACTCAAGATGATCAAATTACCAAAAATAATCTATATATTGCAGACAGTGCCCATAGCGGATCAGGAGGATATTTCTGTCATTTGTGTGGAGAGATAGATGCCCTAGAATCGCATTTGACTTGTTGCGTAGGAGTAAAGTGGTAGGGGGAGTAGGGCTCCCAGCTCTGTACTATAAGGCAATGTCACTGGTGCAAATATTAGATTGGTGCCAAGACTCCCCAAATAAAAGGTGGGTAGCCCCGGAGAAAACTATGGCTTGGAGGAACTTGGCAGGAGCCCCTTGGATCCCTACCACTTCCAGAGGCCTTGCGGAGTGGACATCCCCTCTATCGCAAAACACTCTGAGAGTTTGGGATAGACTGAATAAGTCGGGTAAATTTGCCCCACAAACATCACCGTTGGCACCACTGAGAGGATTCCCGAGGTTCCCGCCATGAGAGGAAAAGGGACTCCTGGGATATGGGGGGCAGATGGGAACACAGCATGGGCCAAGTTCGCCCCCTAGGGATCATTGTTGGCCCTGACAGAGTTGGTTCAGACATTGGGAAATATACTGCTGGCGACCTGGAGATACCACCAAATAGCAGATTTTTACAACAAATTAAGGCCCCGAGTGAGGCCAGTGGAAGTATTGACTACGCTCAAGACATTATGTGTTGGTGCTTCGGAGATTAAACATCCCTTATCTCAGATGTACAGATTGATCCTTAGTGCTCAGGCTATATCAACCCCCTATTATATAAAAGAATGGGAAAGGAAACTGAACCACATATTCTCACCATTTGAAATTAAGAAACTGATAAAATCTACACATGCTACTTCGATAAGTTCACAAGTACAAGAGATGTCATACAAATTTTTAGTCAGATGGTACCAAACACCTGCCAAGATGGCGCAGATGCACTTGACCGAAGAGGACAGGTGCTGGAGAGGGTGTAAGCAAAAGGGTACATACCTGCACTTATGGTGGTTTTGCCCCAGGATTAAAGTCTTCTGGGAGGAGATTGTCCCGTGGATTAAGAAAATGACGGAGAAACCTATAGAAGTCTCCCCTTTGCACTTTCTTTTCCACGGACTGCCCATCTCTGTTAAGGCCTATAAGAAATGTATAATTCCACATCTGTTAAATGCTGCTAAATCATTAATCCCAGAGTTTTGGAGACAAAAGACAGTCCAACTGTATTAGATTGGAAGAGAGAAGTAAATAAATTAATGGAAGCAGAAAGATGGGTCCACAGGATTAAAAACCAACAAGAGAAATTTAAAAACGCATGGGCCATTTGGGAGCATAATGTGCCCGAGATTAAATAGGATTAAGGTGTACGAAACCCCATTGGGGGTAGGATAGGCTCTCCAACTAAAGAGGGGACTTTCTCTTGTCCTCTTTCCCGTCCCCATCCCATTCACCCCCCCCTTTTTTTTTTTCTTATTATCTCCCCCTCTTGCCCTCTTCTTCCTCTTGCCCCTTCCCAGGATATACCTAGGTAGATCAGATGGTTAAGAGACACAGGGCAATATAATATGTGAACAAGTTACAATTTACCAAGTGGGGAGCTAAGAGGGTATATTTGCATTATAAGGTTATGGAAAGCACGGGGTGTAACACTGGAAAAAGAGAAGAATTAAGGATATTTTACAAGATAGGGATATGGGGTGCATCGCAAGTGGTGTTGGTCTAAATTTAAGGAAAAAAGAGAGAAAAGAAAAAGAATGGGGTATTTTTTTTTTCGCAATTTTTCACATTTGGTAGAGTGTGAGTTGGTAGTACATGGTTATGGGAAATTTTAATACGTGAATTTTCACAGGATGGTAAGGGAAAACATTCCCAATATAAGCACAAACAGGTAGTGGGGGGGGGGGGGGTTCACTAACAGGAAGGGGTATCATTTTTGTCTCCTCCACAATGTGTACACTGAATAGAGTGTGAGTTTATATTGGATGGTTATGAGTATTTTTTTTTTTCTTCTTGCTGCACAAATTTCACATTTGGTAGAGTGCAAGCGTGCATTATATGGTCATGGGAATTTTTTTTTTTTTTTCTATGACCTGGTTGGTGGAGAGGAGGCACGGTGAATACGTAATTATTTTCCAGGATGTAAGGGAAAATACTCCCAATACAAAGCATGAATAGGTAGTGGAGGGTGTTTTCACCAAAAGGAATGGGTATTTCTCCTAGGGTCGACCACAAGGTGACGGTGTGGATTGGAGGGGGAAGGGAGGTGAGAGAGGAGGGGGACTTGTTGGGTTTTTTCTCCTTTTCCAGGGGGCCTAGTTTTTGCAAGGGATGTGATGTTGGTATGTGTTTTGGGTTATAGGGTGTCAATGGGTAGCGATGTAACAAGTGTAGTTAACATGTATGCGTGTTTATATATTGAATATGCGGGATGAATATGTTAAAATGTGTTTTTTTGTCATGAAAGAAAAGGAGAAAATTTAATATAGATTATTTTTAAAAAAATGGTGTTAAACTGGCAGTAACGCACAAAACTATATGTTGTTAAACTGGCAGTAACACACGCAGAACTATATGGCGTTAAACTGGCAGTAACGCACACAGAACTATATGGCGTTAAACTGGCAGTAATGCACACAGAACTATATGGCGTTAAACTGGCAGTAACTCTCACAGAAGTAAATGGCGTTAAACTGGCAGCAATGCACAAAACTATATGGTGCTAAACTGGCAGTAACGCACACAGAAGTAAATGGCGTTAAACTGGCAGTAACGCACACAGAAGTAAATGGTGTTAAACTGGCAGTAACGCACAGCGAAGTAAATGGCGTTAAACTGGCAGTAACACAATCAAATATACGGTGTTCAACTGACACTATCTGAACTGTCCCTACTCTAGCTATACACTAATGTAAAGATTAGTGACACGGTCTCACTATACTACACTGTAACTATCTGAGCTGTCCCTACTCTACATATACCATAATATATGTATGAATGACACAGTCTCACTACACTACACTGAAACTATCTGAGCTGTCCCTACTCTAACTGCACACTATGCAAAGCTGAATGATGGTCCTCCTCACTACACTCACACTATCCCTAGACTGACACTAAACTAATATTCTACACTGACAATTGAAACACAATAGCACAGTATAGCACACAAACTAACTAGCCAGCCCAGTGGACAGCTAAGAAGTGTCACAATCTAAAGCTGAATACACACTCTACAATTTGCAACAGATTTATAAATTAAGATTTAACCAAACAATATAATATGAGGTCATACTTGGGAGTTTAAATTTGTATGTAATCAGGCAGCCCCTTGCACTACATGGTTTGGGTAATTAAAAAGGAAATCTGACCACAAAAGATGGATAGTGTGTATAGGATCTTAAAAGTCAGCAGATGCAGTATTTGGATCTGCTGACTTAGCATTTTTTTTGGGGGAGGGGGACGGGGGGTGATGGTTCAAAATCAGCTTTTGCATAGTAATAAGGTCTCATGCACTGTGTACGATTTTTCACCTGTAAATAACCTTTCAATACATTTTTGTGGGTTTTTTTAGGATAAGCCCCAAAATGTAGCTGGCAAAAAACATTGTTAAGTTAACAGGCTAGGTGTGTATGGACACAGGATAACATGCTGGGGAGGTCGCTGTAGGAAAATATGCCTGTAGACCGTTTTAAAAAGGAGCTGGAAAACCTTACAGCATGCATGAGACCAAAGAGGACATTAACAGCATATAACAATATTGACAATTATGTAATACAAAAAATGAACAAAAAAATAGCAAGCACAAACACATAGAATGTGGTATAAAGCTAAAACCTACCTTAATGTAGTCCTTCTGCAGCACTTGAATGATGGCTAAGCAGGTCTCTGGAATAAGGACTCACAGAGCTTGGGGGGAGATCCCAGTAGTAAATTTCAGATCCTGGAGGCTTCTTCCCGTGGCCAGGTACCGCAAGGTGGCTATGAGCCTTTGTTCAGGACTGATGGAAAGCCGCATGCATGTGTCCTGCTTCCAGATATAGGGGGACACTAATGCCAAGAGGTGGTGAAAGCAGGGATCCGTCATCCGGAGATAATTCTGAAAATCATCCGGATTATTCTCCTGGAGCTCCCGCAACTAAGGCATATGGCATAATTGCTCACAATTGAGCAACCAATTTTTGGTCCAAGAACTCCTCTTTATCCTCTTCTTGCAAAGGACTCAGGTCAGAGCAATGACTCGCAGCCCAACAATAGCAAGATCTCGATTATCTAGCATAATGGCTGGTCAACGAACTTACAATCAGTAAAACGATCTGAAAGTCGCAAATCAACGCTCACCAAACTTCTGCTAACACAAAATTAGCGGAAGGGGCCCAAAGGGTGACGCACCAAAAATGAACTTCCAATTTATACTCTCATAGTACGTCGCTACATTCGCCTTTGTCGAACAAAAAATTTTGAATGGTCTGTATGCTCTACAAAATCATGGACACATGCTTTTGACAAGAATCAGACGCTCGGTGGTACGAAAATCGAACTGTGTGTACAAGGCTTTAGACCCCATACACACTATTAGATTTTCTGCAGATTTTTGTCTTCAGATTTACCAAAACCATATCATATGAGGTCAAACCTTAAAAGTTTCAATTTGTATGCAATAAGGCAGGCCCTTACACTACATGGTTTTGGTAAATCTGAAGGAAAAAATCTGCAGAAAATCTAATAGTGTGTGGGGTCTAAGAGTTCCAATTTGTATGCAATCAGGCAGACCCTTGCACTACATGGCTTTTGTAAATCTGAAGACAAAAATCTGCAGAAAATCGAATAGTGTGTACGAGGTTTAATCCTCCTATCCTCCCCATACAAAGCCAGTCCCTGTGGTCCCTGCGCCAACCCCCTTCCAGTCTAGAGGCCTTGTGCAATGCAGTGGAGTGTTAAAGCAGAGTTCCAGCCTCAAAAAAAGAAAAATTTAAAAGTCGGCAACTACAAATATTGTAGCTGCTGTCTTTTTTTTTTACAAATGAGTTACTGACTTTTAATATAAGGACATGTTATCTGTCCAGGGATCCCGCGATGTCGGTCCCCCAATTCGTACATTGGCTCAGGTGCAGGCGTCGCCATTGCAACTAAGGTAAACTGGCATGGAAGCCAGTTTCCTACTGCTCATGCACTTTCTGAATGGTCTCATCGTCTTGTGGGACACACCCATGCAGTGCGACCCGGGTCTTTTACCTCAACCAGGGGCGGACTGACAACCCACAAGGCCTCCGGGCAATAGGAGATTATGGGGCCCCCCTGTGTCCCTGCCCACACTCAAGCCACACAAAACACCACCTACCTATTGCACTGCGCCCACATTACATACGTTTGCCCCTAACCCTTTAGCTGCAGTGGCAGTAGCTAAGGCTGTACACTTGCTGCATCAGAAATTAAATTTCTCCATTCGGAAGGAGAAAGAGAGTACAGGGCTGGTGTCAGGAAAGACGGAGAACTCGTGTATCCATAAGAAGGAACACGGTGCACAGGCGTGTGCACGAACGAACGAAAGGACGGAACAAACGTTCGTGCACATGTGCGACCGGGAGGCGCGCATCCCCGTTCGTAAACATTCTTGGCGCCAAAGGGGCTATTTCAACTGAACAGGGACACGGGATCAATGCCGTTTGGTCTACAACGTTCCGGTGATTCCTGTTACCCGTCTACCTGCTGAACCTGTTCTTCTGATCTACCGGCTTGATCCTGACACCGCTGCTATCCGCCTGCCCTGACCTTTGGCTTTCCTTGACGATCCTTTTGCCTGCTCCTTGGTACCACGCTGCCTGCCCGTTGCCGACCCGGCCTGTGTCTGACCATCCTTCTGCCTGCTCCTCGGTTCCTGACCCGCCTGCCTGCTGTCTGATCCAGTCTGTCTCTGGCCTTCTCATCCAGCATCATCTGCTTGGTCCAGCCGGACAGGGCTATCGTCAGCTGTTCCCGGAGTTCCTCCACTGCTCCAGCTAGCTGCATCTCCAGCCCTGCCTGTGACCATCGCACCCGTGTTCCTGTCAAGCACTCGTGCCATTCTGCACTCTTGAACCCTCTGTTCCGCATATCAGGGGTTCCTGAGTCAGGATTGTAAGAGAGGCTGTCCTCGGCTATTGCAGACTCCACTACCAGGTACGTGACAGTACCAAGCGGCCATGCCGGAGTCTGCGCAGGGGACCTCTCCAATGGACGATCTGTGTCAGCACCTGGCCGGTCTGACCCAAGCAGTCAAGCATCTGCAGGAGAACTATACTCGTTTGGAAGAACGAGTTCTGGAGCTTTCTGCATCCTTCACGCCTGGAACTAGTCGCTCCACCTCTTCCACCAGCACCACTACAGCCTCTACCGTGGTTATGCTACCTCCTGAGCCAAGGGTCCCCACGCCTGAGAAGTTCAGCGGTGCACGCAGAAAATTTCGGGCCTTCTACAATGCTTGCAAACTTTACTTTGCCTTGCAGCCACAGACTTTCTCACTTGAAGCCACTAAAGTGGGATTCACCATTTCCTTGCTGCAAGGGGAGCCACAGTCCTGGGCCCATCGCCTCCTGGAGCAAAAGGCCGCATCTCTGACTGATCTGACCTCCTTCTTCCACGCAATGTCCCAGCTTTATGAAGACCCGCATCAGTCTGCCACCGTGGAGGCCACCTTGCATGCCCTACAGCAGGGGCGTAGAGCAGCGGAGGACTATGTCTCTGAATTCAGGCATTGGAGTTCTGATACCAACTGGAAAGACGCTGCTCTGTGCTACCAGTTTCGGCTTGGACTTTCTGAGGCTTTAAAAGATGAAATGGCCCGCGTTGGTGTTCCCCAGTCACTAAACGCCCTCATTAACCTGTCTATACAAATTGATTGGCGTCTTCAGGAACGATGGTCTGAAAGAGGGGCGGACCCCAAGACCCACATGGGTGCTACCCCGAATCTCCTGCCACAGCAGCTCAACAGCACCTTCATCTGCTGCCACACCTCTAGATGTGCCTGAGCCTATGCAACTGAGACTGCTTCGTCCATCTCTTTCGGTTGAGGAACGTCAGTGCCGTCAGTTGAGCAATCTCCGTATGTACTGTGGTGCTCCAGGACATTACCTGTCCAAGAGTACATTACAGGACCTCGTGGTGTCATGTATGCCTCTAACGAGTTGACTGCCGTGACTGCAAGGAGTTGGCTTTCTCTACCTGCTTCGTCAGAGTCAACGTATCCGAGTCCGTGTAGATCTCCACACCGTCGTCTACTTCCACGACAACTCGACGACACCGTCCTCTAAGCCCCATCGTGGGTACACCCAGAACCCCAGGCGGGGAGAAAGTCTGGTAGCAAGGACTTCTGCGGTTAGTTAAACATATCTGTCCAATTACTCCCGCAAATCACTGACCCCTTGTGGTTGCGCCCGGTAAAGTAGAAAATTT
>BLSH010322126.1:752885-768593 GCA_018402905.1 Glandirana rugosa | reverse complement strand
TTCCAGCATTTTGTAAATGACATCTTCAGAGATTATCTTGATCTGTTTGTCATAATTTACCTGGGCGATATCTTGATTTTTTCACCATCCTTGGAGGAACATCGCCATCATGTCTCACGTGTCCTGGAACGTCTGAGACAGCACGAACTTTATGCCAAACCTGAGAAATGTACTTTTGAACAACAGAGCATTCAATTTTTGGGACTTATTATTTCTGTCAAAGGCATCAAGATGGATCCTCAGAAAGTGTCAGCCATTTTGTATTGGCCCACACCCAGCGACAAGAAAGGGATCCAACGCTTCGTTGGATTCGCCAACTTTTATCGGAAATTTATCAAGAGTTTTTCAGCTATTATTTCTCCCATTACTCAGTTAACCAAGCAGGGCATCTGGTTCCATTGGTCCACAAAAGCAAAGTCAGCCTTTGAAACCCTCAAGAGTCTGTTTACATCTGCACCCATCTTGAAACACCCTGAACCAGCTCTTCCATATGTTCTTGAGGTGGATGCATCTGAAACAGCGGTTGGGGCAGTACTCTCCCAACGACAAGGCACTAAAGCTCTCTTGCATCCAGTCACCTTTTTCTCTCGTAAATTGTCTGTACCTAAGAAGAATTATGATGTTGCTGACCGGGAGCTACTCACAATCAAAGCCGCATTGGAAGAATGGTGGTATCTGTTGGAAGGGGCAGCACATCTGATGCTGATCTACACGGATCATAAGAATCTGGAATATTTAAGGACTGCAAAGAGACTAAAACCACGCCAGGTCAGATGGGCCCTGTTCTTCTCCAGATTCTCCTTCCATATTACATACAGGCCGGGATCTAAGAATACGAAGCTGGATGCGCTTTCACGTATGTTCAATGAGCCTGGGAATCCACCATCTTCTGACACCATTCTGCCCTCTGGAAATTTTTTGTTACTCCAGAAATATCTGTTGTCACAAAATAAGCATTTTTCCACGGAATATGCAGATCCCCTTGGAAACAGTCTCCAGTTCAGAGAAGGATTACTGTGGCATGACAACAGGATCTTTGTACCCGAAGATGTGCGCACCGCGATTTTGGGACTCTGCTATGATCATGAACTTGCAGGACACTTCGGTGCCTACAAAACCGCTGAACTGCTCCAACGCATATTCTGGTAGCCGCAAGGGGGGAATGATTGCAAGCGTTATGTGGAGTCTTGTACCACTGGTTCTCAAAATAAGGGCAGCAAGATCAAGGCTATTGAGGCCACTGCCAGTTCCAGAAAGGCCTTGGAAAATGATTTCAGAGACTGGATGTCTTTACTACCTATGGCTGAATTTGCCTATAATAACTCTGCGCACTCCTCCATCAAACAGTCCCCGTTTTTTTAAAACTACGGGTTTCACCCCTCTTTCCTGTCCAGCTCCATTCCTGAAAGTCCAGTCCCCGCGGTGCAAGAGACAATGGATTTTTTCAGCACCAACAACAAGCTGCTGCAGGAAATGATGTCTAAGTCCCAGGAGTGCTACAAGAAAGCATTTGACAGGAAAAGACGAGGAGAACTGGACTTGGAGCCAGGGGAACAAGTTTGGTTATCAACTGTAAACTTAAAGTTGGCTTGCCCGTCAAGGAAATTGGGACCCAAGTTCACAGGGCCGTTCCCTGTGAAGAAAAGGGTTAACAGTGTGGCTTATGAACTAGAATTACCAGACTCATTACGAATTCACCCAGTTTTTCATGTGTCCCTATTAAAGCCTGCAACCTCTAATCCCTTTCCGGGACGAAGCACTGGGCCACCCGAATCTGTGATTATTGATGGAGAAGAAGAATTCGAGATCAAAGCCATCATGGACTGCAAAAGGAGGGGCAATCAGGTGCAATATCTCATTAAATGGAAAGGGTATGGTCCGGAAGAGAGCTCTTGGGAACCCGAAGCCAATATCCATGCCCCAAGACTGATACAGGCTTTCCAGAGTTCTCACCCTGAAAGGCTTGTCCAATTAGGCATCCGGAGACTGCCCATTGAGAGGGGGGCAATGTCAGGAAAGACGGAGAACTCGTGTATCCATAAGAAGGAACACGGTGCACAGGCGCGTGCATGAACGGACGGAACGAACGTTCATGCGTACGCACGACCGGGAGGCGCACATCCCCGTTCGTAACCATTCTTGGCGCCAAAGGGGCTATTTAAACTGAACAGTGGCACGGGATCAATGCCGTTTGGTCTACAACATTCCGGTGATTCCTGCTACCCGTCTACCTGCTTAACCTGTTCTTCTGATCTACCGGCTTGATCCTGACACCGCTGCTATCCGCCTGCCCTGACCTTTGACGATCCTTTTGCCTGCTCCTTGGTACCACGCTGCCTGCCCGTTGCCGACCCGGCCTGTGTCTGACCATCCTTCTGCCTGCTCCTCGGTTCCTGATCCGCCTGCCTGCTGTCTGATCCAGTCTGTCTATGGCCTTCTCATTCAGCATCATCTGCTTGGTCCAACCGGACGGGGCTATCGTCAACTGTTCCTGGAGTTCCTCCACTGCTCAAGCTAGCTGCAACTCCAGCCCTGCCCCATAGACTTTAATGGAAGTCGCCTCCAAGTCGGATCCTCATCTATCTGACAATACAGGAAGATTACCCAGGCATTCCCTGAAACTAGCTTCAAAGTTGCATCAAAGTAATACTCAAGTTGCATCAAGTCGCCAGAAAGTCACCTGGCAAAGTCACGCGACTTTCAGGTCGTAGTAGTGTGAACTGAACCTTATAGAGAATAATAGCTGTGATTGCTGCTATGCTCAGTCCTCCCAACTCCTAATGGTTAGATTGGGAGAACGGGACCTGGAACTGTCAGTGACAGCTTGCTCTTCATTCTGGAAATACCCTTCTAGCTGAAACGCAGGTACCCAGGCAGTGCCTCAGAAAAAGGCCCACCTATGTGATACCGCATATACAGTATCTCACAAAAGTGAGTACACTCCTCACATTTTTGTAAATATTTTATTATATCTTTTCATGTGACAACACTGAAGAAATGACACAGTCATTAATGTCTAAACCACTGGCAACAAAAGTGAGCACACCCCTAAGTGAAAAAGTCCAAATTGGGCCCAAAGTGCCAATATTTTGTGTGGCCACCATTATTTTCCAGCACTGCCTTAACCCTCTTGGGCATGGAGTTCACCAGAGCTTCAAAGGTTGCCACTGGAGTCCTCTTCCACTCTTCCATGACGACATCACGAAGCTGGTGGATGTTAGAGACCTTGCGCACCTCCACCTTCCGTTTGAGGATGCCCCACAGATGCTCAATAGGGTGTAGGTCTGAAGACATGCTTGGCCAGTCCATCACCTTTACCCCCATCTTCTTTAGCAAGGCAGTGGTCTTCTTGGAGGTGTGCTTGGGGTCATTACCATGTTGGAATACTGCCCTGTGGCCCAGTCTCCAAAGGGAGGGGATCATGCTCTGCTTCAGTATGTCACAGTACCTGTTGTCATTCATGGCTCCCTCAATGAACTGTAGCTCTCCAGTGGGGGAGTCAACTACAGTCAATGCCACAAAAGAATTCAAGCTGTCATTGATGTTAAAGAGGGCAATACACGGTATGTCATTGATGTTAAAGAGGGCAATACACAGTATGCCACACCACATGTTTTGGCTTGAAGTCTTTTGTGGTATTTGTGGATGAGGCTCTTTATTTTCTCAGATGGTAAAGCTGCCCATTCCTCTTGACAAAAAGCCCAATTGTGTCTGAAATTTGAGTTGGTCTACTTAACCATGGTTTGGTTTCAACAGAACCTCTCATTATCCACTTCTTGATTAGAGTTTGAACACTGCTGATTGGCATTCTCAATTCCTCTGATATCTTTTTATATCCCTTTCCTGTTTTATACAGTTCAACTACCTTTTCCCACAGATCCTTTGACAATTCTTTTGCTTTCCCCATGACTCAGAATGAAGAAACGTCAGTGCAGCACTGGATGACAGATGCAAGGGCCTGTCAGGAGTCCAGAAACTCATTGACCTTTTACACACACACACTAATTACAAGCAAACAGATCACAGGTGAGGATGGTTACCTTTAATAGCCATTCAAACTCCTTTATGTCAACTTGTGTGCATATTATCAGGCCAAAATCACCAGGGTATGTAAACTTTTGATCAGGGTCATTTGGGTAGTTTCTGTTGTCATTATTATTTAAAAAGAGTAAACACAGTTGATTGATAATAAATGGCTTCAGCCAAACACTAACCATGAGTAAAAAAAATGTTTTTGTGTTATCATTTATATTCTCTGAAAAATAGCCAAGAAATCATAAATTCTGTCAGGGTATTTAAACTTATGAGCACTTATGAGCTTTACTGCATATACAGACTGATTTTATTTTGTGGGTTTAGTAACACTTTAAGTCTTATGGCGGCCACACACAGTTTGATTATTTTATTAGATCAATGTGTGAATTGTTCATAAATATCAAATCTGCAAACAATTAAATAGCCATAGCTTTCCTTCTGATTGATTTAGATGTACAGTGATTGTAAACCCTTACCTTGTAAAACAACCCATTTGATTTAAAATAGAAATGAAAGGCAAAACAGTTGTGTATAAATAAAAAAAATATATAAATACATTTTACCTTTTTTATAAGTGATCACATACTCTCTGTTCTCAGCTGCATAAGACCTAGGGGAGCAGAAACAGTAGCACACTGATCTGAGAGTGGGGGGGGGGGGGGGTGTCAGGACAAGTCTGATCATTGGAGAAAAGCAGACTGAGTTTCCAGCACTGCTAAAGAACTGACCACAGTGTGCTCTTCTACTTAGTATGGTCAGTTTTTAAAAGGAAGACAGAGGGACTAGCAGGAACACCAGGGATTTCAGACAAAGGAAGCAATACAAATAGAACAGGATTAGAGTTGAGTGAACACCTGGATGTTCGGGTTCGGCCGAACTTCGCGGAAACGTTCGGGTTCGGTACCGAACATTACCCGAATGTGGCCCCGGACCCCGAACTCCATTGAAGTCAATGGGGACCCAAACTTTTCGGCACAAAAATGGCTGTAAAAAAGTTCTGGCAAGTGCTAGAGGGCTGCAAAAGGAAGAAAAATGGGGGATGTTATTAGATCTGCAATCTGTCCCTCAAAGCAGTAGTAATCTCTACCTAGTCCAGTATCAGATCGTTCTGTAATCAGATCGTTCTGTAATGCAGGATGAGAGATCGTTCTGTAATCAGATTGTTCTGTAATGCAGGATGAGTGTTATTAGATCTGCAATCTGTCCTTCAAAGCAGTAGTAGTAATCTCTACCTAGTTATTATCACTGCAATCTGTCCCTCACAGCAGTAGTAGTAATCTCTACCTAGTTATCAGATCTGCAATTTTCCCCTCACAATCTGTCCCTCACAGCGCCAGCAGCATCCTCTCCCTACACTAACCTGAGAGCATGTGACATGCAGCACTGTGACTCCAGAGGCTGGGTCACATGATGCACTGGCCAATCACAGCCATGCCATTAGTAGGCATGGCTGTGATGGCTTCTAGGGAAAACCAGTGAAACGCTTGTTGATTGGCTGCCCTGCAGCTATTCAACATGCGTGATAAAATACCAGAACCCAGAACCCGAACCCGGACTTTTTCTCAAACGTTCGGGTTCGGAACACGGACACCCGAAAGTTCGGTATGGACCCGAACGTTACAGTTCGGGTTCGCTCAACTCTAAACAGGACACTTTTTCTTACAAGTACTGTACATGGTACAACAGGCACATATCAGGAATATAAAATGCTGGGTTTACATTCAATTTAATTTCATTTGGATTCAATCAATCCAGGGAAGAATGTTATCGGTCATCTTGCATCATATGGCAGCACTGATATACTTAATCCATGAATATAGTCATATTTTGAGATATGACAGATTTGGGATCACTGAGCTACAATCGTAGGTTTCAATCGGTCAAAATCCACTTCCCCATGTGTGTGGCATACAGATTGAATAGGTTGTCGACTATAGATTGATTATTGTTATTGGAAGAGATCGATCAGAAAATAAGTAAATTATTTATTGAAACATGCATAATCACTGCTGCAGTCAGAGATTACAATTAACCACTTCCAGCCTGGCCAATGTAGATAAACAGTCAGGCAGGAGCCTCCTTGTTGTGGGAGGACATACCTGTACATGCCTCTCCATGCCCCTGGGGCATGCAGCAATATGATCTGTGACTGCTGTATCATATGGACATGGTGGATCACCAAACATTTTACTGAGCTGCTGTGAGCAGCCCTGGTACCATGTGATCACTATGACCAATCACAGTGATCATAGTTACAGTAGTAAACAAGATTGTCATTTGTGATGCCATTGTTTACTACTATGTGATCTCTGTGATTGGTCACAGCGATCACATGGTACCAGGGCCAATCCCAGCAACCCTGTACCGTGATAGCTGTGACCAATGAAATGATCACAGTAGTAAACAAAGGTTTCATGAATGAAAACTTTGAAAAGTGTTACTGACTGCTTATACAGTAATTACCATATGCAAAAATAATGTAAAATGAAAATGATATGCAGTATATATATATATATATATATATATATATATATATATATATATATATTCCTACATACTGTCACCAGAGCCAGTGTAGTATTGTACCATTGTGTCTGTGATCATGTACAATGGCTGATTGTATGTGAGTGTCACACTCACCAGCTATTATCTCTGATTACTGTTACAGCAGTACATTGTCACCAGACTAGTGATGCTAGTTAGTATCCCTAATTCCCACCATCCCCTCACACTGTCTCTAATCACCACCACCAACTCACAGTGTCCATAATCACCACCACCAACTCACAGTGTCCCTAATCACCACCACCCACTCACAGTGTCCCTAATCACTGCCACACCGATAATATTGTCTCTAATCACCGCCACACCAGTTACAGTGTCCCTGATTATCACCACACCAGTCATATTGTCTCTAATCACCCCCATATGTTACAGCGTCCCTGATCACCTCCACACCAATCATACAGTATTGTCCCTAATCATTGCCACAGCAGTTACCGTGTCCCTGATCACCACCACACCAGTTACTGTGTCTCTAAGCACCGCCACACCAGTTGCAGTGTAGCCTATGCCTGCTGCCTGTACCAACCCTGGCCTGTTTATTGCACGCATTCCTGCCTGCTGCCTGTACCGATCTTTTGCCTGTGGCCTAAACAAACCAATCTACACATCCCACTGACTACATTCCTGCGAGATGCCAGGCGGTGAACATGGCATTCCAGTGGGCAAGGCTTGCTTTGCTTATAGGAACTGGGAATACTATAAGTGAAAATACACTAAGCTATATTCTCTGACCACTCATATAGAGGTGACCATTACAACACATTGGTTTTGATACAATTGGTTGATTTGTGTAATACACAAGATAAAATGTCCAGTATATAATCAGCCAAAAAAGTGAAAAAGTCTAACACATTTGGTTTTGCTATACTTGGGAGGAGTAGCAGAATGTGTTTTGGGGTATAATTCTAACTATGCCTATGCGGGGGGCATTGCCAGGATAGGCATGTGAGAGGACGCATCTCTCACTGCTCCCACAGTAGATCCATGAATGTTCCTACCCCAGCCTACCTACCATCGCCTACCCTGGCCGTCCAACTGGATACTGACCCAGTACTCACTGAGGCACCAGAGGAATGACCTGCAAAGGACAAAATTATGTCTCTGACCCGGACATCTAAGATGGCGCTGCCACTGCCATGCTGAAGGGGAAACCAGGAGGTACAGACACGCCGAAAGGTGCTAAAGACTCAGCAAACTCAGGGTAAGGCGGTCCCCAGGGACATACTGTACTATGCCCAGAATTTGAACAGGCCGCCAGAGACTGACCAGTGGGACAGGCTTGAGAGCTCTCTCTGCCAGCAGCAAGGATAGAGGGCACAGGCAGATATCTAAGCAACTCATAGTGAGGCAGAGGAGACAGTGCATGCAGCCATACCAGCCCTGACACTGCAGGACACAGAGACAGATGAGCAAGATCAGTCTACACTTGCTGATATCCTCAGGGCAGAAAACAATTGTACTGCATCTGTAAATGTCTTAAAAGATCAGTTTGGAGGGCTGAGGGAGGACGTGCACTGCCAGGACTTACAAAAGATCCGGGAAAGAACCACAGCTGTGGAGAGCAGGGTCAATGACATGGAGGATCAAATACCCTCTATTGCTCGCGACACTAAATCTGCATACCAGATGGCAAAAAAGGCAAATGACAGGGCAGAGGATATGGAGAATCATCTCAGACGAAATAATGTCTGTATAATGGGCCTCCCCGAATGTGCGAAGGGTAAAGACCCCACTGCTTTTGTGGAGAACTGGCTAATGGAAATATTTGGTAAGAATGCTTTCTCGGTCCTCTTTGGGGTGGAGCGGGCTCATAGAGTACCAACTCGCCCACCACCACCAGGGAACCCACCCAGGTCAATGTTGGCAAAAATAGTTTACCACAGAGATAGAGAGGCAGTGTTAAGACAAGCACGGGAATGTGCTAACATTCAATATAATGGCACCAGGATATCCTTCTACCGGGAATTCTCCGCGGAAGTGCAAAGGCGCAGGGCCAAATTCCAAGATGTGAAACATTGACTGCGGCTATTACAACTTCCCTACACCATGCTATACCCGGTGAAATTGTGAATCGCAGCGCAATGCCAGGCACAGTTCTTTGAATCCGCCAGGGAGGCATCAGCCTGGATTGCATGTCAATACTCGCCAGCACACCAAGGATCCTTGATTTCGTCCAAACAGTTTTTATTGAAGAGTGATCACATTATAGCGTTGTGCAACGTTTCGGAGCCACGCAGGACCCCTTCGTCAGGCATGTGATCTTGACATGCTATACTGATACCAGTAACCAGCTGGTTGTCGCTGCAGCACCCAATTCACTTTTGAGCTAGTTCCAGGAACGTGTGCGATGAGAATATGGACAATGATCAGCCTGGATTGATCACAATGAAAAGCCCTCAGACGCCGAGGGGATGCTCTGGGAGAGGACTGACCCACAACCTTATGCTCCATTACCTGGTAATAAGTTGAAACTTGTTTGCATCAATGCTTCTGTCTGTTTTTTCTACTATATGTTACCCTTTGGCTGGGGGACATAATAATACTGATCAAGATGAGAGCTAAGCAACTATACGAGTGGATTTACAATTCTCTTTACATTAATGTGTGTTAAGGCAAATGACTGGTGCTATAGTTATGGAGCTAGCCCTGTTGGCGGCCCAAAAGGCATTATGGTTTGTTATGTTTTCAGTCTCTGTTCAACAGTTTTCTATCCAATGGTACACTACCAGCAACACTTCACTTGGCAATGCCAGCGCCTTGCTATGTGGCCATCCGCTGGTACTTGTAGGGAATGGCCTGCACCAGCAATTGTTTCCACCCATGGATGACGGACTTATCAGATGTTGGAATGTTGCGCTCCAAGCCTGGTGGAGTGTAGGCCACATATTCATCAATCTCATGGTGCTCAAGCTTCTACCACAAACATATCTCCTGCAATGGCAAAGATCCCAGTAGTGTCCTGGAGGGTTATTAACTCACCGCTTAAATGAACCATGATTTTTATGTGCCTAACCAAACTAAACCCAGCCATTTATTTTTTTCAGGAGGTTCACTTGACTGTAGATACTGTGGGGTGTTTGAAAGTACTCCTTGGTGGGGAATGTTTACCATTCAACGCATACCTCTTATTCTCAGGGGTTAGTGTCTTGATCCATAGGGCACTGGACTTCCAGAAATTTCAGAATTGACTCTAAGGGTCCTTTTATTTTCATTCATTGTTGTTAGGGTACACTGCAATGCATATTGGTATGTGTGTATATCCCTCCCCATTTACAGCAGTGGTGCTGAGGCTGCTGATCTCCTACTTGGATGGTAAGCCGAGGTGCCTCTGCTCATGATGGGTGACTTCAATTGTTGTTTGTACCCGGCCTTGGATAGACATCCAGGCCCTTAATCCTCTGCCCTCTCCAGGGATACACCCTTGGCAAGGTTGTTGCAAGAGGTGGGCTGGGTGGATATCTGCCGTCTTCATAACCTGATGTCAGACAGTTTTCATATTTCTCAAAATCACATGGTACCTTGTCTAGAATAGACCAAAGGTTGAGTAACTCGAGCATGCTTCCGTACGTATCCGATATGGTGTATAGATCTTGTAGTGTGTCGGATCACTCCCCTTTGGTGGTCCATCTCACGGTATCCCCTCTGATTGCCTTACCTAGCACCCCCTGGAAGTTTAACGCATTCTGGTTTAAACTATTTGCCACGCCGGACAGGATTGAACGGTGCATGCAAGAGTTTTTTACACTGCAGGACCCTTCCGGGTCTTATTTGCAGAACTGGAGGCCTTTAAGGCTTACCTGAGGGGAATACTGATAAAAGAAAAGAATAGGGTCAAACGAGCCTCCTCAGCCCTGAAGGATGATGTGGAAACTAGGGAACAGTATCTGGAACAATGTTTTATTGTGGACCCCTCTGACTCTGCTAAGGAGGATTGGCAGTCTGCCCAATCTGCCTATGAACATGTGCTCTGCTCCTCAGCAGAGAAGAAGATATTCTCCAAGCAGGCATTTTTTGAGGAGGGGCAGAAAACTGGGTGCCTCTTGGCAAGGATCGGAGCAGTAAAATCCAGGGCATGTCACTTGGTCCTCTCCCCTGAGTTGATTATACAGGCACTGGACAGTTTTTATGAGACTCTTCTTGGTACCTCCTATACCTTGGAGGACCTTGGAAAGTACCTAAATGATATGCCTTTTCCAGAACTAACAGAAACACCATTGCAGACTTTGGGGAATTTTGGGGAATTTCCCGGTCTCCATATAAACTGGTCCTGCTGTTGATTGGGAATTTCACACACACAGTGACCTCGGCCTGCCTGATACCCATTACCACTTCCTTTAAGTACTTGGGAATCCAGGTGTCCTCCAACCCTTGGGACTTTAGTGCCTTAAACATTTCTCCCCTCCTCCAATGGTTTAGGGAGAGGATAAGAACATGGAATGCCCTTCGATTGTCAGTGGTGGGCAAGGTCAACTTAATCAAGATGATCCTTATGCCACAGCTTCTATATTTCATCCATAACACCCCAGTGGTTATTCCACTTAAAATCTTTAGGATAATCAACTCCCTCTTCCCAGGATTAAGTTGGAGCACCTTCAAAGGCCCAAAGACGATGGTGGGTTGGCACTGCCCAACCCATGGTTATACTATTTGGCAGCCCAGTTGCAACATCTGATAGGTACTATACGCACGACAAGGGAGCCAAAGGGTGAAAAGTATAGTTCCTCCCAGGCAGTGATGTTACATACTATTCGGAGGGGCCCTATCCCACAGGCTCTTGAGGCCCTGGCCTTCGGCTTGCCGCATAAAAAGTACCCAACCTATAATCTCATCCAGAAGGTGTGGAGCAAAACTAAGTACCTTCAAAAGGTGACTGGATATACTGAGTTTAGTCCCATCTGGCAAAACAACACATATTTAGAACTGGCTAAGTTACAATATGGGGCTAAGTGGAAGGAATATGGGATATCCCATCTTAAACAACTGTTTCATAATGGGAGACTGTAGACATTTGAGGCCTTACGAATGCAGTACAAACTACCGTCTCCGATGCATTTTCTTTATTTGCAACTACAACATGCTATTAAAGTGCAAAGTGACTCCTCGGAATGGCATCTGTCCCCATCTCCAATATTCAGTCTCATCCGGGATGCTGACTCATCTAAAGGCTTCATATCACAATGTTACACTATGCTCCTACAGTCTTATTTGAAGCAGCACCCCCTGAGAGTGAGGGAGAAATGGGAGCAAGATATTGGCCAGATGGAGGGGGAACAGTGGGAGGATGCTTTTCAGGCAGTGAGTATTTCCTCGCTGAATGTTACTCAACGACTTACCCATCTGTACATACTACTATAGGTATATTATACTCCCCATAGACTTCAATTGATGCATTTACATTCAGAACCCATGTGCATACGTTGTAAACATGATCATGGGGATCTCGTCCACATGTTGTGGAGATGCCCAAAATATTGGACAGGGATAGTGACTAAAATGAATGCAGTATTTAAAGTTTCTCTCCTCCTGGACCTGAAAGCTTGTCTATTGGGTACATTAGAAGAATATGAATGGGAAGCATATACCAGGGAAGCCATTCACAGAGTGCTATTTCAAGCTTGGAAACTGATTATGGTTCACTGGAAATCGGAAGACCCCCCAACATTGGGGGAATGGGTTAAAAATATAGGGGAAGTGCTAAGAATGAAAAAGCTCATATACCAACATAGAGGAAGTACAACTAAGTATGAGAGGCTATGGGCACCATGGTTGGATGTACCTGGGCTCGTCATGGTGGATCGGACCATGGATAGGCTACTTGGGCTCAGCTTGGGCAGACATGAAAGGCTTGTGTATTTCCATGATCATTCTGACTTGCAGTTACTGGCATGTTTTTTCTGTTTCCAGTGTGTTGTTGCAATATGACATACCCCTGGGATTGTGGGACTGCACGTTCTCAGTTGGCGTTCTCACAATCTTTCTGACATCATGGGATTTGGTGCATTCGTTCTCCGTGTGTTTGTTCTCCCTGTGGTGCCTGCGCTGTGTCTCCTCCACATACAGCTACAAGGGCGCGGAACATGCACAGCTTGTAGAGCTGTTCGGCTTGCTGCAGTTGGGTTCCTTAGTCCCTCAGAGGCGCCGTTACTGGGCTTGGATCATGGAACTGGCCAGAAGAGGAAGTTAGTATCATCGCTACACTACAGACAACTAATCCACTACTCCACGACTAATCCACTACTCCTCCAGACACTTCTTGTGGCCCGCCATTCACATTAGTGCAGGCATGTTTTATTCCAATTCAGATGAATACATTGTAAAATGTCAGTTGGTCTATAAATATATTTTGACACATGTATACTTGATGTTATGTTCCTGTTTATATTTTTTCAACTTAAGGCCCCATACACACAGGCGTTTTTTAACGCCACATTTTTGGGCGTTTTTTACAGCTCTCCATGTTATTCAATAGCCCCATAAAAATGCTGACGTTTTTGAGCTGTAGAGGGCGTCGGTGTTAGTGAGCTGTATAAAAGTTGACAGACAACCTTTATTACCAATAATATGTAATGTACTTTACAATGTCCCTGACATATATTTCAGCTTCCTGGATTTTTTTTTTTCATCTGGCCTTCAGATATGAAAGGCAGAATGATTTAACACCTGTTTTGATTTGTCATCCATGTGAAAAAATAAAAAGTATGCCGATTGCAATAAACTTGGCATAAAATAGTTAATTTGCATTTAATTTTAATGTTTTAAAGAATGTCAGGGAAAATGGTCGGCCTTCATGCATGTTCACATCAAATCTAGCCCTCTTTGAAAAAAGTTTGGACACCCCTGAAATACAGGAAGGAGATGGGACACAGAAAATACTAAACATTATTAGTAATAAACCTTTTACTGTAGTTTTAACCAACTACAGTAAATCAGTCTTTTTTCTTTGATGCTGTGGGTCGATGTGGAGCATTGTTTGGAGATTATACTAAGGAAATGAATTAATGGATGAAAGTTTGTAGAGTCTTCTCCTGCCGGGTGTTGGATAAAGAGAGATAATAAATACCAGATGATGTTACTGCAGAGTTTGTATTGCCTTCCTTGAATAAAATTAGGTGACTTTGATAAGTGCTGTGTGCTTACAGGTGAATGGACAGCACTGCTCTATGTTTAAGCTGTGTGAAGTTGGCACCCCATGTTTGTAAAACCTGAATAAAAATATACCATTCGTTTGTGCCACTTTTGTGCTGATTAATGTCGCAAAAACGAGTGTTTGTGCCGGTTCGGTTTCTGAGATATTTTGTGTTATAGTTGCTGAAACCCCACCCACTTTGCACCTATGGGGGGGGGGGGGATGTAGAGAAAACACTGAAACGCCATTTTGTCCTGGACTCCATTTTAAGATGCCCTGCCATTTCATGCCTTATGCCTCACGCACGTGCAAAACATTTAGTTTCTAGTTTCTATTTCTTGAGAAGTGAAACTTAGCTCACGGATTGACTTCTCCTAGGTGACGTATAAACATTCCCCCTCCCTGCTTGGCAGTAGTCCAGTTAGGGTTGCCACCTGTACGGGTTTCACCCGGACAGTCCGGTTTTTGAATGATGAGTACGGGTTGCTGTCTGCCCCAGACCCGGACACATCATTCAGAGCGGACTGCTGAGAGTGACAAGCCTGCTGAGTGGATGATATAAGTGTGCTCTCCCGCGGCCATCTCACTACTAGCTGCTACAGTGTGAGCGCACACCGCACTAATGCTGAGTACAGGGGGGGATCCGGACTCCGGGCGGGGATTCAGTGAGCCTGCACTGCCTTCCACCCTGATTGCATGCAGGAGGGATCCACGGGCCGCCCTGGACAAGGGGCTGCAGTGTGTAAGGAGACAGCTGAAGAATCTAAAAAGCAGGGACGAGGATGTGCCCATATCTATGCCAGCCGGCTTCCTTTCTATGGCAGCAGCTCACCCCTCCATACAGGAGAAACTCACTTTCTCCCGGGCACAGGCTCTTCTCAGGCTGGATCGGGATGTCACAGAGCTCCTCTACAGGTGGGCAGAGCAGGCAGACAACCCTACACTGCAGCCCCAGTCACTGCTTCCTGCCCAGCAGACATCAGGGCTCACCCTGGGGCAGACTGAAGATAACAGAGGACGGATGGCACTGGCAGACTGCATATTCTCCTCATGTGAGTTCCAAACTCTATAATTCCGTGCTGAAAACCTGTTCTGCACATTTGCAGTGCAGCTTTACTAAAAGAGAAAGTAAAAATCTTCAGGAATTTGCTGGGACTTTTCAGGGTCCATGGATGTATTCCACAAACACACTTTATCTTTTTAAAAATCATTCTTTTTGATAATGTGGAATAAAGTACTTCTATGTAGAACCTGAAAAGTCCCAGTATATCCCTGACATTATTATATATGATTATAAGCTGTATTATTATAATATATTCCTGACATTGTAAAACATTTGAGCATAAACATCAAGGGGCATGGTCCAGATTACAGCCCAATTCCAGGAAAGGGGAAAAGTCCACTCTTACAGTGCTGGGGGGGAAATTGCCACTTTCACTTTTATGTTTTTCATGCTCCAGCCATCTGCAGAGATCTCCTCTTCCACCCAAAGCCTCAGCATCATCATCACATATCATACAGGAACATTAACCCTGTATGGTACGATGAGGACGCTGGCGTGTGACCACAGCCTGTCACAACTTTTACAGAAGCTGCAGGGGACCAGCCACAAATATTGAAGGAATCAGGTAAAATTGGGTGCACACAGATTACATTTCTTCCAATTCAGCAGGACCAGCCAACTTTTGATCTGTGCAGCCCTGCCTACTAGATAGGAGTAAATCATCAGATCAGCTTCTGTTGAATGGGACTGATGGAAAACCTTGTTTAATCAGCAGCTTGCAGCCAATCAGCAGTAGCGCTGATCAGTGTATTCTGACAGGGGAGTGTCCTCACTGTCAGAATACAATGTCTCAGCAGGCATGGACAACTTCTGCATCCACCTCTCTTGTGTGGCTTTAGGGATCTGTTGATTTTGGTTTCTAATTCAGCCCTGGGCTGAAAAAAAAAACCTATGCATGTGTACCAGTTTAAGTAGTTTT
>BLSH010322126.1:691991-721799 GCA_018402905.1 Glandirana rugosa | reverse complement strand
CTGTGATGCTGAGCTGTATACTCCTGACACAATATGTGGAATACAGGGGACGGAGTGGGTGGATTCTATAAGGGGTGGGGCTTATTAGAAGTAAGGAGAGTAAAAGGAATCCCAAGAAATTCTTTAAGTATATAAACAGTAAGAGAGGGAGGTCAGATCATGTTGGCCCCATAAAGAATGATGAAGGTAATCTGGTTGCAAAGGATGGAGAAATGGCAAAGGTGTTAAACTCATTTTTCTCCTCAGTATTCACGAAGGAAACCGGGGGCTCAATTATTCAGAACTACAATGCTGATCCTCATGGCACGTCACAGGAAGTACCCTCATGGCTGACTGAGGATAAAATCAGAAATAGGCTTGAAAAACTGAACACTAATAAGTCACCGGGACCAGATGGCTTACACCCGAGGGTCCTTAAGGAACTTAGCCAAGTTATTTCCAGACCCTTGTACCTAATCTTTAAGAGCAGTTTTCTGACTGGTATGATACAAGCTGATTGGAAGAAAGCCAATGTAGTACCAATATATAAAAAAGGACCAAGATATATCCCTGGGAATTACAGACCAGTTAGCTTGACCTCAATAATTGGCAAGCTCTTGGAGGGAATAATAAGGGATTACATACAAGATTATTGTAACGAGAACGGTATCATTAGTGGTAATCAGCATGGGTTCATGAAGGATCGTTCTTGCCAAACCAATCTATTAACCTTCTATGAGGAGGTGAGCTGCCATCTAGATAAGGGAAGACGTGGTGTACCTGGATTTTGCAAAAGCATTTGATACAGTTCCCCATGAACGTTTACTGTACAAAGTAAGGTCCCTCAACATGGATCAAGGGGTGAGCACCTGGATTGAAAATTGGCTACAAGGGCGAGTCCAGAGGGTGGTGATAAATGGAGAGTACTCAGATTGGTCTGGTGTAGAAAGTGGAGTTCCCCAAGGTTCTGTCCTGGGACCAATCATATTCCATTTATTCATAAACGACTTGGAGGACGGGGTGAAGAGCTCAATATTTGCGGATGATACCAAGCTAAGCAGAGCAATAAACTCTCCACAGGATGTGGAAACCTTGCAAGAAGATCTGAATAAATTAATGGGGTGGGCAGACAAGTGGCAGATGAGATTTAACTTAAATGTAAGATAATGCATTTGGGTGCCAGGAACAAAAAAGCAAACTACTCACTAGGGGGAGAGCCTCTGGGGGAATCTAGAATGGAAAAAGACCTAGGGGTCCTGGTGGAGAACAGGCTCAGCAGTGGCATGCAATGCCATGCTGCTGCAAACAAAGCTAACAAAGTGTTGGCATGCATCAAGAAAGGGATCAACTCTAGGGATAAAACAATACTCCCACTATAAAAATCTCTGGTGAGGCCGCACCTGGAGTATGCCATCCAGTTCTGGGCACCAGTCCTCAGGAAGGATGTCCTGGTATTGGAAAGGGTACAGAGAAGGGCCACAAAGGTTATTAAGGGATTGGAGGACCTAAGTTATGAGGAAAGATTACAAGCACTGAACGTATTCTCTCTGGAGAAGAGACGCTTGAGAGGGGATATGATTTCAATGTACAAATACTGTACCGGTGACCCCACAGTAGGTCCAAAACTATTCCGGGCAAGGGAGCACACAAAGACACGCGGCCATTCACTAAAAATGGAAGAAACGCTGTTTAGACTTAAAAAGCGTAAAGGGTTCTTTACGGTGAGAGCAGTGAGGATGTGGAATTCTCTTCCACAAGCAGTAGTCTCTGCTGGGAGTCTAGAAAATTTCAAAAAACTATTAGATGCACACCTAAGGGATCACAACATTGCGGGGTATACATTTTAATACTGATATTAAAAACACACACATAGGTTGGACTTGATGGACTTGTGTCTTTTTTTCAGCCTCGTTTACTATGTAACTATGTAACTAAATGGGAGCTAAAAACCGTTCTAAATCATAAAACATAAAGCGTCCACTGATCAGGAGGACTTAGCAAATGTAGGAAACATGACTTAGCACGTTTCTGGCTAATGACTGTTTTCAAAGGGTTCCTTACAGGGTGTTAGATGATCCATTGCATTTATATCCCATCTAAATGTCCTGGAATTGGTGTCTGTTGAAACCGGAAGTAAACGAAAGCCACTTCTGGTTCCGGTGCCATCTTAGATGCATCACTTCCGGTCTCGGCACCATCTTTCTGAAGAAAGATGATGTCATTTCCGGCGTTGCCGCCATTTTGTCAGTGGTCACCAGCCTCTAACCTAAAACAGCATAAAGACGCCGGAGGCTGAAGTGGCCAAAATTGGAATTGCACCATACACAAAATAAACTACGTTTGGGAATCTAAAAGGAAGATATAAATGCATGGACACATGCCACAAAGTTAAAACAATGCTATCTAGTGTAAAGTGACAAAAATAATAAAATATTAAAAAAACGCATGAATCTATCCAAGAAACACTATATGAAAAATAAAAATGTAAACTTCTGGATTTTAGATGAGGAGATATTATCAATGATAAAAAGAGGACATAGAGGGGGAAAACAAGATATATGGCATAGAGGGATATCTAACTAGTGTCTATGAAACAATTTATATCCCAATCTATCTCCCTAATTTTATTAGTGATGAAAATGCAAAGGTAAACTGTGCTTTTTTTATACCCAGTTTTAATTTTGTACACATGTTCCCTGAGACGGTCTTTCAATCTTCTGGATTGCAACCGCACTCCAGAAGATAGATCACAAACCCTGTGTTGCAGGTGATAAATGTTTCTATATTGTAGGTTTTACCCGTACTAGAAGAAGAGAAAGTGTCAATTTTAGGTCATCTAGAATTACCAAGCTTGCACATTACACATTTGTTACAAGGATAGAACCCCTTAAACTGACCGAAAAAAGTGGGTTGTCTAGGGTGATCCACTATGTTGCCAGCTATCCTGTTCCTCAAGTTAGGTGCCTTCCTAAAGATCACCTCTGAATTTTCCGGAAGGGAGGCATCCAATATAGGATCAGCTTTCAGGATCGCCCACCTTTTCTTTATGATCTTTTTAATGTCATGGTGTTGGACCAAAAAGTTTGTAATAAACGGACAATTATGCTTGAGGTGATTGTAGCTGTATTAGTGCAGAGAAAATCGAGTACTGTTTGTAATCCTTTTTTTTTATTTGCACTAACATATAATTTTCAAGACAAGCTTTCGGGGTGTGTTCCCTTCTTCAAGGTCTAAGCAGTACTGATTCACAAGAGTTTTAGCCGAATGTTAAAAAAAGCAAAAAATCTCTGAGGGCAAGGAAAAACAAAACAAACACAAATCAATGTATAAGGCAAATGGTAATAAAGTTCCCAGTAGAGCCAGTGAGATAACACAGGGGGAGAGCTATAGACTGGGGAGGGGGATGAAAGTCACAGAGGGGATCGTAAAACTTTAGAATAATGAGTACGAAAACCTATATCTAAGTTTAAACCGTTATTTTTTGTGTCAAAAAGAAGACTCATTCTTAGTTCAAATGTTTTCCTTTCCCTTTAAGAATTAAAACATTGAGGTCTTTAATACTGTGGTCCGGTTGTGAAAAGTGATGTCCCACCAGTGTGCAGAAATCATCTTCTTTATGTTCCTTCGATGGAATGTCTGTGTAATGTGTAAGGTCGCCTTATGCAAAAGGGCTCTGCAGATGCAACAGCGAAAAGTTAAGGAACAACCTCATTCATAAACTGTATGGCAAAAGGGAAACAATCAGGAAACAAAAACAGTTGGTGTTTGAAACCTCAACATCATGGGACCCTACAGGAAACAATCAAATTAAGAATGAAATTGAAACCCTGCAAAGAGAACTACAAAAACTTGCCATGAACAGGAAGCAAAAAAAACTCCAAAAGCTACACCAAGAGCAGACCTACTGGATAAAACCTAAACCGCATAAAACAAACACAACTTCTATAACTCCTGCTATCAGCGACTTGGAACCCGATCCAGAAACCCCAGGTACCCCTTGTGTAAATGGTGACCTGACTGAAAATGCTGATATAACAGAGGAACTTGAAATCATAAATTTGTCTAATCATGAACTTTCCGCACCAGAAATAACAGTTCTCTCCAAAGGCCTCACATTCTGCCCAACCACCAAATTGGATAATTTACAAGTATGGTCGGATATGGAGGAATTCTTCAGGAGACTAAGGCTCAAAGAATACTTTCACAGTAAAGAAAGGAATCCAGTGACAATAGGAGGGAGCAAAAAGAAAAACAGCAACTTCACATCTCCACAAGGACGCAACCCCAAACTGGACACCTACTATATTGACAGCTTCAGGCTGCGAGTCACATCCCTGATATCCACGCAGCAAAAGAAAATATTATACAACCTTTCACCACTGGAGCGAAGAGCTCTATACGATCTGCACAATAATCAGGCCATAACCAGCAGACAAAGGGGGGAGCAATTGTTGTGATGGATACAGACAAATATATACAAGAGGTCCAGAGACAGCTGGCAAATACTACTTACTACCAAAAACTGGATTATGATCCGACCCAGAATTTTACTAAGCAATTAAAAGGTTTCATTACAACAATGCCAAGCCACCTACATTCAGAACTTATCAATGTGATTCCAGATAATCCAGAAATTGGAGACTTCTACATGCTGCCCGAGATTCACAAGCCAGGAAATCCAGGCAGACCCATCATAACAGGTATGAATACACTTAATGAACATATCTCAGGCCTTTTAGAAAATATGTTAAAACTATTAGTCATGAACACTGCGAGTTTCCTGCAAGACACCACTGATTTTCTGAATAGGCTCAACAATTTACAACAATTACTAGTCACTATGGATGTAGAACCTCTGTACAGTAGCATCCCTCACAAGTAGGGATGAGCCGAACAGCCCCCCCCCCCCGCCCCGGTTCGGTTTGCACCAGAACATGCGAACAGACATAAAGTTCAGGGCGAACATCCAAACACCATTAAAGTCTATGGGACGTGAACATGAAAAATCAAAAGTGCTCATTTTAAAGGCTTATATGCAATGTTATTGCCCTAAAAAGTGTATGGGGACCCGGGTCCTGCCCTAGGGGTCATGTATCAATGAAAAAAAAAGTTTTTAAATCAATCGTTTTTTCAGGAGCAGTGATTTTACTAATGCTTAAAGTGAAAAAAAAAAAAAATTCCTTTAAATATTGTGCCCGGGGGGTGTCCTTAGTCTGTGTGTAAAAGGGCACATCTCTGTGAGGTGTAGAACATAGCCAGAGCAAAATGACATTTCCATAGGAAAAATTGTAATTTAAAATCGCGACTGTAATGCATTCCCGGTTCGCAGCAATATACAAAAAATTGCTTGAAAAAAGTGTGTGTGCCCCCCCCCCCCCCAGTTTAGACCAGTCTCTTTGGGTCTGGTTTGGATATTAAGGGGAACCCCGTACCAAATTTTAAAAAAAATTGACGTGGGGGGTCACCCTAAAATCCAAACCGGACCCTTATCCGACCATGCAGCCCTGGCCGGTTAGGATGGGGGGGGGTGAACGAGCGCCCCCCCTCCTGAACCGTACCAGACTACATGCCCTCAACGTGGGGAGTATGGGTGCTTTGGGGGAGGGGGGGCTCTGCCCCCCCACCTCAAAGCACCTTGTCCCCATGTTGATGGGGACAAGAGCCTCTTCTCCACAAGCCTGGCCGGTGCTTGAGGGGGTCTGCGGGCGGGGGGCTTATCGGAATCTGGAAGCCCCCTTTAATAAGGTGGCCCCCAGATCCCGCCCCTCCCCCTATGTGAACAGGTTTGGGGTACATTGTACCTCTACCCATTCACCAAATGTCCTCCTCCTCCTCCTCCTCTTCCTCCTGCTGCAGTCCAGCCCCTGCAGCGTCTCCCCGAATGGACGGTCTTCACAATGACAGATCTTTTATAAGAAGGGGCTGGACCACTCGTGATGTTAATGGGTGACCCGCCCCCTCTGACATCACATGAGGTCAGAAGGGGGCGGGTTCACTCAGTTACGTCACTGGATGGTCCTGCCCCTTCTTATAAAAGTACTGTCATTGTGAAGACCGCCCATTCGTCAAGACACACAGGGGCCGGACTGCTGCAGTGGAGAGATTGGCAGCAGGCGAAGACTAAGAGAGGAAGCAAGAAGACCAGAAGAAGGAGTGGGCCAGGAGAAGATGGAGAAAGAAAGAAGAAAGCTATAATACAAAATAAAGGACTTGTCAAAAACTGCCTATTGTGTTTTTTTTTTACACTACACTCCTTTTTTTTTACCCCAAACCTATTCACATGGGGGGGGGGGTCGGAATCTGAGGGCCCCTTATTAAAGGGGGCTTCCAGATTCTGATAAGCCCCCTGCCCGCAGACCCCCACAAACACTAGCCAGGTTTGTGGGGATGAGGCCCTTCTCACCATCAACATGGGGACAAGGTGCTTTGGGGGGACCTCAAAACATCCTCCCCATGTTGAGGGCAGGTGGCCTGGTATGGTTCAGAGGGGGGGTGCTCGCTTGTCCCCACCCCCTCCTGCCATGCCAGGGCTGCGTGCTCGGATAAGGGTCTGGTTTGGATTTTGGGGGGGACCCCACACCATTTTGTTTTTAAATTTGGCACAGTGTTCCCCTTAAAATCCATACCAGACCTGAAGGGTCTGATTTGGATTTTGGGGGGGACCCCACATATTTAAAAAAAAAAAAAATTGGTGTGGGGTTCCCCTTAAATTCCATACCAGACCTGAAGGGCCTGGTTTGGATTTTGGGGGGAACCGCATGTAATCTTTAAAAAAATTTTTGCATGGGCCATGCTGTTGTAAATTACTTAAAAAATTGTGATAAAATCCCCCAGTCAAACAGGTGGTGAAACATTGGGCCTTGTGTGTTGGCTGTGCCAGAACACTGTAACCCCTTGCAGTTACTCTTGTTGAACGGAGGAACTGGACCTGAAGTTGTAAATCAGTTTAAAAATTGTTATGGCATGCCCCTGTAAATCAGGTGCAGAAAAATTGGGTTGCATCAGGGGCTTGATAGCTACTGATCCAGGACTGATTGATTTTTATAAATGTGAGCCTATTAACCGAGTCTGTGGACAGGCGCACTCTTTGATTGGTTACGAATAGAGTTGCGCGGACACCTGGATGTTTGGGTTCTTCTGGTTCGGCCGAACTTTGCGGAAACTTTCGGGTTCGGTACCGAACTTGACCCGAACTTTACCCCGGACCCCAAACCCCAATGAAGTCAATGGTGACCCAAACTTTTGGGCACAAAAATGGCTGTAACAAAGTCCTGGAAAGGGCTAGAGGGCTGCAAAAGGAAGCAAAATGGGGGTAAGGAGTAGAACAAGTGCCCTACAAACAAATGTGGATAGGGAAATAACTGAAAATCACAAAAAAAAAAAAAAAAATGGGAGGAGGAGGTGGATGTGGAGTAGGAGCCTAGAGGCTGACTAGGCCGTGACCGTGGCAGTGTAGGTGGAAGTGGCGGTGGTGGAGGAGGAGGAGGTAGCCAACACTGTTATTTGTTTGTTTGTTTTTTTTTTCTAATTGGGGTAGCCCCCAAAATATTGAGACATATTAAAAAAAAACAAGTATAGCAATGGCTGTGTGAGGCCGGTCTAAATGTCTATTCTGCACAAGGTACAGACAAGTCTTGTGGGATCCATGGCTGGTTCATTTTAATAAAGGTTAGCTTGTCCACGTTGGCTGTGGACAGGCGGCTGCGCTTGTCTGTGATAACGCCCCCTGTCATGCTAAACACACGTTCAGACAATACACTGGCTGCAGGGCAGGCCAGCACCTCCAAGGCATAAAGGGCAAGCTCAGGCCATGTGCTCAATTTGGAGACCTAGAAGTTGAATGGGACAGACCCATCAGTCAGTACGTGTAGGTGAGTGCACACATACTGTTCCACCATGTTGCTGCTAAGACGTTGCTTATCAGCTGGTGGTGCTGTTTGTTGTGGCGGGCTGCTGACAAAGCTTTTCCACATTTCGGCCATGCTAACCCTGCCTTCTGAGGTGCTGGCGGTGCCACAGCTGCATTGGCGACCTCTTCCTCCTCCTCCTTCGCCTTGTACTTCCACAGAGCCCCCGGTGTCATTTGGGAATGCCCTTGTAGTCGCGCATCTTCCGATCACACTCTAGTGAGGGAATTAAGGACTACACGTTGTCCTTGTAACGGGGATCCAGCAGGGTGGCCACCCAGTAATCGGCACAAGTTAAAATGTGGGCAACTCGGCTGTCGTTGAGCAGGCACTGCAGCATGTAGTCACTCATTTGTGCCAGGTTGCCCAGATGCAAAGACAAGCTGTCCTCTGTGGGAGGTGTATCATCTGTGTCCTCCGTATCCCCCCAGCCACGCTCCAGTGATGCCCAGGAGTTGCGTTGGGTGCCACCCTGCTGTGAACACGGCTCCTCCTCCTCCTCCTCCATAACCGTTGAAATGACCCCTCTTCCTCCTGTGCCACATCCTCTTCCATCATCCCCCGAAGTGTTTTTTCAAGGAGACATAGAAGTGGGATAGTAACGATGAGAACAGCGTCATCGGCACTGGCCATGTTAGTGGAGTACTCGAAACACCGCAATATGGTACACAGGTCTCGCATGGAGGCCCACTCTTTGGTGGTGAAGTGGTGTTCCCTAGAGCGACTGACCCGTGCGTGCTGCAGCTGAAACTCCACTATTGCCTGCTGCTGCTCGTGAGCGGGAAGGCCGAAGTTCCGCTGCAGCGCAGGCAGGCGAGCAGCAGCAGGGTGAGAACACCGAAAGCGTGCACAGACAGCCCGGACTTTCTGCAGCAGCTCTGATATATCCGGGTCATTTTTTAGAAATTTCTGCACCACCAAATTTAGCACATGCGCCAGGTAAGGGATATGCGTCAAACCGGCTAGGCCCAGAGCTGCTACGAGGTTTTGCCCATTATCGCACACCACCAGGCAACAACCACTCATCGGTCTGTTGTTCAATGCCTGTCCACAGCTGCTGCACAGTGTGGGGTTTATCCCCCAAACATATCAGTTTTAAAACAGCCTGCTGTCGTTTCCATCCTGGATGTGCTGAAGTTGGTGGTGAAGGTGTTATGCTGAGCGGATGAGGAGGTGGTAAAGGAGGAGGAAGCGCAGTAGGAGGAGGAGGCTACAGGAGGCAAAGAGAAATGCCCTGCAATCCTCGGTGGCGGAAGGACATGCGCCAAACGGCTAGCTGCCTCAGGCCCCCCTGCCACTACATTTGCCCAGTGTGCAGTTAGCGAGATATAGTGTCCCTGCCTGTGCTTACTGGTTCACATATCAGTGGTTATGTGGACCTTGCCACAGATGGCGTTGCGCAGTGCACACTTGATCTCGTCCCCGACTTGTTTTGTGCAGGGAAGGGATGGCTCGCCTGGAAAAGTAGTGGCGGCTGGGAACCACGTACTGTGGGACAGCCACCGCCATCAGATTTTTAAAACTGTCCGTGTCCACCAGACGGAATGACAGCATTTCAAAGGCCAGGAATTTTGAAATGCTGGCATTCAGGGCCAGGGATCACGGGTGGGTAGGGGGGTACTTCCTCTTTCTCTCCAGTGTTTGGGAGATGGAGAGCTGTAAGCTTCCATGGGACTGTGTAGAAATGCTTGGGGACGGTGGCGGACATGGTGGTGTTGCTGTCACATCGTCTGTTTGCTGGGTGGCAGGTGACACTGGCACTGTAGAGGTGGAGGAAGAGGCTGAGGCAGCAGCAGAAGAGGAAGCAGGAGGAGGCCAAGACCTTTCTTGGACTTTGAGGTACTTATTCCACTGTAGCAAGTGGTTTGCATTTAGATGCCTGGTCATGGAGGTTGTGCTCAGGTTAAGAACATTTGTGCCTCGCTTCAGCCTCTCATTGCACAGTGTGCAAACCACTTGTGTTTTGTAGTCAGCACATTGTCTGAAGAACTGCCACGCCGGGAAATGCCTTTGAGCTGCCTTTGGTGTGCTAGGTCTCTGGGTGCGGTGGGTATTAGCAGGCATACTGTCTAGGGGATGCTTGCTCCGCTTTTGCAACCTGCTTCCTCTTTTGCTGTGCTGGTGCCTCTGTGTGACCACCACCTCTTCCTCCAAACTGCACACATCACTCGCATGACCTTCATTCCATGTGGGGTCTAGGACCTCATCATCCTCCACATCATCTTCCACCCCCCCTTCACCACTGCCCTCCTTGTCAGTCTGCACACTGAGGAAAGCCGCAGCAGTTGGCACCTGTGTTTTGTCATCATCAAAGACGTGCAGCGGTTGTGTTTCCATGTCCTCATCCTGCAACAGAAGTGGTTGGGCATCGGTGCATTCAATGTCTTCCACTTCTGGGGCAGGGCTATGTGGATGGCCCACGGAAAGCACACCAGCAGAGTCATCAAAAAGCATAAGAGACTGCTGCATAGACTTGGGGCTCAGACTGCTTGGCTGATTTACAAGGGGCTGAGGTGAAAGACAGATGGCCATGGGGTTCAGGTGCCAACTCTGAGCTTTCATCAAGGGACCGGGTGGGAGCCAATGTGAAGGAACTGGAGGCATTGTCAGGCACCCAATCTACTATCGCCTGTACTTGTTCTGGCCTCACCATTCGTTGAGCGCCATTCGGGCCTACCAAATAACGTTGAAGGTTCTGTCGGCTACCTGAGGAAGGTGTTCCACTTGTGCGTGTAGCTGGCACAGATCGACCACATCCTATCCTTGCAAAAGGAGCTTCAGCAGCACCAGCAGCACCACGACCACAACCACGTCCCTTATTTGATGCTCTCCTCATTCTGGACACAAATGTACTATGTAGCACTATTTTAATACTAAAAAAAAGAATAATACATTTATTCTTCTTCTTCCTTTTTTTTTTTTTTTTTTTTTTTTTTAAAAAAGAAAATTGTATATGCACTTTTTATTTTTGTGCAAGAAATGCACCCCTCACACCAGCAGCAGGAACCTCTCCCTACACCAGTATGAGATGATTTTAGAATGATAATCTCCCCCTCACAGCACCGACAGGGACCTCTCCCTAATGCAGTAGGAGATGGTTTTATAACGATAAACTCTCCCTCAGAGCACCAACAGGAACCTCTCCCTAATGCAGTAGGAGATGGTTTTAGAATGATAATCTCTCCCTCAGAGCACCAACAAGAACATCCCCCTAATGCACTATAAGATGGTTCTGAACTCCTCCCTCACAGGACCGCAATGAAGGTCTCCCTAATGCAGTCTGAGATGGTTGTGAACGCTAATCTTTCCCTCACAGCACCGGCATGAAGCTCTCCCTACTCTAGTCTGAGACGATCTGACACGCGGCACTACGTGACTCCAGCCTCATATAGAGGCTGGGTCACATGATGCACTGGCCAATCACAGCCATGCCATTAGTAGGCATGGCTGTGATGGCTTCTAAGGGCAAACTAGTGAAAAGTTTGTTGATTGGCTGCCCAGCAGCTATAGAAAAGGCGCCAAAAATACCCGAATACCGTCTAGGATCGGGTTCGGGGCACGGACACCCCAAAGTCCGGTACGGACCCAAACTTTATAGTCCGGGTTCACTCAACTCTTGTTATCAACCCTCCAGCAGCACTAAATGTCCGTTCAGAAAGCACGCTGGATGTAGGACAGGCCAGTAGCTCAATTGCATATTGAGCAAGTTCCGTACAGTGGTCCATCCTTAAGACCCAGCAACTAAGTGGATGCTCAGTTGGAAAGGTCTCCAAGTCTGCTCTTGCCCCTATATATTCCTGCACCTTATAATGCAGACACTGACAATGGTTGCTTGAACCTATCAGGCCTGGGTGCTGAGGACTGAAATTTTTTTTAAAGGCATCGCTCAGCCGGCCACCTTCTCCACCACTCTGCCTCTGAACGACCGAAGCATCAGAAACGCGTTGTCCAGGGCCAGCAGCAGGACATGGTAAACTCCCAGGGTCTGGAAAGGCGTTACACAAACTTTTCTTCAAAGTATCCTGAAGATGTTTTCATCCTCTGCACCCCCTGTGCAGGCAGGATGAGTTCTGCAACTTTACCCTTGTAACCTGGATCAAGAAGTGTTGCCAGCCAGTAATGATCCCTCTCCTTGATACCACGAATCCTAGGGTCTTTTTGCAGGCTTTCCAGAATCAGAGAGCAAGTGCAGCGTAAGTTTGAGGAGGCCTGAGTGTCCTCTGGGTCACTGAGGATAACATTATCAGCAACTCCCTCCTCCCAGCCACCTACAACTCCTTGGGTTTCTGGGGCCTGAAAGCCATGATCTCTTGCTGACACAATCCTCCTCCTCCTCCCGTGTGTTTGACGGCTCTGCAGGAATGCTCTCTGCATAAAGGGGGCCCTGAGAGGAAAGGAAGTCCTCGTCTTCCTCCCTCTGTTCTGCCTCAAGTGCCCTGTCCATGATTCCATGAAGCGTGTGCTCCAGAAGGAATATTAGTGGGACAGTGTTGCTGATGCATGCATTGTCGCTGCTCACCATCCTTGTGGCCTCCTCAAATGGTGACAGGACAGTGCATGTATCCTTGATCATTTAGCCACTGACGTGGCGAAAAAAAGCCAAGCTCCCCTGAGCCTGTCCTGGTGCCATGCTCCCAGAGGTACTCATTGATGGCCCTCTGCTGTGCGTGCAGTCGCTGCAGCATTGCCAATGTTGAGTTCCACCTGGTGGGCATGTCACAAATGAGGCGGTTGTTGGACAGGTTGAATTCCCACTGGATGTCAGCCAGCCGGGCACTGGCATTGTATGAACGCTGGAAATGACCACAGACTTTTCTGGCCTGCCTCAGGATATCTGGTAAGCCTGGGTACCTGGTCAAGAAACGCTGCACCACCAAATTCAAGACGTGTGCCAAGCATGGGACATGTGTCAATTGTCCCAGTCAGAGGGCAGAGAGAAGGTTGGTGCCATTGTTTCATACAACCATTCCTGGCTCAAGCTGCCATGGTGTCAACGACCTCTAAACCTGCCCCCGCAGAGCTGAAAGAATCTCTTCCCCAGTGTGGCTCCTGTCCCCAAGACAGACTAACTGAAGCACCGCATGGCATCTTTTAGCCTGACTGCTTGCATAGCCCCTTGAACGCTTAGGGAGCACTGCAGGTTCAGAGGACAATTCTGCAGAAGAGGCCACAGAGGTAGAAGAAGAGGAGGGGGTGGAGGAGGAGGCGGATGTGGAAAAATCACCACCAGTTTTTTTAGTGGCATGGTGGCAGAACTATATCCAAAACTGAACTCTGTACTGCATCCTTCCCAGCTGCCAGCAGAGTTACCCATTGCACTGTGAAGGAAAGGTAACGTCCCTGACCGTGCCTTCTGGACCATGAGTATCAACCCTGCTACTGACCGCACTGTTCAACGAGGCCAAAACATTGCCTTCCACATGACGGTAGAGAGCTGGAATGGCCTTACGTGAAAAGAAATCTCTTTTGGGAACATGCCACTGTGGGAATTCCACAAATTCACGAAAGGATGCAGAGTCTACCAGCTGAAAGGGCAGCAGTTGGATTGCTCCACCTTCATTCCTCTCAGTGCAGGTTTTGGAGAGGAATGCAGGTATAATAGGGGTTGAGATCCCAGATGAGGAGCAAGGAGGAGTCCGCCTTGTTTTCTGGTGTGGGTTCTTCAGGTACTCTTCCCCTGTGTTAACTCACTGACACTATTGGGAACTTTATTACCATTTGCCTTATACATTGATTTGTGTTTGTTTTGTTTTTCCTTGCCCTCAGAGATTTGTTTTCTTTTTTTTTTAACATTTGGCTAAACCTCTTATGAATCAGTACTGCTTAAACCTTGAAGAAGGGGACACACCCCGAAAGCTTGTCCTGAAAAATTTTATGTTCGTGCAAATAAAAAAGTATCACGGACAGTACTCAATTTTCTCTAATAAAAGGACAAAACATTTTTTTGCCTTCCCTAGTGGGTTTATCAGCTAACAAATCCTTCCTGTCCATTCCTGCTATTTCTGAAATATTTTGGATAGATCTTCATCACAATAACCTCTATCTATAAAGCGTTCTTTAATGAGTCCAGCTTGTTCATGGAAATCGGCGTCTGTGCGACAGTTACGCTTGATGCACATAAATTGGCCCTTAGAAATATTACATAGCCATGAGGGATGATGGCAACTTGTGATGGGTATGTAGCTGTTTCTATCTGTCATTTTGAAGAAGGTATTGGTGTATAGCTCTCCCTCTTTCAACATAATGGTCAGATCCAAAAATTGGATCTGTGTTAAACTTGTGTTAAAGGATAATTTGATGTTACGGTTATTGTTGTTAAGATGATTCATAAACAAGTTCAGGGATTCTGCATCCCCTTCCCAGATAAATATGGTATCATCAATAAACCATTTGTAGAATATGAGCTGGTGCCAGCCTTGATCAAAAATAGTTTCCCATTCCCAGTAGGACATGAACATGTTAGCGAGGCTGGGGGCAAATTTTGCCCCCATTGCCATGCCCTTAATCTGCAAATAAAATGTCCCTCCAAACCAACAAAAATTGTGGGTCATAGCACAATGTAACAAATCCAAAATTAAATGTACTTGGGAATTGGGAATATGGATGTCCTGTTCCAAATAGTGCTTCATAGCTGTCATGCCATCTGCATGGGCGATGTTAGTGTATAAGGAAGCAACGTCCACTGTCCCAAGGATCATACCCTCCCTGAATTAAAAGCTGTTTAAGTCATTCAGGACATATTTAGTGTCCCGGAGGTAAGCAGGTGTCTGTATCACCAATGGTTGTAAAAAGGAGTCAATATATTCCCCTATGCGGAAGGTGAAATAGGAGGATCCTGAATCCGAGACTGTACCTGAAGATATCATGGCCTGCAGGCCACTGGACAATAATTATCCTCATCACTACTGGATGAATGTGGATGCTGATAAGGAGCCTGAAAACCACTGAGTTTGCTGGATGTACCTATTGGCTAATCTGCAGCCCCAGTTGGGTGTCTGTCGTTCTACTGCTTCCATCTCTGGGAAGCCATCGAGGTTACTGTCAGGTTGATATCCTGATAGCCTTATTTGTTGTAGATAACTTGGACTACTTGTTGATTTGGAGACCATCCTTTGACATCCAACGGCTTTGTATCTTACGGTGTTTGACCGGAAGTTGAGTAAACTAGACCCCAAAGGGGTTGGCAATCTGAACGGGAGATACCTCTGACGGAAGTTGACTAGTTTGCCTCCCTTCTTGACAGTGAAGATAAGATCTCAATATTCTGCTGACTGTTTAGAGCATAGCCGGGGCTCTGTTGCAATTTCAGAACTAATTCAATTGCGAATCATTGCCACTCTGATCTTGGACACCTTGTCCTCCCTTGGTATGACTACCCAATAAAGTCAATAGATTGGTATGTCCGGTAGCTGGTAAAGCTGAAAGATTTATCTGGCTTGGCCACCATCAAGGTCTCCCTTGTGGAGTCACTTGCTCCTAGTACGGGAATCAAAGCTTCCAATGCTACCAAACCTGTTAAGTTCTCAACCTCCAGTGAGACCTCGGATCCTCTGGATTACTATACACTTCTTCTCCGGCCCTTTGAGACCATGGGATGCCACAGGTTGGAAAGACCTCTTAACACTGTTGTTTTCCCTGAGGGTAAGACTACTGTACTCCTTCTGAGTTTCTTGACTGCTTCCAGGAATGTCTTCATTGAAATGAGATTAGTCTTCTCCCATTAATGACTCCTCCGAGTTTGATCATTACCTGAACTAGCCTTTTGTCAGGCCTGAAGAATGTTGAGCCAGAAGCTGTGCCCAAACAAAGAATACCTGTAGCCCTTGCTTTGCAAGGCAGACACTACTGGACGTAATGTCCTTAAACTGCCCTGAATATGTGGCAAAGCCAAAGGCTATTACATGAACTCGTAGTGAATTTCTCAAACAGCCCAGTGAAGGTACTTGCAGGAACATGGATTTACCAGAGTGTGTATACCCCCATCTGCTGGGTCTAATGCCAACCTGCCATCTGACCCGATGGCTTGAGTAATTGCTTGCCACAGTTCCATCTGATGATCTCGGATCTTCATCCTTATTTATGCTTAATGCCCAAGTCTGCTTTTGACTAAGAACAATGCAGAGCACACTCCTTGACATGTTCTTTGGACAGATGGTTTACAGATGAACCAGATGTGGTAACACTTGTCTCCAGCATTAATTTCTCTAGGGAGTCATAAAGGGAATGAAATGAGTTGGAGGAGAGGAATGGACATTCCAATGACCTCACAAATGCACAGGACCCCCGGATCCTGAACCCAATGTTCATTTAGGTAAAGCCCTGAGTCCTGTACTCCTGTGTGCACCTGTGCTGCCGTTCTCAAATTTACATATAATTCTGTCGGCCGCCCTCTACTGGGCGACTTTGGGTGAAGGAACTTTGTTGCTCTCTGAAAGGAGAGGACTCGGCTTTAAGCATCAGATAAATTATTATGCTTCCTTCTGTTATCCTCTATAGTTTATCCCAGGATTAACCTGTCCTTCCATCTCTGTTACATTGCCTTTTTGGCTATCCTCTGGTCATTGGCGAATCACATAAGGGATTAATCCTCTCTCTAGATATCGCTGGACCCCACTCGAACAGTCTCCAATTTAGAAGAGATATGTGTCATCTGTGGGATGAACCATGTAAGATCTGGACCGCCAGGCTACCGGAATGAGTTTAACAGCTGATCACAAAGTATTACTCCATAGTAGTATAAGCCTTCTTCATTTTCACATCTATTCACTATTCCAGGGCCCTGCAAATGATATTGCCTGTTCTGTAGCCCGATAAAGACTCCTTAGCCCACTGCTTCTGAGATAGAGGTCCCTTTTTAAATACACATAGCCATTTGATTTGTCTTAGTATGGACCATTAGAGACTCTAATTCTGCCTCCTCATTTGCTGCTGCCTATGGCCTGCGACTTGGTATCACATCTTGGAAGACACACAGCCACCACAAGCCCAATATCACTCGCAATAATTGTTGTAGTGAGCTCTCCATAGTTTGCCTCTTCTGGCAGTTTACTCCATAGTGACTCCTTCAGGGCTAAAGAGGACCTGTCCCCGTGAAAGATCAGGTTGCTTCTTCTCCTATTGGAAAGTGGTGCTGGTGTTGAGGGATGGGGAACTTTGCAATCCCTTATGCCCATATTGTGCACTCTTTTTTTAGTTTCAGATGTACTTACTTGCCCTTACCTTAGTGAACATTGCTGGTCTCTATGCAAGCTTATACTTCATGGCTCATGCATGAGCTGAAAGACTAGAGATATAATATCTGGAAGTATTGCTCAACTATAGCAGTAACCACTGCAAGCAGCTAATCACATATCCACCTGTGGTGTCTCCTACAACTGCTGGTGTTCCCAGGCAGTCTCCCATCCATGTACTAGCCAGGTCCGACCCTGCTTAGCCTCCCAGATCAGATACGATCAGGTGCATTCAGGGTGATGTGGTCATAGGCCCCAGGTAGCCCCAAATCCCATAATCATCTGCAGCCCATTGCAGAGTCAGATCGCCATTCACCATTGCGGAGGGTGCCGTATGCCCCAGCCATGAGATCCAAGAGTCCGCCACCCAGCTAATCACAGCCAGTCACAGCACCCAAGGAGTCCCTGACTATCAGCAGCAAACAGACTCCCCTGCAAATGGAAGAGAGGTCTGAGGCGTTTCAGGCAGAAGCCACACAGATTGATACTAACAGTCAGAAGGATATAGGCATCAAAACTAACCTGTAATGCATAGCAGCCAGTACACGTTTAACAGTTAATAGTGCTGTCGCATCAATAAAAATCACATGCAAAGCAGTAAGAGTTAACAGAACTCAGACAATTAGCACAATGTTGTCATACCGATGACGTCGGTATGATGAAACGCGTAAGGCGGAGCCAGTGAGCGTCATTACGCACTTCCGGTTTGCACGAGGTGGAACGCAGGGAACTGTGAGATTCACCTGCCTGACTTCTTAGAGGCTCATCGCTAATCTAACAGTGAGTGCATGATATTTGATCTTTCATATGTGACAGAATCGTTTATACAGTTGAGACTTCTCTATTCTATGTGGACCTTCCCGATCATACCTGGCTGACCCGGGGGGTATCCTCGGTACGGAGGATACGACACGTGAGTGTGGTGTGTTGTGGGGGTGCACATTTTTTGAACAACAATCTTTAGACAGCGCCATTCTCACTTCTTTCTGACATTATTTACTTTGAGCATCCTAGAGGTGTTTAAGGTGGGGGCAGCAGTCTGATTCTTTATTTGGAAAAAATCCCTCCTCTGCTTGTCATTTTCTAAAAACGGGCAGCGCCACACCACTTTTTTACATATACTTTTAATTAGCACAAATAGGTTAACCTACCTTAGACGATGTAATGCTAAGTTTTTTTTTTTCCAATAAAAGTTTTATTAGAAACAACAGGATACATAGGTGATACAGAGTAATGAAATCGCACCATTGTAGAGAGTCATATATTGGGAGATTAGACATATTGTGTACAGATAATGACAAAACAGAGTAACACAGAGGCACAATTGATGTGCAAAGCCAACTAAGATTCTATGAGAGAAAAGGGTGGTATATATACAGGTTGATTAGTAGGGTAACATATAAATACCTTAGTATCTAGATGGCTCACGGTCGCCTGGGCTCACACCTGTAGGATGTCAGCTATTCGAGTGGGTCAGACTGGGGTCCTTGTGCATTAAGGGTGCTAGGATTATTCTCTAGCTAGGTGTCTGGTTGAGAGATGCTAGCATAGGGTTGGGGTGGGCATGTAGTCTCTTCGGTCTCTCTCCCAGCCGCGGGGGGAAAGTACTTTAGAGTGGACTTGTGTTCGGCGTCCCGAATTGAAGGTGAGTAGGTGCGACTCGTTATACTGGAGAGGGTAGGGTGGAGGGGGGGTGGGTAAGGGAGAGGAGTGTGGGGGAGAGAAAAAAGAAACGGGGGGGGTCAGGACGGGAGAGGAAGGGGAAAGGGAGGGGGGAAGGGAGATCCTGGGAAAGGGGGGGCGTTACCCGCCTTCCCTGCCCCCAAAAGGATGAGAGTCCTGACTAGAGGGTCATTAGAATCATGCCATGACAGTGGCAGCTATTCCATAGTGGGTTGCCTCTCTAGGGTATAGGTGGGTGAGTCCCCGACTTCCTCCCCTGCTTGGGGTCGCTGGGCTGTTTTATACCTGTCTCTGGTTACGAAATGTATCCAACATGCCCATGTGTGGGTATATTTGGTTGGTATATCTTTGGCTATGTGGATCAGTTTCTCCATCTCGGCTGTTCTATTGATACGGTGGAACCATTCCAGAACTGTTGGTGTGTGCTGGGATTTCCAGTGTTTTGGTATGCATAGTTTCACAGAATTGATCATATGAATGGCGAGGGATTTGCAATCCAACGTGTGGGAGTCAGGAGGTGGTGCAGTATTAAGTAGGCTGGTGAGAGGTCCATCTGTACGGTAGTGACCTGTTCGGTAATCTCTCTGACCTTAGCCCAGAAGGGGCGGATTTTGGGGCATGACCACCATATATGTAGTAGCGTTCCCACGTCATCCAGGCATCTCCAGCAAGTATCTGGGATGGATGGAATGATTCTATGTAATAGAGCAGGTGTACGGTATCATCTGGTTAGTGTTTTTTGTAGTTATTTTCCTGGACTGTAACATTTAGCGACCCCTTGTGGGCTAAGGTATAAATGTGTTCCCATTGAGTTTCCGAGATATCTACCCGAAGGTCTCTCTCCCAAGTCTTGCAAGCCTTTCCTAGGTTGGGAGGCGTGTTAGAGAATAGCATTGAGTGTATTGTAGATATCATATGTTGTTGGGGAGAGTTATGAGTGCATAGTGATTGGAATGGTGTGAGCGGTCTCGTTAGGGAGAATTTGCCCGATAGGTCCCTCAAGAAGTGGTGTACTTGCAAGTAAGCCCAGTGGGGGAAGGGGTTGTGTTCACCTTCGGTTGCCAATTTACTGCTAAGTTTATTCTCACAACCAAGCATTAGATCATAATACACAGTAATTAAGCCTGCAGAGCCAGGCTTTGCTTAGTTCATAGGAAAGATTCAGCTCAGTTCAGCACAGCAACACCTGCTATCAGCCAAATCATTAGCAGTCCTGCAGACACAAGCACAGCCTGTAAATCCTTAGCAATAGACTGACACAATGGACAAACCAGCAGCCTCACAGTGTGATCTCTGCTTATCAGTGGCGGTTAATCACATATACCTGCAGAAACTCCTAACCACATAACAGTAGCTGCATACTATAGACTTGTGCACCATGTGGTGCCTTACCAACTCCACGCCTTATGGCTAGCAGGAAGTCTGCTGAAAGTCCATCCATGGAGACATGATGAAGGAGCCATCCTTAGAGACCAGCCGCCTGCAACCCCCAATCCCTGGAACATTGGGAAAGGCCTTCCCCATATAGGAGTTTTACAGCCTGTACAATGGGGAGCATCGCCACAGGAGAGGTGTGAACCTGCGCGGCTTGGCCAGATGAATCCAGTAAGGTGAGAGAAAAGAAAATTTCTGCTTTTTAGCAGCAGTATAACCAGCGGAGCAGTGAGGGAAAAAAAGAGAATGCTGCCTGGTGGGAGGTGACTGACTTTATAGTATAACCGATTCCCTCAATTGGGCGTGGGGGTGGAGCCTACCCATACATATATGCTGGCATGCTTGTGTCAGGAAAATTCAAGATATACTAGTTACATTTAGATAGAAAAACTAGTTTTGTTTTATAATGTATTTCTTTGTATCCTAACCATCCTAAGCACACATGTATTATATTGCAACTTATCGAGCCATAGATATGGTCATTGCATTTATTTCCTTTTTGCAGGAAACAAATGCATGGACCATATCTATGGACTGATAATAATGAATTATATTATTATAATAATTGTTTGAAGTTGCAGAATGCAGATGATTGGGAAAGACTGTCTGTGACATAATTGGTATAACAGAAAGTCATAGCTAGATAGCAAATTTGATCAATAGATCCATGGATATAGAGTGCTAAATTTTATATGCAATTTTTAGTTTCTGCAAAAAAAAACTGTTCCTTGATGATCGGATTCGTTCCAGAACCTTCAGCGGTGAAGAAGTCCCGCTTTGGACTATACGCGTGCGGGAGACACACGTCATGACAGCTGCAGACACCCTTAATCATTAGTCTGCACGATTGTTAGTAGCTTCTTCATGCACAGATACCTGGCACTTGGTATATGTGCCCTACTTGTGAGTGTTATATTCATTTTTTTATCAATAAAACATTTGGAGGTTAGAGAATACTAGATTCTTTCTCATTACCTTTACATATCAACATCCTATCACGTTATGGTATGAGATACATCTGGACTGGAACAGAGTTATACAATCTTTAAGGGATCCCCACATGCTGCTGCATATCTCCCTATATCATAAAAGGGAAAGGCTGTTTTGACCTGTTAGTTCAGGGGTCCACAGCACGGACATAGGCACATGAGCTTCTATGAGCACTTTTTTTTTATTTATTTTTTTATACCACTTCAGTAGCTTGCCATGAATTTATCTTTTCAGTTTTCTTATCATATTCCATTCTGGCTTCGTCACATCATTGTGGTAATTTTATTTTTATTTTCTTTACCTTTTTCTTTTCAAATATTCTTTTTTTAACATTAATATATATAAAAAAAAAAAACCAAAGGGAATTTATATTCACTTTCATTCCTTTTCCTCATGCACACTGGTTCATTCTCAACCTTTTTAAATTACTTGTCAACTGCGGCATATTTCTTTCACTCTTTCTCCTTCCTTCCCTTTCCCTCCGCTCTTTCTCCTTTTTTTTACTACTACTGCTCTTCTCTGTTTCTCACAAGTGTTATCTACATTTTTCAGATTCTGATTCAGGTGTTTTTACGATCTTCTTGTTGATTTCCCCTTTTTCTACCCCTTATTTGTGGTGTTTATCCAAGCCACCCAATTTTTTGCTATTAACCTGCTGCAGCAAATAAACTCCTGATTATCGGTGTTTGTTTCTTTAATAGTATTTTATCTTTTTCAATGTATCCCATTATGCACATTATCGGTGTCGTTTCTAAGTCTATCTCGAACGTTGTGTTTATTTTGTCTATGATGCCTGTCCAATATCTATTTAATTTTGGGCATCTCCACATCATGTGTATAAGGTTACCATTTTCTGCACTACATCGAGGACATTTTGAATCTTGTCTATACCCATATTTAAACATTTTTTGTGGCGTATGGTATGTCCTATGGAATAGCATCAGGTGAGCGGTTCTTTGAGATGGGGATAATGATACCGATGGTCCTGCTTCCAGTATTCTCGCCCATTGCTCCTCTTTTATCCCCCCTACATCTCTATTCCATTTCCTCCTACATGCGAGTTCCTCGTTTCCCTTTATTACTTCGCACAGGGGTCCATATATTTCTGCTATAACCCCCTTAGTTTGATGTTCATTTATCAATTTATTCATTTTTTTTCTAACTCGCACCACTTCGGTGGTTCTTTATTAAACTGTTGTTCTAGGGCATGTCTTACTTGTAGATATACGTAAAATTACTTATTTGTCAACCCGAACTCTTCCCTTATCTCCTGGAAAATTGAGGGTATCTTCCTTATACAACTGGATTAGCTTTATTATTCCTTGTCTTTCCCATTCTTTATTCCGCTCTACTTTTAACATTTCTTGTACCTTGCTATTGTCCCATATCGGTGAGTGTGTTGTGAACCCTTGATAACCCAGTATGTTTGTTTTTTTTATCTCGAGCCATAACTTGGTAATCAATCTGCAGGTGGGAGTTTCATATGGTAAGTGACCCGCTTCCAGAGCTTCTATTCCTGATCTATATTTTGTTTCTTTTACTATCGATCTCATATTTATATCTCCACCCTCTGCTGTGTTGCAGCCTCTCAAATGCACTGCTTGTGCAGTTAGAAAATAGCACCATGGATGGGGTACTGCCAGGCCCCCCTTACCTTTGGAATGCTGCAACACCCGCAGACTTATCCTGGACTGTTTCCCTTTCCAAATCAGCTCTCTATATACTGTTTCTACCTTTAGAAGCCAACCTTTGGTTGTCCACACAGGTGAGTTCTGCAGGACATATAGGAGCTGGGGAAGCCATGTCATCTTTATTAGGTTGCATCTGCCAGTTATTGACAATGGCAGACGCCTCCACACTCTACTCTTTTTACTTTGAATTTCTTAATTAATCCTTCCAAGTTATCTTTAACATATTGATTTGGTTATATATACTCCTAGATACTTGATTTTATCTGTCACCGGTATTTCTGGATAATCTTTATTAGTCCTAGGTCTGTCACTATCTATTGGTAGGAGGCTTGATTTTTCCCAGTTTATTTGTAACCCTGAAATTTTCCCATATTTTCCAGTTATTTCTAATACGGCTTCCAAAGAAGTATGTGAATCTCCCAAAAACATTAGCAGGTCATCGGCATATAGGGCTATTTTCTCCTCCCCCGATGCTCTCTGGAATCCCTTAATTTTCTCTGAGGCCCTAATGGCTATTGCTAGTGGCTCTATTACTAATGAGAAGAGCATGGGTGATGGCAAGGGCACCCCTGCCTCGTTCCCCGTTTTAAAAAAAAAGGTTCTGACCATTGGTTGTTTATTTTTACTCTTGCTTTCAGGTTCTTATATAATAATTTCAACCACCCCATATATCTTGGGCCGAAGCCAAATCTAGCCAGCACCTGCCACAGATAATGCCATTCCACTGTATCGAACGCTTTGGTGATGTCTAGCGCTAGTATGGCTCTAGAGCAGGGGTAGGGAACCTGTGGCTCTCCAGCTGTTGTAGAACTACATTTCCCATCATGCTTCTGGGAGTAATTGTATCCACCAGCCTTGCAATGCCTCATGGGAAATGTAGTTCTACAACAGCTGGAGAGCCACAGGTTCCCCACCCCTGCTCTAGAGCCTTAATTGCATGTTGGAATCTGCATATTAAGGTATGTTCTCCTTATGTTAGTATTTGTGGCCCACCCTGGCATAAAGCCTGATTGATCAGGATGTATGTATTTCGTTATTATTCTCCCTGATCTAGCGGCTAGCACTCTTGCCAAGATCTTAACGTCTGCCCCTAACAGAGATATTGGTCTGTAGGACGAAGGGTTCTGCAAATCTTTCCCTTCCTTGGGGAAAACTATGATTGTGGAATTCAGCATTGTATCAGGCAATCGCCCTTCTTCCCTGGCGCTGTTAAAAATCTTCAATAGCATCGGGACCAGAGCATCTCCATATTTTTTATATATTTCTATCGGCAAGCCATCTGGTCCCGGCGCCTTCTGGCTTGACATTTGTTTAATAGTTTCCCACAGCTCCCGCTCTGTCAGTGGCGCTTCCAGTCTCGCTTTATCGTCTCCCAAGAGCTATGAGATTTCTATTCTCTGAAAGAAATCCTGTATCTCTGTCCTCTACATCCTGTCTTTGCGTTTTGTAAAGGGTTTCCTAGTATTTATTAAATTCTGTTGTTATTTCTTGATTATGTGTTGCTTTTCTTCCTTCGGTTGTTTGTATTGAATTTATAATATAGGTCGGGTTGTTGCTTTTTGCCAATATTGCCAGTAGATGTCTCACCTTTTCTCTGTCTTCAAAGAAGTCCCTTTGTCTGAGCAACCTTTTTTTTTCCTGCTTTATCTAACAATACTTGTTTGTATTTTTCTTGCTCTTCAACCCATTCAGACTGTTTCTCTTCAGTTAGGTCTTCTATATAGGACTTTTCTGCTTTCGAGGCCCGAAGCATTACTGTTTTTTCTTCCTCTCTAGACTGTTTCTTGATTTTAGCTATTTCCTGTATCACTATTCCTCTCAAGTACGCCTTGAGGGAATCCCACACTATGTTCAATTTTGCAGTCCCTTCATTTCTGTTTTATATATTCCTTGATTTGAGCTATTATTTCCTCTGGATTCCTTACTAACTCTAAGCAGTGTGGATTCAGCTTCCACTCTCTTTGTCTGCGATTTTCACTCTGTTTTATTACCACAATTAGTGGTGAGTGATCTGAGATCCCTCTAGTCCTATATCTGATATTATCTAATTGCTCCACAATTAGATCGTCCCCTATTGCAATATCTATTGACAAGGAGCTATGGGTTTTAGAGAAGCACGAATATTGTTGTTCTGTGGGGTTTCTTAACCTCCACAGATCTTTCCATTCCATTTAATTTAATATTTGGACTAATATATTTCTTTCCTCTTCTTTGCGCTGTTTTTTACTTGGATACCTGTCTAATCCTTCACATATAACACTATTAAAATCTCCTACTGCCAGGATCGGGATCCCCGGTTTATCTGATATAAATGCGATCAGTTTATATAGTATTTCAGGTTTAAAAGGGGGTGGAACATATAAATTGGCTATTATATATTCTCTTTCTTCTATTGTACAATGCATAAAAACATAGTGACCGTTGTTGTCTATCTTTACGGTTTTGTGTGAGAACACAATCCCTGTTTTTATCATTATACTTACTCCGCGGGGGTATGGGGTGTAAGTTGAATGATACTGCGTCTGGTAATTTTTATGTTTCAAATATCTAGTTTGTTTCTTTCACAAGATGCGTCTCTTGTAGGCAGATTATTGCTGCTTCGTATAATTTAACTGTTGAAAAAATTGCTCCTCTTTTTTTCCTATCACTTAAAGCTCTTAGATTCCATGAGCATACCTTCCACCGTTCAGCCTGCATATTTCCTTACATGTTCTTTATACCACCCAATCGCGTTGAATTGTTTTTTAATGTGCGTTCTTTGTGCTATGTCTTTTCTTATGTTTATTCTATGTTGTGCGCTTATTTTCTTTTCCAGTGTCATTTTTGTTGCCAAATTTACTCTTTTTTGTAGTGTATTTGTGCTTCTCTCACTCATACCTTTATTCATCAACCTGTGCCCTCTTCACCATTTCCCCCCCCTCCTCTCCCCCCCACAGCTTAGGTGAGCCATGATAGGGTCCTGGCGGGGAGCAACTCTCTCCCATTTCACCCTTTCAACCCCTCTTGGGTCCATCTACTGGGCTTTTATCGTGACTGGAACACCTCACTTTCACTCTTTGACCATTTACTCTTCCCCCACCTCCCTTCCCCCCCTCCTCCCACCCCATTTTCCACGTATTCTTTCACTCTCGTTTGTATCCATCTAACAACAATAATCGTTACCCAATCCCGAACAGCCCCCAAAAAAAACAAAAAAAAAAAACAAAAGAACAAAAACGAAAACCCGAAAAAACTTCTTTGTGGCTTCCTGCTTCTATTCTCCTGTTGCTTGTTATGTAAGAGAGGCCTGTGTTGTCTTGGCCTTCCAGTTTGTTTTTTCTGATAGTTCAGTTCTGAGTTTTTTCCCGCAGCCTTGGGTCTCCCTCTACTTTTTTCCAGCCAGAACACTGCTTCATCCGTTGTATTAAAAAAACATAGTTTCTCCCCCTGTCACTATTCGTAGTATTGCAGGGTATAGCATAGCGTAGGTTATATTTAACTCTTGAAGTCTTTTTTTAATATCCGCGTATCTTGCTCGCTTCTTTTGTACTTCTGGTGAATAATCCGGGTATATTGAAACCCTATTACCATTGTACATTATGGTTCCCTTCTCCCTCGCTTTCCGCAGGATCATTTCTTTATCTCTGAAAAACAGTATCTTGATCAATAAGGATCTGGGGTTTCCTCCTGGTGGAGGGGTCCTAAACTGGACCCGGAGTACTCTTTCTACCGCAAAAAAGGGCGAGAAGGTTTCTTTCCCGAAATTTTCAATTAGCCAATTCTCGATGAACCCTATAGGGTTTATCCCTTCGCTTCTCTCGGGGAGTCCAACAATACGCAAATTATTTCTTCTCAATCTATTCTCCATATCCTCAATTTTAGTTAAGTATGGATCTAATTTCTTTTCCAGTACCTGCATTTCTTTCTTCATTGGGTTTAGATCATCTTTGACTTATTCTTCCTTCCATTTCTGTAACCTTTTCCCGTGTTTTTTGTGTGTCGTGTCTTATCAGACTGATTTCTTCTTTAAGGTTTTTCAATTGCTCATTCATCCCCAACATCATACTTTTGCAGGAATGTATCGCCTCCAGCACTTCCCTTATTGTTGGTTCATTTTCTATTTCCACGCATTCTTCGGATGTCGGTTGTGTCGATTCTGCTTTTTGCTCTGTTCTCGTCCCCGTTCCTTGGCTTTTCCGGGCCATGGCACTGCCCGCTTGGGCTTTGGCTTGTGTAGCGGGGGTCATCCCCCCCCTTTGCTGGTGAATGAGCAGATTTTTCCTGCTTAGCAGCTGTTTGGTTCATCTTCTCCTTTCCTTTGTCTTTTACCATACTTTATGTTGTTTCTTATTGTATTGTCTCTTCTCCCCTTTTTTGCTTGTTTTTAGGGTAGGTACTAGATCACACCTGATCGCAGATAGTCGCCCGATAGTTGGTGCTTTATTTACGTTTCTGATTTGACATTTAATTTTCGACTAATTATATGGGCTACTCCTTTTTTCCTGGAGAGGGAGGGGGGATGTTTTTACTTCTTTGCCTCTTCTCTTTCTTGCACTTGTATATCTGATTCCTCATCCCTTATAGTCCAGTCTGTTGCGTTACATCCTATATGGGCGCTCAGCGTGGTGGCTTATATTGGTTTCCACCCTGCACTGTTCAATCCTTAGCGCAGTGAAAATGGCCTTCCCCACAAGCCACGATACAATATAGAGGCTGCAGCTTGCCGCCGTTGTTCAGAATGTAAGGCTCACCCTGCTTTTGTTCCTTCTATACTGAAGATATAGTAAGCTTTGGTACAACTTAATCCGTCATATGCTTGGCGCACTGGTTACTAGTGTCTCTGAGTTGTCTTCAGTAGCACTCTAGTGGCTCAACCAAAAGTGCAGAGGTATAGTGTCACATGACAGAATACAGCCAATGTTCACCACACATAGATTAGAACGCAGTGTAATTAAACACTGCCTGTGTTAGCGGGATTCCTTACTGAGACAGTGCGCCTATGCACATGTATTTAGAGGGGAGGGAAGAGAAGAGGAAGAAAAAAAAAACAAAAAACGTTTTCTCTTCTTTCTTCCTCCCTCCTCTACAATAAGTGTTTCTTTTATGCGCCGATTTATATATCCAAGTACAATTTATTGGGGTAGCCCACTGTTTCTGCCCTGCTGTGCTCCCTCCACAGTGCAACAGCGTACTGTCTGTTTAGATAGCGCTTTGTGATCTGTAACAGCTTGAGTAAGTTGAATAATACTATAATCTATGGTTCAGCTTCCCACCTTAGCACAGTCGGACACAGCCAGAAGGTTGGGGTTCTCCACACCCCATTCAAGGTTGTAGTTAATTTGGAAATGATTTATTTTGTGCTCCTCTCCTTTTCCCCCTACTCCCATTTATAGGGTCCGTACGCAAAAGTAAAATGTGGCTGTTTGTAAGCAATGCTACCTTGCCGCCAAAGTTCTCAAACACATTTTATATGATACAGCCTTCAATAGTAATGCAATGTTTTAGGGAGTATATTGTAAGCAGTGTTTCAAAGTGGACTGTACAAGGCAGTGTGCGGTCTGTTTTGCTCATCCGTACTTATATTGACCATAGTGTAGATATAAAGTCAGTGCTGTGGGTCTAATTGATGTTCACCTTTGAGATTCAATGCTCTAAAAATGCAGCTTACATGCTCAGGCTGATCTCCCAAGACAGCAGACAGTGATATAGCGAAAATACCGGCGACACACTCTCACCTTGCAGCTCCTTTAACCATAAGTCCTGATGTTCTTGAGCGCTGGTTCTTAGTGCACTCTCACCGCACCTCCTCCAGTGCTGGCTCTGTTAAAGAAGTCCCATCCCCTCTGCTTATCTTACCATGATCCACCTGCTTGTCTGTGTCCTGAGCCTCTTAACTTGCCTATCTCCCGTTTCGGCTCTCGGTGAATGCTCCCACCATCCCACGAGTGCCTCCTGTCGTTATGCTGCCGACGCCGCCCGATATCTTTGTCAGCTTGAAGCTCCTCGTGTCTCCTGCTATTTCCCTTCCCGGTCTTCCCCAGACCCAGAGCTCCGTGACTCTTCCTCCCAATCAGGGTTTTGCGCAGCACAGGCACCCCATGTTGCTGTAACTCCTAGGATCTCTCGGAGCGAAGCAGATCAGCCACACCTACTCACATCCTGTTCCGGTCTTCTATTAGCACTTATATCTTCAGGTGGGGAATCTCTATCCATTGGACTCCTGTCACTCTCTATATCGGTTCCACACCGTGTGCAGTATATTTACTGCGGCAGTGTGGACGGCTACCGCGAATCGCCGTAAAAAGGTGGCGATCTGCGGGTGGCCGCTAGGTGGCTCGCGCCCGTCGCACTCCAGAGGGGTGTGCCCGCAGCTCAGGCGGACCTGATGAGCGGCCACAGCCAAAGAGCCAGCCAAAGAGCGGGGAACCGCCGATGTAAACACGGCGGCTCCCTGCCCTGTCAGTGCAGGCATAGGAGATCTACTGATCCCTGTTACTGGGATCGGTTAGATCTCCTATGCCCATGCTAGCCCAGCCCCCCCACAGTAAGAACACACCCAGGGAACACAGTTAACCCCTAGCTCTCCCCCCCAGGTTAACCCCTTCACTGCCAATGACATTTATACAGTAATCAGTGGGGGACCCACACAAGAATGACACCCCCCCGACCCGATCGTACCCGTATCCTCTAGATTGGCTAGGGTCATTGTCCCTAGTCATCTAGAGGATACGGACGTGACTGTCCCGTCCCTCGGCGGCACAAATGTAGCCGCCAAGGGGCGAGAAACCGACCGAGAAACCGACACCGGCGAGTAGTCCAGGCGGACTCGACGCCCGTGTGGGGAGACCTCACGCTGCCCGCGCTCGGTGGATCGCCGGTGGGCGTCTAGCGGTGGAAAAATGCCGCTAAGCGCCA
>BLSH010322126.1:595182-605516 GCA_018402905.1 Glandirana rugosa | reverse complement strand
CTGTTTAGGTGATATATACAGAGAATACTGGGAGGGGGTCACCTGATTCTTTTATAGCTATGAGATCCTATCAGGTTGTGGGGGCGGAGTCACAACCCATGTGTATGCTGCCATGGAATACGACAGGAAAGGAAAATTACGGAAAGGTGAGTATACAATTTTCCGTTTTAGAGTTGTCTCACCACTTAATTGGATTCTAGTTATGGTTCGGATAGCTGCTTACACCTCTGGACTTGCACTCTCTAGCTTTATAGCACCAACCACACACAATTTTTCATGGGTCTTCCCATGATTTCTCATAACCTCATACAAGGAGAAAAGCCTTTAGATCCTACAAGCTCTTAGGAGCGGATATCCTCCTATTACAGGAGACACATTTCTCCTCGCACAACCATCCCAATTACTTTGATAGATCATATAAACAACATTAATTCACCACACCTAAGTCCAAGTACAGAGGTGCAGCTATATTTATAAAAAATACAATTATGCTTGATGTTCAACACATATATAAAGACCTTGACAGCAGGTTTGTAATTGTTAGGCTTCATACACACAGGATGTAAAAAAAAACATCCTAAAAACGTCAGTAGCTTATCAGTGATTTTTCAGCTGCTATTAGAATTATATTACTGGCGTTTTTGCGTGTTTTTTCATGTTTTTAAAGGGCCAGCATTTTGTTTTCCTCAATTGACCTAAAACGTCCAAAAATGTTGGGGATCAGCGTTTAGCTGGGTTTTTGTGCGTTTTTGAGTGTTTTTAAGCATTTGAACGTTTTTAGAGCTGAAAAACGTCTCTCAGAACCCACTGGTCTTAGGTTTTTTTTACAGCTCAAAAACTTCACTGCTAAAAACAGTTGATGACAGCCAATGTGTGCATGAACACATAGGATAACATGATGGAGAGTTTATTGACTGTAGAAAAAATGTCTGCAGTTAAAAACAGCTGCTGTAAAACAGTCAAAAAACATCCTGTGTGCATGAGGCCTTAAGGGCTCTCTCCAAGGCAAAGTTATCACATTGGCCTCAGTGTATGCCCCTAACGAATCCCAAGCCAATTTTCTTAAGGCCTTTTTTACAGTGCTAGATAGATATCACTCCCCTCATATGGTGATAGGAGGAGACTTCAATCTAGTGGCTCATTCGAGGCTTGATAGGAACCAAACTGTAACCTCAGCTAATGCCTTCCCAAAATCCCTCCAACAACTACTTAAATCACACCAATTGATAGACACCTGACGAGTGCATAATGTAGGAGCCTGCAATTACACCTTTTATTCCCATCCCCACAACAGCTGTTCCAGGCTGGACTATATCTACTGTACCCCAGTCCGGCTAGCTAACTCCTCTTCTGCGTCCATACATGTTTGCCCTTGGTCAAACCATCACATGGTCTCCTGGGATATCTCCCATATAGGCCTCTCCCCCACAGTATTGACTTGGCATCTTAACGACTCCCTGCTCTATGACTTATCAACGGCTACCCAAATCTCCGACCATCTAACAGAATATTTCTCCCTAAATGATATCAATGGGATTTTTCCAGTGGCCTTGTGGGCAGCCCACAAGGCCGTCATGAGAGGTCACTTAATAGAAATTGCCACCACTAGATAAAGTCAAAAACTCAAGGAGATCCATACCCTCACCATAGAATTAGATAAATTATACCACTTTCATGCCCAAACATCTTCAGCAGAGACGTTGAAACAAATTAATGAGAATAGAGTAGCCCTTGACACCTTATTGTCAGAACAAACAGAAAAACCCCTACAATGGTCCAAGGCTCGCTTTCACTTACATAGCAACTCTGCATCTGCCATGTTCGGGAGAAAACTCAACCAATCCTTACAACCTTCCCACTCATATAGACTTTGGAATTCTCACTGTAATATTATTTCCCATCCTTAAGACATTTTACAAATGTTCTCTCCTCTTATTACCAAAATATTTTGTCAGCTCTGGATACCTAGCCTCGCTCCGCCCCCAGGCCTGGCTAGACAATATTCCCCTTCCAAGACTCACAAAAGAACAAGTAGAAATTTTGAACTCTCCATGCAAGGAAGATGAAATCACCACTATCATTTCCTCCCTGAAATCCTCTAAGGCTCCTGGCTCAGATGGCTATTCAGACTCCTATTATAAAAAGTTCTCCGGAACTCTTGTGCCTAAATTAACCAAACTATTTGACCGTATTCTAAAAGGTGACCCCTTCCCGGATGAGATGCTTTTGGCCAATATGACCTTGATCCCCAAACCAGGCAGAGATTATACCCTCCCACAGAATTATCGCCCCATTTCAATAATTAACAACGATCTAAAAATATTTGGCCATCTACTTGCAGATCGTATGACATCCATTATCACGTTCTTCAGTTTCTCCAGCTCAAACTGACTTTATACCCACCTGCAAATTACAGACAACATACGTCTAGCCTTGAACGTTATTCAAGATGCTGAACTATTCTCATGCAAGGTCTTTCTTCTGCGTCTTGACATCAACAAGGCCTTTGATAGCGTTGTCTGGTCTTATTTGGGTTTGGGTTCGAGGGGGAATTTGTTAATGGCTTCCTAGCCCTGTACCACCATCCTAAGACCCTTATAAAACTCCCTGGCTGTACCTCAGAATTTTTCACCCTGGGTCGCGGAACAAGGCAAGGATGCCCCCTGTCCCCTCTCCTCTTCGCTTTAACGATAGAGCCATTGGCTCACTCTATCACTCTAAACCCTAATATAAAAATATACACCAAAAATGGTAATGAATTTAAAACTAGTTTATATGCGGACAATGTCCTGCTGTTTCTAACTGATCCACTAATCTCCCTACCAAATCTCCTATCCACACTCGCCTCCTTTCAGGACTTTTCAGGCCTAGGAGTAAACCCATCTAAATGTGTCGCCATGCCCATTGATTTCCCACAACCCCAACTGAACAATTTGCGAGGAAAATTCATCTTTATTTGGAACAGCATCTCTGAAATTAATGTACTCCCACAATTACCCACAAATCTTTTCTAAAGTCAAACAATTAATTAATTTATGGTCTACTTACCATATTTCATTCCTAAGAAGAGTTCAGTCAATTAAAATGTCCATCCTACCTAAATTATTATTCTACTTTAGATCCCTCCCACTACATGTACCATGATTAGCAATTGAAGAAATCCAATCAGTAATATCCAAATTTATTTGGCACAATAGGGAGCCTCGTTTGAGCTGCTCATTACTATGGAGAGCCCAATCTAGAGGAAGTCTGGGTTGGCCTGATGTATGGAAATACTTTTTGGCAGCGCGTCTGGTTCAGATGGCTCAGTGGCATGCCCAACCAACACACATCCCATTAATCCATTATCCATAGCCCCCTATTATCTTCCTGGCCTCTTGTGGTCACGCTCTATATGCCCAAGGGAGCTGTACCCACTTAATGGAATAGTAGCCAAGCTTTATATATATATATATGTATATATATGGTCTCAGTACAAAGAAATATATAACCTACTTCCTAAATCTCCTCGCCTGGCCTCATACCTGGGGGAACCTACCTTTTCTCCGGCATTTGTCACTGAGTCCATATTTTCTAGATGGCCTGCTCTGGGCCTGGTGACCCTGGAGTCTCTGACTAAAGATTCTTCCTTCTGTTCATTCACAGATCTCCAACAGGATTATGCCCTAGATCTGAATTTTATAAATATCTACAAACCAGACACTTTTTTGAGCCCGTATCACCGGCAGCATCAAGAGAGGTGGGTTTCCCTTTTGAGGGCACGTGTGGAGAAAACTCTAGAGTTAGAAGCACTATTTCAATTCTATATAACTACTTAAATGAGTTTGGTTCCCCATCCAGTCCACTGCAATGCTAGGTTGGGAGAGAGATATTGGTCTAGAGATCACCGCTGATGACTGACAGGACATGATCTCAAATATGCACAGATGCACTCATTCCATAGAGATCAAAGAGACAGTGATTAAGCTACACACACTCTGGTACTATACCCTAGCCATGCTACATAAATTCTTCCCATCAGAACCAGAAAATTGGTACACTCCTACACACTTTTTGGAGCTGTGCAGCACTGTGGCAATGAGCTGCATCTAAGATATGCCAGATCACAGCGGAACAAATAACATTGTCTTACCAGATATGTCTTCTCTACGCAGATCTCCCTGAAGTTCCACCTCCCCGTCAAAAACTGGCATACACATTGTTTAGTACCATACAATGGGTTATCCCTCTCCATTGGAGATCTCCCTCTGTGCCCTGGTCCCAAGTTCTCCATCGCATGGAGTCTATAAGATTAATGGAAGGATACGCCATACTATTATGGGCACCATGTGCATCTTCAAACAAAAATGGGAACACTGGTCAGCCTATTAACCTGGTAACAGATTTTGAGATTTACCTACTCTTACACAATCTGTGTAGTACTTATACAGTATCTCACAAAAGTGAGTACACCCCTCACATTTTTGTAAATATATTATATCTTTTCATGTGACAACACTGAAGAACTTACACTTTGCTACAATGTAAAGTAGTGAGTGTACAGCTTGTATAACAGTGTAAATTTGCTGTCCCCTTCAAAATAACTCAACACACAGCCATTATTGTCTAAATCACTGGCAACAAAAGTGAGTACACCCCTAATTGAAAATGTCCAAGTTAAGCCCAAAGTGTCAATATTTTGTGTGGCCCCAATTATTTCCCAGCACTGCCTTAACCCTCTTGGGCATGGAGTGCGCTAGAGCTTGGCAGGTTGCCACTGGAGTCCTCTTCCACTCCTCCATGACGACATCACAGAGATGGTGGATGTTAGAGAGCTTGTGCTCCTCCACATTCCATTTGAGGATGCCCCACAGATGCTCAACAGGGTTTAGGTCTGGAGACATGCTTGACCAGTCCATCACCTTTACCCTCAGCTTCTTTAGAAAGGCAGTGGTCATCTTGGAGGTGTGTTTGGAGTCATTATCATGTTGGAATACTGCCCTGTGGCCAAGTCTCCGAAGGGAGGGGGCATGCTCTGCTTCAGTATGTCACAGTACATGTTGGCATTCATGGTTCCCTCAATGAACTGTAGCTCCCCAGTGCTGGCAGCACTCATGCAGCCTGAGACCATGACACTCCCACCACCATGCTTGAATGTAGGCAAGACACACTTGACACCATCTGAACCAAATAAGTTTATCTTGGTCTCTTCAGACCACAGGACATGGCTCCAGTAATCCATGTCCTTCCTTAGTCTGCTTGTCTTCAGCAAACTATTTGCGGGCTTTCTTGTGCATCATCTTTAGAAGAGGCTTCCTTCTGGGACGACAGCCATGCAGACCAATTTGATGCAGTGTGCGGCGTATGGTCTGAGCACTGACAGGCTGAGCCCCCACCCCTTCAATCTCTGCAGCAATGCTGGCAGCACTCATATGTCTATTTCCCAAAGACAACCTCTGGATATAACGCTGAGTACAGCACTCAACTTCTTTGGTTGGGCATTGTGAGACTGTTCTGAGTGGAATGTGTCCTGTTAAACCACTGTATGGTCTTGGCCACCGTGCTGTAGCTCAGTTTCAGTGTCTTGGCAATCTTCTTATAGCTTAGGCCATCTTTATGTAGAGCAACAATTCTTTTTTTCAGATCCTCAGAGAGTTCTTTGCCATGAGGTGCCACGTTGAACTTCCAGTGACCAGTATGAAAGAGTGAGAGCGATAACACCAAATTTAACACACCTGCTCCCCATTCACACCTAAGACCTTGTAACCCTAATGAGTCACATGACACCGGGGAGGGAAAATGGCTAATTGGGCCCAATCTGGACATTTTCAATTAGGGGTGTACTGACTTTTGTTGCCAGCAGTTTAGACATTAATGGCTGCATGTTGAGTTATTTTCAGGGGACAGCAAATTTACACTGTTATACAATCTGTACACTCACTACTTTACATTGTAGCAAAGTGTCATTTTTTTTCGGTGTTGTCAAATGAAAAGATATAATAAAATATTTACAAAAATGTGAGGGGTGTACTCACTTTTGTGAGATACTGTACATAATTTTTTTACTGTTCATGTTCAAATTGAAATTTGGGTAGTGCTGGTGATTTCTCTGTAATCTGTTGACTGTATTTGTTGCTATACCTCAATTAAAACACCCCCCCATTGTAATACATGCACCTGGCATCCTGCAAGGGGCCAGGTGCATTAATAGGGGGGGACGGCGGCATGGATAGGGGAGGCGGCGCCCGTGTATATGGGATTGTATGGTTTTCTCTCCCCTCCCCCCCTTTTATTGCTTGAACCAGATGGACTTGTGTCTTTTTTCAACCTGACTAACTATGTGACTATGTAACTGTTGACTTCTTGAATCTGGGGTCAATCTTTCCGGTAAGTAGAGGGAGTGTGCTTATGGTGACGGAGCACTAGATTTACATCTTGGATCAGACACTTGGGGTTTACATCACAATGGACTGGTCATAATATTAATTTATATTTATTTGTTAATCAATATTGTTATACTATGGGTACTATAAATAATCCATGCTGGAACTGTTTATAGTGTTCGATTTGTGCTGCTTTTGGAGGATTTAGTCTGTCTCTTAGCTGGCTGTCCCACTGATCTTTTTAACTACTTGTTGCTGTTTTTCACAATGGATGTCACTATAATTATTATTAACTGCGTGCTATGTTTTAAAAGGACAGTGCACCCAATTCTTATATTTATGTTTGAACTTGTGTCTTGTTAGCAAGACATTTTATAGTGTGCACCCCTGAATATTGGTTTCCATATAATCATAGTTAGGATTATTTTGTCTACATTTTGCTTAATTATTGTAATTTACATTGAGCGCAAGATGTTTTTCCTTTTTTATATATAAATATAAAAGGTACCTTCATATAATACTGAGTGACTAAGTGAGGTAGCCTTGCATTTAGATTACTGTAGTCTTTTTGATACAATATATTTAGCCTTTAAAATGGTGGTAGTAGTACAGTTCCTAGAAATAGTATGTTCTCATATAATCAGCCAGGTTCTTGGAAAAGGATTATTATTTCTGGCCAGATTACAAATTTAATCTGAATATAAAACCCACACCATGACCTTGAAAAACCCTTCTTTAAAATATAGGCATATCATTATGAAATGTATTTCATTTGCCTGTAAGTAATACTGGCAATTATTATGAGGTCTGTAAAACTGGATATACTATATAGCTTAAGTTAAATGGTGTACACGTCTTTGCAAACAGACTAGTGCTCTCTGCATTTCATCTTCACTTTTGTTAATCCATAAAGATGGTCCCTTACCTTCTTTTTAACCACTTTCTGCCTGCCCACAGTGCAGCCTGTGGCATGGGCAGGCTGGATGACATACTTGTATGTCAATCCAGCCTGTTCCGGGTTTAGGTCGCGTGCACGCCAGTGGTGGCCCGTAATGCAGGGCGCAGGGGCGCTGCCACAATATCTATGTATCCGGCCCCCTAATCTACATGAGGGGCGAAGACACATGGATTCCAATGGGTTTTTTTTGAAGCACGTGATTAGAGCCAGAGGCTCTAATAGGCTTTAAAAGCACTGCACCCTGAGCACTGCACCCCGAGCCCACCCAGCTGTGTGACAATAGCAAATGAATATTCGCTATTGTCTTCCTGATTCTTCTCCAGGCCAATCAGGAAACAGGTCATGAGACCCATCATACGAATCGGAAGGAAAAGCGATCCTATTGGCTGTTTAGGAGGAGGAGGGAGAAGACACACGGCGGAAGCCGCTGTGATGAAGAGGAGACACAGGGAAAGGTGCCACCCATTGCCCAGAGGCAGCGCTGCCCGATAGATGGGGTAATTTACGCTTCCTCCGGTCTTCCTGCTTCCGGCGCCCGTGTATCCCACGGCTGTCTCCACGCCATCACCATGGATTGCAGACGGCGGGCTGGCTGGTCTCATCCATCCCTGTTCCCAGGACAGGAATATGGCCTTGATGTTACATTGAGGAGAAGCGGTGCAGCACCTTGGTCCGAGAACCTTGTCTACATGCTTGTTTTTATACACTCCATGTGAGTACCCACTTGACCTTCTTTTAATAAAATTTGTTGTTTGGCATACTGCACTCAGGTCTGGCGCACCTTGTTCTTTGTCTTACAAGCTGGTGAGGTGGCTAGCACTAGTAGCAGAGTACAAACGCAGTCACCAAGAATTCAAGCACAGGCCCATTGAGCACATAGTAGCCTTCCAGAGGTGCTTGCAAACCCTAATTGTCATTGGTTTTGAGCCTCCCATATGTGGCTAGGCTCCTCAAAACTCTCAAACATGTGGTATCTCCATACTAGGGAGAAGTAGCAGAATGTATTTTGGGGTGTAATTCCACATATACCCATATACCCCAAAGATTTTTTGTCATTTTACAAAAACTTTTGGCAAAAAATAAAATCTTACATTGACTCAACATGCCTCTAAGCAAATACTTTGGGGTGTGTCCACTTTCTAAAAAGGGGTCATTTGGGGAGGGGGGTTGTACTATCCTGGCATTTCAGGGCCCCTGTGATAGGTAGTCATAAAAGTGAAACAAGGAAATTATGCCCTTTGAAAGCCTTAAGGTAGTTATTGGTTTTGGTCCCCCGTACACGGCTAGTGTCAGGAAAGACGGAGAACTCATGTATCCATAAGAAGGAACATGGTGCGCAGGCGCGTGCACGAACAAAGGGACGGCACGAACGTTCGTGCGCACGCGCGACCAGGAGGCGCGCATTCCCGTTTGTAACCGTTCTTGGCACCAAAGGGGCTGTTTAAACCAGACAATGACATGAGATCAATGCCGTTTGGTCTACAACGTTCCTGTGATTTCTGTTATCCGTCTACCTGCTGTACCTGTTCTTCTATCTACTGGCTTGATCCTGACATCGCTGCTATCCGCCTGCCCTGACCTCTGGCTCTCCTTGATGATCCTTTTGCCTGCTCTTTGGTACCACGCTGCCAGTCCGTTGCCGACCCGGCCTGTGTCTGACCATCCTTCTGCCTTCTCCTCGGTTCCTGATCTGCCTGCCTGCTGTCTGATCCAGTCTGTCTCTGGCCTTCTCATCCAGCATCATCTGCTTGGTCTAGCCGGATGAGGCTATCGTCAGCTGTTACCGGAGTTCCTCCACTGTTCGATCTAGCTGCATCTCCAGTCCTGCCTGTGACCATCGCACCTGTGTTCTTGTCAAGCACTCGTGCCATTCTGCACTCTTGAACCTTCTGTTTGCTATATCAGGGGTTCCTGAGTCAGGATTGTAAGGGAGGCTGTCCTCTGCTATTGCAGACTCCACTACCAGGTACGTGACAGCTAGGCTCCCCAAAACTCTCACACATGTGGTATCCCCATACTAGGGAAAAATGGCAGAATATGTTTTGGGTGTAATTCTACATATACCCATGGCATGTGTGAGAAATATCTCATTAATCAGCTACTGACCGCCCCCGTGGATTGACAGTGGCAACATGGTTCTCCTGCATGAATCGCCGTCACCTGACGGTGCTCACGCCCACAGGTAGGGAGCGCACGTGATCGGATTCTCTACAGGACTGTTCAATCTACAGACCCAGACCAATGATTTTTGGTCTGGACCTGCTGATCGGTCCTGGAGAATGAAATGCCTCCTCTGCCTGTGTAATGTAAACACAGGCAGAGGAAGTGATGTCATCTCTCCTTGTAGAGTCCTTTTCGATTCTAGAGCGAGGAGAGAGGACGTCTAACAGTGAGTTGCACAACAGTACACTAACACCAGTACACGTAGGCACACAATTAACCCTTTCCTCGCCCCCTGATTACCCCCCTTCACTCCTGTCACTGTGTCACTTAGTGCAGTGATCACATTTTTCACTGATCTCACTGTGCTTGTGTCACTTGTAACACTAAATCACCTTAGGGTAGGTAGTAGTAGGCCCAGGTGCCCCCCCCTTAACACCCCTGATAAAGATTTTAACCCCTTTATCACCCCCTGTCACCGGTGATCACTGTATTAGTGTCACGGGTGATGCCAGTTAGTTATGTTAGCTTTTATTTTGTCAGGGTACCCGCCGTTTATACCTAATAAAGGTTTTAACCCCCTGATCGTCCGGCGGTGACTTCAGTTAGGTTTTAGCATCAGGGTACCCACTGTATGTACACAATTAAGGTTATACTCCTTTGATCGCCCCCTGATGGCCCCCCAGTTAACCCTTTTACCCCCTGTCACTGTGTAATGTTCAGATTTTTCACTGATCACTGCATTAGTGTCAATAGTGACACTAAATCGCCTTAGAGTAGTTAGTGGTAGGTAGTAGTAGGCCCAGGTAAGCATAGACACCCCCCATTAACCCCCCTAATAAAGGTTTTGACCC
>BLSH010322126.1:552262-570357 GCA_018402905.1 Glandirana rugosa | reverse complement strand
GGGGGGGGGTGTCACAGCTTATCAAGACTCACAGTTGATGGTCATGAAAAACATAAGCCTCCAATAGTGTAGATTGTATAAACCAGTGGATTTATTAAATAAAAAGCAAATTGCACACTCACCTTTAAGTAGATATAACAGCGCGAACGATCATGTAAAACTATTCGGCGTCCAATCACCAAGATGGCAGCTGCTGAGAAGCTTCCTGGTCACATGTGGCAAGCGTCGCTAGGCACCCCCCTCTGGAGCCTTATAAGGGATACCTATAGTGTGTGAGGGACTGCTGACGTTCCCATCCAATCGGATTGTTCGCTTGAGGCTGACACTGACCCTCCGTAACAGGGGGTCGGTGAGTTCTGGTAAGGGGCTTGGTGTGCTGGTGTCATGGGTGATGGTCTGCACGGTGGAAGTTTGGTTACTACTGTCAACTGTGAAGGATCTCCTCTGGGATTCCATCAATTACATTACATATGTGGACATTGCATTATTGACTTGTGCGCTGCAGTTTTGTATATAATATACAAAAAGTATATAAACAAAATAACACTGCACTGCCCACTCTGATCCCCTTTCCTAAAAGAGGCTAGGTTAAAGCACAACTAAACCCATTGATTTAACTGTTCCAAAAAACAGTTACATACCAATGCGTGTCAGGAATGTAACTGTCTCCATTGCTCGTCCTCTCAAGCAAACTGTCAAACCATCAAATGACTGGTGTCATAACTGATCACATGTGGAGCATCATCACTGTTGAAGATCAAACAAAGGCTAAGATGACAGCTTCCTTTACTGAAAATGATAGGAAGGATTAGTTCTACTTTAACATTTCCCCCTGGATAATCCTAAATCATAGAAAAAGATACCCAGCAGTATAGCACTACTACAATCCCCAGGAGGAGACAGGAGAAAAGCTGCTTGAATAACACCCCTAAAGCTGTGTTTTGAACACTCATTCAGGCGTGTTTAGTTACATCAAGCAATTTGATCATTTATGGATTCCATTGGCCAGAATATTATTTCATTAAATGAACACTCAAGCTCCTGGTGATTTTCTCTTCTACCTGTAAATGCTCCTCTTCTAATATGCCTGTAAATCTTTATGAGTGAACAAACACATAGGCTAACATAGAGATACATTTAGCAGAAAAAAGTCAAACTCCTGTAAAGGCGGTGTTTTTTAAACCCAATGTGCATGAGGCCTTAGCTACACTTTCTGCAAAATCGTTACGCAAGTGATTTTAGAAACTGACATCAAGTTGCAACAGATATGTTATTGTGGCTCCCGCCTGCCAAAAAAGCTGAAAATCTTAGGACCTTATGTATCAACATTTATTAATAACTGGAGATAGCAGCCACCAATCACCTTCAGGTTTTCAAGATGTCTCGTGTAAGGCTGGCCATACTTTATACAATTTTCTTTAGATTTCCTTTAGATTTACCAAAATTATATAATATGAGGTCACACCTAAACCCTTTCAATGTGTATGCAATCATGCATGCTCTTGTACTACATACTTGAAGGTAAATCTAAAGGAAATCTAAGAAAAAATTTTATAATGTATGGCCAGCTTAAATCTAGTTCTTAGTGTAGCACCCTCTAGGAAGGTAGGTGCTAGAGGGTAGATTTTTCTGGCAGGGTAGGAAATTTTAGGCAGGCCTAGCTGGTGGCTAGGCCTGTTTGTTTTCATTCTGGGCTGGGAGTGGCTCAGGGTAGGGCTGGGTGACTCACATGTGGTGTCATCAGGATCTCCCACTTCTTTCCGTAAGCTTCTGGAGTTTTCCGGAAAGAGAGGTGGAGAGGGGGTGTAGCCACCTAGGGTAATTTAGGGAGCCTTGACCAATCCCCAACCTGGATTGACAGGGGGCAGGCCTCATTAAATACCCAGGGTCAGCAAAGTGGAGGAGGAGTTGTCGGGTGGAAGAGGTGGAGTGAGAGAGTGCAGAGGCTGTCAGGGCCTACAGGGGACTCCCCAGTCTGGTCGGGGGTGACCTTGGGCCTGGGCTCAGGTGCATCCAGGAGGAGAGAAAAGATCCTGGTACAGAGGCACATGAGAGAGCAAGGAGAGGACAGCGAGAAAGAGCACTGCTAAGAACTCCAGGGAGGACAACTGGTTGCCACCTGGAGGGCTGGTGAGTGAAACACAGTTGGGAGGACTGGGGAAGCATGCATGAGAGAACTGAGATTTTGCAGTTTGAGGTGGGTGCAGAACCAGAGGAGTGAACTATGGGAAGGGCAGTGGAGAGAGGTCATTGCAGCCAGGCAGGCTGGCAGGGCCTGAAGAGAGTTATCTGGGATTGGTAGCTGAATAGAGGACAGTAAGCACATGAACTATTTCTACACCACAGGGGCCAGAGGCCCTGCCCACAAGAGGCCATCCACTGAGGCCTGGCTGAGCTAGTATCAGGCCTAACCATGTGGTGCTAGCTAGTCTGGAGGAGTAATGGTCTGCAGCAAGTGAAGTGCTGGAGGAGTAATGGTCTGCAGCAAGTGAAGTGCTGGAGGAGTGAAAGAGAAGAGGCCTTAAGCAAGTGTTGTGTTGGAGGGAAGACTGGAATGTATATACAAGAGGGTATATAGTGTCCCAGTCAAGTTATACCAAATAGTTCTGGGCATCCCATAATTTCCCTTTCCCCATCCAAGTTCAATCCCCTCAATAAAACAACAAAAACAAAGCTTATGAACTGTTCTATGTCTCTGAGTGTCTGAGAGATGGATGTCGGGCTGGACAGGGTGACAGGTGAACCACTACATTTAGCAACCCCTAAGGGAGCCTACATTAGTAAAACCACATAGCTATGTCTTATGGGAAGAGAGATGGTGGCTGACCGATCCCTTTGCATTATCTAAAGCATTGGATTTACTGATGAGGAGAAACTAGGGCACATAAAGAAATAAAAGACTGATGGTTGCATGGTGTGTGGACAATAGAAAGAGCATAATACTGTCTCTTCTTAGAAGAGAGGTATGATGGGGCCCCTTATAGAAGTAAGAGGGGTTTAATGGGGGCATTTTGTAAAAGACAAAGCAGGGATTGCTCAGAAATCTGGGATGTATACTCTAATGCAGTAGATATTTTATTAAAAAGGGTGAACCATATTCCTTGTAATAGTAATATTAATAGTAGAATTATTATCCGTGTATATTGTGCATGCCTCCTTCTGCACTAATGCCCATCATCCTATCTGGACTAGATGGACTGGTGTCTTTGTTCAACTTTACCAACTGTGTAACTGTAACCACCTTGCTAAATAGTCCTTTCCCACAGAGCTCTTCTATCCAATGCTGCAATTTTGCAGATACGCTTATATAGTTCTTAAAATAGTTTCTAGGAATTAATTATTCTGTATAAAAATGAGCCCCAGGAACACACTGCCGAATTACAGTATAGAACTTTCAGTACTCAATGCCATTTAATCATGGTTATGACTAAAGCCCTGTGAACCAGAAATGTGTCAGCCACTTGTGTTATATTGTTGTTTCAAATGAAGTGAAGAATTGAAGGATTTACTCTGCACTGGATATTCTTTTTTGCTATATTGTATCCTGCTGACAAAGAAGGTGGTTCTGTGTACACTACTAAGTGTAGAAGGTACATGTAAAAGGGTGAGCCATATGTTTTCTTATATGGAATTCTATTTAAATGTTTTACTTCAGTGAATAGAAAAAGATAACAAAAACAACCAATTCTGTCTTCTTCAATTCAAATTTGTTTTGCCACAAAATAACTGCATGGGGATCAGGAGCTGTTAAAGTGAGTGTAAACCCTCTCATATACCCAGTAAGGTGACTGAGTATGAGATGAACAAAACATCCTCATACATAGGTTTTACCCTGTTTATGTGCAGTCTTCTCTTCCCTACACCCCTTCAAATGGCCTTTTGGCTAAGATCAAGTGTAGTATCTGTTCTTATCAGTTGCCAAAGTCCTGGCCAGGGGTTATTGGTCAGGATGGCAGTGGCTATGCAAATCCTGGCGTAAAGGAGCTTGGAAGGAAAGTACCGAGGAAACTTAAACCATACTGCTCGACGAACTGAGGGATGGTGGATGTTTCTCTGGGAAAGCTGTAAGGGCTCCTTCTGAGTGGGACAGGTGTCTTGCTGGTCGAAGCTGGAGGGCTGAGCTTCTCGGCCTTTTGGCTAGATCATGTGTAGTATCTGTGCTTATCAGTTGCTAAAGGAGGCGCTGTGCTGCAGCTGCGGCTAACTGGGCTGGTAGGGCTGCGGCTATGCAAATCCTGCTGTGTAATTGGATTCTGGATGGTTAGTACCGGATGGTACTGAAACCGGAGCGCCCATAGGTCATTGGGGGCCGAGAGTAGGTACACGGGAAACCCAGAAAGGTCCTTCTGGTTGGAATGGAGAGACACTGGTCTGGCTGAACTGCTGGGTTGAGAAAAAAGCATGTGGTGCATGTGCCCCTGGAGTGGCAGTCCAGGGGTGCCTGAATCTCACAGTGAGTGGCAGCACTTTGAGTTGATGGCACGTAGGTCACTGCACCATGACCACCTTTTTTTTTGCACCTGCCACTAGGGCCGGGCCTTTTGGCCAGGACCAGAGGAATTTTTGATTCCTGGCCGCAAGGCCGGCCTTTGTCTAGCACAAAGGTACCTTTTCACTTCTCCACTATCCTTCCCCCCACTTTTTCATGTTTTTTGTGTGTTGTTTGTTGTGTTGTGTCACTTGATTGTTGAGGGTACACTTGCACATGTGACTAGAAAGGTGTACGGTCCTCGGGCCTGCCCTGAACGTCTTGGGAAGGAGGTGGGTATGGCCTTCTGGCTTGATCCGCCTCCTCTCATGGGGTCTCCCTTCGGGGGAGTCCCACTTAGTATCGGGGCGGCCAGTTTCGGCTGGCTGCCTAAAGAATGGGGGTCGCCCTGCTTTGGCTAGGCAGTCCTGGTGCACGATGCCTCAGTTCCTGTCAGGAGCCTTGCACCCCGGGGAATCAGGGTATAGGTCCTTCATCTTTGGAGGGGGACCATGTGTACACCTAGTGCACTTTTTGTGTCTTCACTTTTGTGTTGTGTGCTTTTTTTTTGCACCGAGTGAGCTTGGAAGGTGTGTTTCACACACCATGGGCTTCAAAAAAAAAAAAAAGAAAAAACACCCCTTCAAAATTGCAGAATCATGTTAAAATCCTTCATCTGTTAGTATCACAGAGTAGGGGGTGGAGAGCTGCAGTCACAGTGTGTGAGAGCTGATTGGAGGAAAGGCACACGCCTCCCTCCACACAGCAAACAGGAGTGAAGGAAGAATAAAGAGCTGTGTTCTGGATAGAAAATCTGTGTGCTGAGCTCCCTGACCATCACAAATTTATCTCATGTATCGAGAAAACATCTCAGAAGTGACTCATGCTGATAACAGAGGGATGAAGCACCAGAGAGAAACACTTTGGCTCCATGCACACCGGGCTTAAAAAAATACCAGTTCCCCTGGCAGAAAAAACACTCATATAGAGCGCTTTTTGTACAAAGTTTAGACAAGTTTAGGGGAGTTTTGCATTTTTTCTTCCAGTAAGCACCAATCAGAAATGCAAACCAAAAGGGTTTTTTTCTGCCTCTAAATGCTGAGCTTAAAATATGCCTGTAATCGTCCTAATGTGCATGGACATATAGAATAACATTGAGCTGCTTCTACAGGCAGAAAAAAAAACTCCTATAGAAGCAGTGATTTCTAAGCCAGAGTATATGGAGCCTTAGAGCTTTGGAGAGAGACAAGTAAACACTACAGATGTGCTTTGTTCACATTTCATGACTGAGGTTTACAATCAATTTGAGGAAGCTTGATAGACTTGTTGTCTTCCATCCCATTTACAGCCACCCGTAACATTTATCTGTGCACATTGTCCATGGAACAACTTTTAGTAAGACCAATAACCAAGTTACTACTGAAATATGGTTTACTATCATTATTTTCATCTTCTTTAGTCATTCATAATATTTAAAGTGGTATTAAACACAAAACCAAGTTGTAATATATTGCAGCTTGCCAATCACTAGATGTGGTGGCTGCATTGGTTTTCTTTTTTAGGCGTTTTTCCCTCTGTTTTCACCTGGTGATCTGGCTAGTAACACACCTCCTGTATTAGAGTGTCTCCACTCTGAATGAATGATCACAAGAGCCATAGCAGACAGCAACATTGTTAATCTGGGAGGAGAGTGTTAGGTGGACTAGCAGATTAAGATACACTAACAAATTAAAGTCAAACTCCAGCTCACAGTACAGTCAGTTACTGGCTCACACAGTCAGTTACAGCAACAGTTTGTTTGGGTGATAAAGGTTTAACATGAATAAATGAAAGCTAATCATTGTTCGCACCCCTGTCAGTAGTAAATTGTTTGGTATGGTACTCTAACTGATATATTTGCAGGAGAGATTTTTCCTTTGAAAAACAGCAGACTTACTGGCTGGATCACCAGATGAAAATAAAGGAAAGAAAAACTAAAAAAGAAATACATTAGTAAGCTGCAATATAATAAATGTTTGCTTTTGGGTTTAATGCCACAAGAGTTGAATCGATGTATAGCTCCTGTCAAAGCCACAAAAAAAGAAGTGGGGTAATTGTGGGCATGTACAACCCTGTGTTATGCTGACATTCTTCCTTGTTATTGTACAAGTTATAAACGTTGACACACACAGTGCTGCTCCCTCTATTACCGACTGTGATTGACAGCAGTGGGAGCCAATGGCTCCCGCTGCTGCTTTTGAGCCAGTGAGAAGAGAGAGAGAACAGCAATGCTTCTCCCAGGCACAGCACTGGATAGGGAATGGGCTCAGGTAAGTATAAAGGAGGGCTGAGGGGAATGCACTTGGAGGGTTTTTTTACGCTAATGCACAGAATATATTAAGGAAAAAACTTTCTGCCTTTAGGACCACTTTAGGTAACCATTACGTTAACAAATTGGCCTACCTTTATTAATTAACCTATATCATAAGTTTGTCAAAAAGTAATAATAAGCTGAAGCAGATATAAAATACACAGTTAAATGCGGTTCTGTAATTATTAATACAAACTTTATTATTTAATGTATTATTTGTTAATGTGCTGACAAAAGGGATGCTGATAAGAAGAGTAAAGTGACAGACAGATGACCTCATTACCATGCTTGTTACTGTGCTGCTTCTTATTTGGCTGTCCAGTCACACACTGGGGTGGGTCCATGATGAACTGGGCTCAGAGAAAGTGGACTGAATAATGCTTGCTATCAGATTGAGGATATCTAGTGTCAGAAAAATGTACTGTGGAACAAATCTCTGGACTAAAGGTGTATATTGCAGAAAAATCCACCTTTGTGATTTTTTCTTTTAAGGGGGTAGTCATTTTTATCTTCTTTTTGGTTGGGGTTCTGTTTTAGGGTAAATTAGCTAGAGCTCCTAGCTGCTATCTCAGCTTGTTAGTTGTAGAATGTAGTTTTAGTTGCAAGAGTGTTGTTTTAAAATGTATAGAGCTCCCCACATCACAACTGAGAAACATGATATATATTTTAAATAGGACCACAAATACTGGGAACTTACTTTTCTTAACAAAGAATGCTTTTCCCAGTAATTGGATATTCATATGCTTGAAAACAGAGTTTTGTTTTATGTTTTTAAACAGACCTTTCTTCTCTTCTAAAAAAAATTTCCCATCTGTCCTAGTGATTTTTAATAGTGCACACTTCTTGCAGCGCTTGCACAGTGCAGTGTACAGTTTAGCTGTACCAGACATCCCCCCACCCCCATTGTATTACCACTGCTGTCAGAATACACTTATCAGTGGTTGCGTCCAATTGGCTGCAGCTGCTGATCGAGAAAAAATGTCCAACATGTCCCTTTGACAAAACATTTAGTGCATGACAAAGGATTCCCAAACATTGTGGGCTAACTAAAGAGAGAGCATAACACAATTACAACATAACTCTCTTTCAGATTGAGCCCTCCAGTAACACATGAATCACTCATCTGACTCATTGGTTCAGTGTAAAGATACTAGCTTGAGCTACTGATCCATGTAAATAACACACATTTTACAACACCATGGTAAGAAGGAAATGGAAAGTGAGTCAAGAACTGTGCCTGCCTACTGGTTTAAAAATATATAAAATTTACATGCAGTAAGTCTGATTTACCTGACTTTGTATGTTCCTTTTAATAACTAATGACTAAAAGATATTTCCTGGTTACCCCATTTGATAGTGTGCAGATATCCTCTCCTCGAGGAATGCACTCCCACTATCTTCCAAATCTCTGGTTCAAAGTGAAAGGTAGCCTTCCTCAGTCCAAGGATACCACAAAAAAAGTTAAAGCTTCTGCACACCAATGCTGTACAAAAAGATCAGGGTTTATTCCAGCACAGCCATTTTTCCTGTCCAGAGACCACCCACACTTTAGTTTCTTCCATGGCACTCCATTTAATTGTCTAGATTCTGGCTAATTTTAAAGTAGAACTCTAGATTAAAATGAATACCAGAGCACAACAAGCACAGTGGTAGCCTGATATGTCACTGCGCCATACCCAGAAAGCTAAACAAAAATGGCAACCACCCACAACCAGTGTTCTGGTTCTGGTGTGTCTCTACACCCTTAAGGAGGATTGGGCTTGCTTCAGGCATACCTGTCTATACTGAGGGGCCTTTATGAGACAGTGGACTGTGGCAGTTTAAATTTATTTATTTATTTTTATATTATTTTTTCTTTTATCACTGTTCCTTTAAAAAAAAAAAAATCTGATCACTTTTATTGCTATCACAGGGAATGTAAACATCCCTTGTGATAGTAATATATGGTGACAGGTACTCTTTATGGAGGAATGGGGGTCTAAAAGACCCCCCATCCCTCCTTTATACTTCACAGTATTCAAAACGCCAAAAACGGCGATTCTGAATACTGTAATTTTTTTAAAAACTGGCACCGTTAGCCGCCGAGTGAACCGGAAGTGACGTTGTAACGTTGCTTACGGAAATGTACGAAGGAGCCCCGATCAAAGCTGATTCTGGCTCCCATGGGGACTCCACACAGCCGGCGGACGTGCCAGATCAGAGCTCCAGTCTCCCGGTGGGATGGGAGGCCAGAGAAGAGCAGAGGACGGTTGTGGGGGGGGGGGGTGTCCCCTCCTGCTGCCTGGGATAACGACCGAGTCGGATCAGCTGTTATCACTGGCTGTCTGCTCTAAAAAACGGTACCAGGGTATAGCCTGTAGCTGCAAACTATACCCCGATACTTCCACTTAAAGCAGCCACTGCTTATAAACAGTGATTTGCGTTAAGTGGTTAAACTAATTTACAACAGCAGGGCCCGTTCCTGCGCCTAACAAGTATAACTGCAAGGGGTTACAGTGTTCTGGCACTGCCAACAACCATGGCCCAATTTTTCAGCACCTGCATGACAATTTTTCAAATAATTTACAACAGCGAGGCCCGCACCAAAATGTAAAAAAAATTGCGCAGGGTTCCCCCCCAAAGTCCGTAACAAACCCTTCAGGTCTGGTATGTATTTTAAGGGGAACCCCGCCCTAAATAAAAATAAATTGTGTAGGTGTCCCCCCAAAGTCCATAAAAGACCCTTCAGGTATAGTATGGATTTTAAGGGGAACCCTGCACCAAACTTAAAAAAAAATTGCGTAGGGGTCCCCCCCAAAGTCCATACCAGGCCCTTCAGGTCTGGTATGGATTTTAAGGGGAACCCTGCACCAAAATTAAAAATAAAATTCTGTTGGTTCCCCCCCCAAAGTCCATACCAGGCCCTTCAGGTATGGTATGGATTTTAAGGGGAGCCCTGCGCCAAAATTAAAAAATAAATTGCATATTATTATTGGATTATTGGAACCATGTCCTGTGGTCTGATGAGACCAAGATAAATGTATTTGGTTCAGATGGTGTAAAGCGTGTGTGGCGGCAACCAGGTGAGGAGTACAAAGACAAGTGTGTCTTTCTTGCCTACAGTCAAGCATGGTGGAGGGAGTGTCATGGTCTGGGGCTGTATGAGTGCTGCCAGCACTGGGGAGCTACAGTTCATTGAGGGAGCCATGAATGCCTACATGTACTGTGAAATACTGAAGCAGAGCATGATTCCCTCCTTTCGGAGACTGGGCCGCAGGGCAGTATTCCAACATGATAAAGTAGCTGAGGGCAAAGGTGATGGACTGGCCAAGCATGTCTCCAAACCTAAACCCTATTGAGTATCTGTGGGCATCCTCAAATGGAAGGTGGAGGAGCGCAACATCCACCAGCTCCGTGATGTCGTCATGGAGGAGTGGAAGGGGACTCCAGTGGCAACCTGTGAAGCTCTGGTGAACTCCTTGCCCAAGAGGGTTAAGGCAGTGCTGGAAAAAAATGGTGGCCACACAAATATTGACACTTTGGCACCAATTTGGACAATTCCACTTAGGTGTGTACTCACTTTTGATTCCAGTGGTTTAGACATTAATGGCTATTTGTTGAGTTATTTTGAAGGGACAGAAAATTACACTGTTATACAAGCTGTACACTCAATACTTTACATTGTACATTGTAGCAAAGTGTCATTTCTTCAGTGTTGTTACATGAAAAAATGTAATAAATTATTTACAAAAATGTGAGGGGTGTATTCACTTTTGTGAGATACTATATATTCATATATACAGTATATAGATAGATAGATAGATAGATAGATAGATAGATAGATAGATAGATAGATAGATAGACAGATAGATATAAAGCACACACACTAATGCAATAGGCTGCACACACCTATGGATTCAGGAAAGAAGTTTTTGTAGCCCTTAAGAGCCCTGTAACGCCCATTGCAATTTATTATTATATTGCTTTGTAAGGGATGACAGATGCTGATATCAAGACACAATCCAATAACTTTATGCTTACTCATATGTGTTCAGGGATATACAAGACTGTAATTGCAAATGAGAAAGAAGTTAGACTTCTTAATCTCTGGTTTTTGGCTTATTATGAGAAGGAAGTTAAACTTCTTAATCACCGATTTTTGGCCTAAGACTTATTAGTGGTTATTATGGATTGCTAACACAACTAAAGAGTATATTATACCCACCATGCTCAGATGCTGGAACAGGTCTCTTTAAAACAACTCCCTGGGTTCCTTGATTCTTTTTTATTGTTTTATTTCTGATTGCGTAAATTGATTTTATCAGGAAAAAAAAAGAGTAAACGCAAATACTAATTTCAGTGCCATGCAATGTTTATCCCTGTATTTTTTCAGCTACCCATATTTATTTGTCCTAAAATAAATCCAGAGATCTTTTTTGCTCTAGCGAGTGTTAAAAATGGCATCAGTTGTAGCTACAGAGCTCATGCCAGACCACAGAACATTCTGCAATCCCTCCCAATGAAGCAAAGTGTGCTTGGGTGGGAGCAAGCTGTTCTGGATTAAAGTTCAAGGAATAATACTGAAGGTTTTGACATGAATAACATGGAAGTTGCGACATATCAACCCGTGCAGCATATCCATACTGTGAATAAAATATACCATTTGACAAAGAAAAAATAGCTACTCGTCCCCACCAAAAGTTAGAAGACTAAAAAGTCAATCCTCTGTGAAATTGGGAAAGTAAACATTAAAAACTGATCTCAAATAGAGTTGGGTGAACGGATCGGGCCAAGCAAAAGTTTGCCCGCCAAGCGCCCCACAATGCACTGCATACTGCACAGTACATTCTAAGCCCTGATTGGGCAAAGCTTGGCACAGTGAATTACTGTTGTTAAGAAGCAGCTTCCCCGCTGACAGCTGAATGAAAAAAAAACATTGCCGACAATAGAGAGGAGAGGGGAGAGGAGTGAGCACCCCCTCTCCTGAACCACACCAAGTCACATGACCTAAAACTGTGGGGGGGGGGTGCTTTGGGGCAGAGGGGCTCTGCCCCCCACCCTAAAGCACCTTGTCCCCATGTTGAAGGGGACAAGGGCCTCTTCCCCACAATGCTGGACTGTGATTGTGGGGTTTTGTGGGCAGTGGGCTTATCAGAATCTTGAAGCCCCCTTTAACAAGGGGGCTCCCATATCTCGCCTCCCCATGTGAATGAGTATGGGGTACATTGTACCCCTATTTATTCACCAAAAAAAGTGTCAATAAGAAAAAAAAAACACATTTTTTGACAATTCCTTTATTCAAAAAAATAAAATAGCAGGGGGGCGTGGCCAGCAGTGGCGGTGAATGGCCGCATTGTAGAGGAGCTCTCTGCCTCTGAGTATCCCTGTAGCGGCTACAAGTGACTAAGCATTCCTGAGACCGCAGAACAGCACCAGACAGCACATCTGTGTAGAGATGGGGAAAAGAAAGGAGTGTGGGGAACCCTGCAAATTAAACAAATTCAGGAGCCCGGCCTGGACACCAGTGAAGCAAGATGGCGCCGATCTGTCCATGCATACAGACGCTGACAAGCACACAGTGCAACATAGAGGAGGAGAAAGCAGTCACAGTGATCCACTCCTAAGCACAAGGGATCCCAATGCAGAAGAAAAAAACAGCCCCATGAAACAAAGAAGACTGTCTCTATCAGAGGAGCATGTAAGTGAAACCGCATTAAATGTAAAGGACATGCAATCACACAGTAATCCATATGCTGACATGCTGCATGCATTCCACACATCAGGGCAACCTATAATAGACACTGATATAAAATAAATGCTGTTGTCTCTGAGCGGGGCTATTCAACAGGATATTTATGTATTCATGAACAAAACCAATGTGGAAATTGAAAAATTGGAAGGAAGAGTGGTAGTTTATTATGGGTGGCAAACTCAATGGAAAATGGCCTCTCTCAAGTAGCTTGAAGTTATCACTCATAAACATAATACTGAACAATGCCACAAATTAAACTTGTATCGCTCAATGCCAAAGGACTAAATAGCCCACATAAGAGGAAAGCCCTTTGTAACGATGCAATCAAGTTCAAAACAGAGATATTATGTGTACAGGAGTCACATTTTGCTGCTGATAAACCCCCAAAATTTTCTCACCCAAAATTCCCACATATTTTTTTGCACTAAGGGCCCCAAGAAAAAGAAAGGAGTTGTTATCGCCATTAAAGATACTGTAACATTCCAACCCTTGGACGTATGTTCGCATGTTCTGGTGCAAATCGAACCGGGGGGTGTTTGCAGGCTTTCTGGTGCATCATTTTTAGATGCATCATTTTTGGTGCACCCGGTTCCTGCCCTAGGGGACATGTATCAATGCAAAAAAAAGTTATTAAATCGATCATTTTTTCAGGAGCAGTGATTTTAATAATGCTTAAAGTGAAACAATAAAAATGAAATATTCCTTTAACCACTTCAGCCCCGGAAGGATTTTCCACTATAGGACCAGAGCACTTTTGCGATTCGGCACTGCGTCACTTTAACTAACAATTGTGCGGTCGTGCAACGTTGTACCCAAACAAAATTTGCGGGTTTTTTTCCACAAATAGAGCTCACCGCTGCGTCATTTCTGATCGCCGCTATAAACAAAGAAAGAGCGAAAATTTTGCAAAAAAAATATATATTTCTTACTTTTTGCTAAAATACAAATCCAAAAAAAATATAAAAAAACTAATTTATTCATCGGTTTTGGCCGATTTATATTCTTCCTCATATTTTTGGTAAAAAAAATATCGCAATCTGCGTTTATTGATTGGTTCGCACAAAAGTTGCCGCGTTAACAGATGATGAGAATTCATTTCTGGGGTTTTTATTTTTCTTTATTTTTTTACTAGTAATGGCGGTGATCTGCGATTTTTAGCAGTACTGTGATATTGCGGCGGACATGTCGGACCATTTTGACACTTTTTTGGGACCATTGGCATTTATACAGCGATCAGTGCTATAAAAATGCACTGATTACTGTGTAAATGTCATTGGCAGTGAAGGGGTTAACCTGCAGGGGGCAGGGAAGGGGTTAACTGTGTTCCTTAGGCGTGTTCTAACTGTGAGGGGGCTGGGCTACCTTGGGCATAAGAGATCGGCGAGCGACGGACCCAAAAAACAAAAAAAAACAAACAGCTCCTCCTACATGGGGGAGCTCCCACCAACTGAGTTCTCTTTGTTTCAAAGTTTTATTTATAGTGAAGGGCGGGGCCACCCAGTGACGTAATTGAGCGACCCGCCCCTCTGACATCACATGACGTCAGAAGGGGCGGGGTCACCCGTACGTCACCCGGCCCACACTGCACTATAAATAAAACGTCAAAACAAAGCCAGCGCAGATGGCGGCAGCCCTCACATGGAGGAGGAGCTGTGCATGTTGTCTGCGCGCAATGCATTATGGGGCCCTCCGCAGCGGCGCAATCACTGTGAATTCCCCATAATGTTCTAAATTCGACAAATGGGCGAACGCCCAATGTTCGAGTCGGGCCCATCCCTACTAAGGAAATGGATTACTGGAACCATGTCCTGTGGTCTGATGAGACCAAGATAAACGTATTTGATTTAGATGGTGTAAATCGTGTGTGGCGGCAACCAGGTGAGGAGTACAAAGACAAGTGGGTCTTCCCTACTGTCAAGCATGGTGGTGGGAGTGTCATGGTCTGGGGTTGAATGAGTGCTGCCGGCACTAGGGAGCTACAGTTCATTGAGGGAACCATGAATGCCAACATGTACCGTGAAATACTGAAGCAGAGCATGATCTCCTCCCTTCGGAGACTGGGCGGGAGGGCAGTATTCCAACTTGATAATGACCCCAAACACACCTCCAAGATGACCACTGCCTTGCTAAAGAAGCTGAGAGTAAAGGTGATGGACTGGCCAAGCATGTCTCCAGACCTAAACCCTATTGAGCATCTGTGGGGCATCCTCAAACAGAAGGTGGGGGAGCGCAAGGTCTCTAACATCCACCAGCTCCGTGATATCCCCATGGAGGAGTGGAAGAGGACTCCAGTGGCAACCTGTGAAGCTCTGGTGAATTCCATGCCCAAGAGGGTTAAGGCAATGCTGGAAAATAATGGTGGCCACACAAAATAATTACACTTTGGGCCCAATTTGGACATTTTCACTTAGGGGAGTACTTACTTTTACAGTGGTTGAGACATTAATGGCTGTGTGTTGAGCTATTTTTAGGGGACAGCAAATTTACACTGTTATACAAGCTGTACACTCACTACTTTACATTGTAGCAAAGTGTCATTTCTTCAGTGTTGTCAAATGAAAAATATAATAAAATATTTACAAAAATGTGAGGGGTGTACTCGCTTTTGTGAGAAACTGTATATACACACAGCGGCTAAAATAAGTATTGAACACGTAAATTTTTCTGGGTAAATATATTTCTGAAGATGCTATTAACAATATTCACCACATGTCGTTAACAACCTATGCAATCCATACCTACAAAGAAACCAAATAAAAAAGTTCAGAAATGAAGTTATGTATAGTAAAATAGAATGACACAGGGAAAAAAATTGAACACATGAGGAAAGTAAGGTGCAAAAAGGCATAGAAAGCCAAGGCACCAGCTGAAATCTATCAGTAATTAGAAAGCAATCCTACCCCTTGTCAGTGCAAATTAACAACTTCAGATCCGCGCTATAGCCAAAAGACGGCTACAGCGCTGATCTCAATTGCCGGGTGGACGTCTATTGACGTCCGCCCCTTTGCACGCTCCCGGCGCGCACTCACAGGCGGTGGCGCGCGTGGCCAGCGCACGCTGCATGGGCGTGCCCGCGGGTCGGGCGGACTCTATGTCCGCTCCTGACCCGCGATCGCCTGTCAGAGCTGCAAAACGGGGAACCGGCAATGTAAACACGGAGGTTCTCCTTTCTGTGAGAGGGGGACATACCAGATCTACTGATCCCTGTCACTGGGATCAGTTAGTTCTGTTATGTCCCTGCCAGCCCATCCCCCCCACAGTTAGAACACACCCAGGGAACACAGTTAACCCCTTCACTGCCTCCTGCAGGTTAACCCCTTCACTGCCAATGACATTTATACAGTAATCAGTGGACATTTAAATTTCTGATCGCTGTATAAATATCATTGGTCCCAAAAATGTGTCAAAAATGTCCGACATGTCTGCCCCAATATCGCAGTCCCGATAAAAATCACAGATCGCCGCCATTACCAGTAAAAAAAAAATAAATAATAAAAACGCCATAAATCAATTCCCATAGTTTGTAGACACGATAACTTTTGCGCAAACCAATCAATAAACGTCAATTGCGATTTTTTTTAACCAAAAATATGTAGAAGAGTGTATATCGGCCAAACCCAATGAATATTTTTATTTTTATATTTTATTTTTGGATATTAATTAGAGCAAAAAGTAAAAAATATTGTTCTTTTTTCAAAATCGTGTCTCTTTGTTTATAGCGCAAAAAATAAAAACCGCAGAGGTGATCAAATACCACCAAAAGAAAGCTCTTTTTGTGGGAAAAAAAGGACATCAATTTTGTTTGGGTACAACGTCGCACGACCGCGCAATTGTCATTCAAAATGCGACAGCGCTGAAAGCCGAAAATTGGTCTGGGCAGGAGGGGGGTTTAAGTGCCCAGTAAGCAAGAGGTTAATATCAGCTGGTTCAGTGTCAACACATGGCATATAAAAAGGTGTCTCTTTGGCAAGGTGTCACATAAGAAACAACTCATGATGGGTAAAGCAAAGAGCTCTTTCAAGACCTTCACAACTTTGTTGTTGCAAAACATACTGATGGTATTAGTTGCAGAAGGATTTCTAAACTTATGATTGTTCCAGTGGCCACTGTTGGGGCCATAATTTGGAAGTGAAAAGAATATCTTTTCACCATAAACCAACCACAAACAGGTGCTACTCACAAGATTTCTGACAGAGGAGTGAAAAGAATTATCAGAAGAGTTGCCCAAGAGCCAAGGACCACTTGTGGGGAGCTTCAGAAAGACCTGGAATTAGCAGGTACAATTGTGTCAAAGAAAACAATAAGTAATGCATTCAACCACCATGGCCTGTATGCATGCTCACCATGCAAGACTCCATTGCTGAAGAAAAAGTAGGTTGAAGCTTGTTTAAAGTTTGCTGCACAACATTTAGACAAGCCTGTGGAATACTGGGAGAATATAGTCTGGTCAAATGAGACATTGAACATTGAACTCTTTGGATGCCACAATACAATGTTTGGAGGTCAAATGGCACTGTACATCACCCCAAAAACACCCCCATATCAACAGTGAAGTTTGGAGGTGGGACCATCATGCTATGGGGCTGTTTTTCACTATACGGTACTGGCAAACTTTGTATCATTGAAGGTAGGACGAATAGAGAAATGTATCAAGATATTCTTGATAAAAATCTACTGCCATCTACAGTACCAGGATGATGAAGATGAAACAAGGGTGGACATTTCAGCAAGACAATGATCCCAAACACAAAGCCAAGGAAGCTCTCAATTGGCTGCAAAGAAAGAAAATAAAGCTGCTAGAATGGCCCATCCAATCACCTGACTTGAATACAATAGAATATCTATAGGAAAGAACTGAAGATCAGAGTTCATAGTAGAGGCTCATGGAACCTCCAAGATTTGAAGACTTCGTGTGGAAGAATGGGCCAAAATCACATCCGAGCAATGCATGCGACTAGTTTCTCCATACAGGAGGCGTCTTGAAGCTGTCATTACTAGAGTTGAGCGGACACCTGGATGTTCGGGTTGGGCCAAACTTCGCGAAAAAGTTTGAGTTTGAACCCGAACCCCATTGAAGTCAATGGTGACCGAACTTTTGGGCACTAAAATGGCTCTAAAAAAGCCCTGGAAAGGGCTAGAGGGCTGCAAAAGGAAGCAAAATGGGGGTAAGAGTAGGACAAATGCCCTGTAAACAAATGTGGATAGGGAAATAACTTAAAATCACATAAAAAAATAAAAAATGGAGGAGGAGGTGGATGAGGAGTAGGAGGTTGAGGAGGTGGTGACCGTGGCGGTGGAGGAGGAGGAGGTAGCCAACACTGTTTTTTGTTTGTTTGGTTTTTTTTCTCTAATTGGGGTAGCCCCAAAATATTGATACATATTAAAAAAAAAAAAAAGATCACTATCTGCAGACAAACCCAGAGATGTTCTAGCACGGGTTCACTTTTCCCATATAAAATTTACCATGGTTTATTTTTCATGATTCTCCTGTTACAAATTTCAATAAAGATTTATGTTCTAAAAAAAAAAAAAAAAAAAAAAAAAAA
>BLSH010322126.1:475551-498565 GCA_018402905.1 Glandirana rugosa | reverse complement strand
ATTGTTCTAAAATCATCTCCAAGTTCTATAGGGAAAGGTTCCAGCTGTAGCTTTAAGGAACAGAATATTGTTCTAAAATCATCTCCTAGTTCTATAGGGAAAGGTTCCAGCTGTTGCTTTAAGGGACAGAATATTGTTCTAAAATCATCTCCTAGTTCTATAGGGAGAGGTTCCTGCTGTTGCTTAAAGGGACAGATTATTGTTTCTTGCACAAAATTAAAAAGTGCATCTACATTGCTGGTTTAACCACTTCAGCCCCGGAAGGATTTCCAGCTTTAGGACCGGAGCCCTTTTTGCGATTCGGCGCTGCGTCGCTTTAACTGACAATTGCGCGGTCGTGCGACGTTGTACCCGAACAAAATTTGCGTCCTTTTTTTCCCACAAACAGAGCTTTCTTTTGGTGGTATTTAATCACCTCTGTGTCATTTCTGATCGCCGCTATAAACAAAAGAAGAACGACAATTTTGCAAAAAAACCCACATTTCTTACTTTTTGCTAAAATACAAATCCAAAAAAAATATAAAAAAACATTTTTTTTTCACCGTTTTTGGCCGATTTACATTCTTCCTCATATTTGCGATAAAAAAAATTGCAATCGGCGTTTATTGATTGGTTTGCGCAAAAGTGGCCGCGTTTACGGATGATGAGAATTAATTTTTGGGGTTTTTATTTATTTTATTTTTTTTTACTAGTAATGGTGGTGATCTGCGATTTTTAGCGGTACTGCAATATTTCAGCGGACATGTCGGAACATTTTGACACTTTTTTGGGACCATTGGCATTTATACAGCGATCAGTGCTATAAAAATGCACTGATTACTGTATAAATGCCATTGGCAGTGAAGGGGTTAACCTGCAGGGGGTGCTCTAAGGGTTAACTGTGTTCCCTGGGCTTGTTCTTATTGTGGGGGGACTGCCCTAGCTGGGGAAGGGAAGTGGTCGCAGCCTCCATGTACAGGAAGGCTGTGATCACAGCCCTTCCCCCTTCACAACACGGACCTCCGTTCCTTCACTCCGGGGGGGGGCCATCACGGGTAGCCGGCGGCAATCGAAGCCGCCGCACCCGCTCCCTGGCCCTCCCCGAACACAGTGAGCGCGCGGGCGCGCCTCCGGCGGCGCGCGCGCGCTCACTAGGCTCTGTCTCGCGGCCGCCGTCATATGACGGCGTTTCGCGTTACAGAACCACTCTGTCGCCGTCATTTGCCGATCAGCCGTCGGCAAGTGGTTAAAAAAAAAACATTCTAAAAACTACATTTGTGGCCAGCGGTGCATTTCTTGCACAAAAATAAAAAAAATGTCTACATTGCTGGTTTAACAAAAAAAATATTCTAAAAACTACATTTGCGGCCAGCGGTGCATTTCTTGCACAAAAATAAAAAAAAGTCTACATTGCTGGTTTAAAAAAAATCTAAAAACTACATTTGCGGCCAGCGGTGCATTTCTTGCACAAAAATAAAGAAATGTCTACATTGCTGGTTTACAAAAAAAAAAAAAAAAAAATTCTAAAAACTACATTTGCGGCCAGCGGTGCATTTCTTGCACAAAAATAAAAAAAACAGTGTTGGCTACCTCCTCCACCGCCACTTTCACCGCCTCCTCAACCTCCAACTCCACATCCACCTCCATTTTTTATTTTTTTTATGTGATTTTAGCTTAAAAATTATTTTAAGTTATTTCCCTATCCCCAGTTCTTTGTAGGGCACTTGTCCGACTCTTACCCCCATTTTCCTTCCTTTTGCAGACCTCTAGGACTTGCCAGGACTTTGTTACAGCCATTTTTGTGCCTAAAAGTTCGGGTCAAGTTCGGTCCCGAACCTGGACTTTTTCCCGAAGTTCGGCCGAACCTGCCGACTTCCAGAGGTTCGATCAACTCTAGTGTCCAGCCAAATAAAAATGAAAAGTAAAAAATGAACAAACAAACCCCAGCTGTATACAAGCGTCAGGGTTCTTCACATTTAAAAGACAATTGGGCTGTCAGCGTGTGGCATTTCTATACTGTTTACTGCTATGCTTTCTGGATGAGCACACTCATGCCTTATTCAATAAAGACTACAAGGAAAAAAGTGATGAATTTAAAAACCCAACTCCTGACTGTGTTTAAATGTAGCTATGAGGGGTTCCCCAGGCTGCATAAGTTAAATGTTTCTTTGGCTAGTTGGGGAAAGAAATAAGTACAAATACTTACCTTAATATACCTAGAGCATCAGACAGTGGGGGGAGCACTGGCTGCCGGGGGAAAGCTTTTGTACTTATTATTTATCCCTTCTAGACAATTGATCCATAAACCCATGCAGTTTGGGGGAACTCCACAGCATGGGTACAATTGTAAACATCCTCGGGATGGTCTTTAAAGTGATCTTAACAGTTTGTTTTTTTAATAATAACAAGCATGTCATACTTACCTGCTCTGTGTAATGGTTTTGCACAGAGAAGCCCCAATCCTCTTCTTCTCTGCCCCCCCGCCAGCACTTCCTCCCCCTTGACCAGTGCCTCCAATAGCAAGTCACTTGCTATGGGGGCACTGGTTTGTGCTCACTCCCGAGCCCTGCTCTATGTGTCTATAAGACACATAGAGCCACGGCTTGGCCCCGCCCCTCGCTCTCTCCTCATTGTGTCAATAGCTGTGATTGACAGCAGGGGAGCCAATGGCTCCCATTGCTGTCTGAGCCAATGAGGAGAGAGAGACCCGGGACAGCCAAGGTTCCAGTGCACACCGCTGGATCGAAAGGGAGCTCAGGTGAGTATTAGGGGGGCTGTGGGGGGCAGCGCACAAAAGGTTTTTTACCTTCATGCATGAAGGTAAAAAAACTTTCAGGCTTTACAACCACTTTTAGTGTAGTTTGCAAATGATCAGAATTCACTCTGCTGAAGTCAGACCAGTACAACATGAATTTTGGTGCGTTTTTGTAAGTCACTGCACTTAAGAATTTGCTCAATACCATAGGTGTGCGCAGCCTAGCGCATTAGGGTGTGAGTCCCAAAGCTCAAACACACATTCCTTTCTCTACAGCCTCAGCTGCAGTGAATGAATGGGAAGTGCTTTGTGCTGAGCGGCTTTCTGTTTATTCGCAAACCAAAGCATAGTAAACAGAGTTTACTATGCTTCAGTTATGAATGAACACAGTGAGTGACTATGTTCATTTAGAAAAAGAAGAGGTTGGTAAATTATATAATTGCTAACCTATTACCCCACTCTCTATTCTGAAATATCCCCTTCAGCAGCCAGGGGGAGAAGAGAGGAGGGAAGTCAGCAGCACTGCGGGGTGGGCAACACAGGGGGAGCCTGGGAAGTATGGGAATTGGCACCACATGTAGTGATTAAGGTGTGCCCAAGCACACCTGGTACAGCCTCTGCTCACACCTATGCTCCATACACTTGCAACAAAACTGCTGATTATTGAATACCAACCCTTATAAATTATTCTACAGAAACCATGTTTTTCTCAAATTATATGCTTTATTTCCCAACTAAGAATTTTAATTAACTTGCATTTTTGTGTATGAAGTTGCTAAAACAAATCTACTGTGTTAAGTATGCCAAGTAGGGTAGTGTATTTCAAAATAATTAATTGCTATGATTTGCAAATGCCAAGGACAATTTTGCACTGTCATTTCCTGCACTGTCTCAATGTTTTCCAGCCAGACAACAAATGGCTATTAAACATTACAACAATGTCTCAGTACTGCAAATGCATCTGAAGGTCATTGCCAAATGTATTGCAAAGTTTATGAACGTATTAAAATGAAGGCACCGCAGGTTCCTGAGTACTGTATCTGAAACTCCTGGATGCAGTAAAGGGTTTTCATTATATTCCATAAATTAGATAAATTGATGTTTTGGGGAAAAGACATGCCTTTTGCCTAACAGTTCCTTTGTTAAAATTGTTTGCTAGCATCATTAAAAAAAAAAGTTGCCTTGTGCTCACTGTAAATGGCAGCTCTAGGCCTCATACACACAGACGTTTCTTAAAAAATAAAAAAAACGTTGGGCCCGACGTCAAGGAAATAAAATGGGCGTTTTTCGGCGTTATGCATCGGCGTTAGTGAGCATTAGTGAGAGTCGGCGTCAATAGGTGTTTTTTAAAAAAAATCATCCCTCTGCTATTTTTCAACCTAAAAATGTCAGCGTCAAAAAACGCCGGTTAACGCCGGTACAGTATTAGTTGGCGTTTTGCGGCGTCAGCGTCAAAAAATGCCAAAACGTTACAGCCTCAGAACGCGCTGGCCGTAGGTTCTAGTTTCAGCGTTTTTATGGGGCCATTGACTAACATGGAGAGCTGCAAAAAACGCCAGAAAACGCAGGCGTCGAAAAACATCCGTGTGTATGAGGCCTTATACTTGACATAGGATATTTCAGTAATACGTGGATGTTTACTCTGCATAGCCCTTTCCCCCACAAGGGGTTAAAACGGGGTTAAAAGTGCCCGCGCTCCACGCTTCCAAGGCGGTGTGCAGCCGCTTCGAAAGCGCTACCCCATTGTTTTCAGTGGGAAGGGGCGGTGGAAGAGCTGTATATTACCGCTCACCACACCGCCCAAAAATGCTGCTTGCAGGACTTTTTGTAACGTCTTGCAAGTGCACCGCCCCAATGTGAAAGCACTCCAGCTTTCACATTGGGGTGGATGGGGAGTGACTTTTGAGGCGCTTTACAGGTGCTATTTTTAGCTAAATAGCACCTGTAAAGCACCTCAGTGTGAAAGGGGTTTAAGGGCGGTGGGGCTGGTGAGGGAGCTGTACACAGAAGGTTTTTTCACCTAAATGCATAGAATTCATTAAGGTAAAAAAAAACATTCTGACATTAAAACCACTTTCAATTAAGCTTTCTAAACCTGACTATGCAAAAATCCTTGCAAGAAGCATTAGCCCTAGCCAGAAGACTGATTTCTTGCTTCCTCAGATTCTTCAATGCAAGACACCCGGCCTTGTAAGGATAGCATAGCCTACCCATGCATTAATCATATGTGACCCTAACACCAGGTGAACATTTGCCTTTTGTATGCTTTAAGGCCTGCAGGAGCAGAACAAAGCAGCCAAAGATGACACAATGGAACACAATGGCTAAACAGAGAGTTCAGGTTTGGGGCTCTTTACCCAGACTTTCCAGTGGCAGATTGTCACACATGTTGGATCCTTTGGAGAGGCCACTAAATATGTCAGTTGCATCTTCATCATATATATGTTAAATAAAGCACTCAACAACTCCCATGAAACAGTCAGTCAGTGGATACATGTAAAGGTACTACTTTCCACTCTCTTGAAGTAGGGTACAACTATGGACAAGAAGTCTTGCAGGAAAGAGTAGAGGGAGAACAGGGAATCTTCTTCATAAGCATATCCCCAAAAGACTGTGAGCTCGGAAGAGTAGGAGCAGGAGAGTGTAGTACATACCCAGCAAATTGGAGAAGATGTTTTGCTAGTGTAGACCAGTGTTTCTCAACTCCAGTCTTCAAGGCGCACCAACAGGTCATGTTTTCAGGATTTCCCTCAGATGAAACGGCTGTGGTAATTACTAAGGCAGTGAAACTGATCAAATCACCTGTACAAAATAACTCAGGTGGTGGAAACAACCACCACCTGAGGTTGCTGTCAAAGCTAGCTGCTACCACAGCGCCTTCTTATCACAAGATTCAGTAAATAACTAAACATAAGCCTGGTACACACTATGAGGTTTTTTTCGTTGAACGAAAAAAAACTGTTAGCTCCAGTTGGAGCCGCTGTACTAATGATCCGACGTAAGTACAGCGATCTCCCCTGCTGAGCTGTTGTGTTCTGACAGGGGAACGGGCCCACCCACCCAGAAAACTCTGATCAGTGGCTGAGAGCACTGATCAGGAGCCGTTGGCTGCTGGATTTCCATTATGCACATCCGAAAGAAGCTGGCCGAATGGCCTGTAGGACCGGCTAGCATACAAACGGGCCGAATGTCAGCCGGTTTTTATTGAACCAGCCCATGTCTCCCGACATTTGCCCTGTGTGTATGGGGCTTTAGTGTAATTCCTAAAAAAACTGAAAACTGTCTAAAGAGACAAATAAAACACAGTTCCATACAAAAAAACACATTTACATTTAGTATATGAATAGATAATTTTATAGATTTCTAAAATATGTGTATTTCTTGTTCTGAAAAAGCCACTTGATGTGTCGGGTCCTTTTTTCACAAGACAGTTCATAAATGTACATACAATACAAAATCTACAATCTTCCATCAGTTGATATGGGCAATAGCAGCATGAACAAGCTGGGATATCATAGACTTATGAGCCCACACATGTAGCGCTCATCCAGGAGGGGCCACTGGAAATACATAGGTCTCCCTTACCTGCTCAGAGGCTGCCAGGTCCAAATACCAGTTCCAGAGCACACCAGCAACATGCAGGCTCAGTGTAGGGGTGTTTTTTTTTAAGATTTATTGCAGTACTTGAACACAGGCAGATAGAAAAAAAACTGCACTCGGTGCAAAAATTTAATGTAGGAATAAAAACTTAAATTGTGACCGTATATGATAACAGTGGCTATTTCTCACAGCCACACTCAGAAGCACAAAAATGCAAATGCAATGTTGATATACATTAATGCTGTTGCTCTGTATAAAATATCAGTCAGTGAATGCAATAAAATAAAAAATGAATAAATAAAATAAAATGAATATCAAAAGTTCACCTCAAGTGATACAGTGAATATGTCCATAAATATTCAAAGTAACATAATGTCCATCATTCTTCATTAAGTGCTACAATTAAGTGTTGCCAGTGAACCCTCCACCTCAACACACACAGCCTCTTACCAAAATGTCAGACCCCAGATTATAGGAGTCTGACAAAGCATGAATATGTGTGGATCTTGAAATATGGACCTCAATCACAGGGACACATGCAACACCTCCGGTAGAGACTCCACTATGATTTACCTCACCACTAGATGTTTATTGAATAAATACCTTAAAAACTAATCACAGAACATCCTATGGATAGTTTATTGAAATAATGTAAACACCACTACAGCGAAGAGTGGGCAACGTCGGCACAAACTTTGCTGATATAGGTTTCTTCTGAACAGATGTTCCTAGGGGATCCCAGCAGCATTTACATTGTTTCAATGCACTATATATATATATATATATCTATAGGATGTCCTGTGACTAGGACGGTCATAGTGGACTCTTCACTGGAGGTGCTGCATGTGTCCCTGTGATTGAGGATCCATATTACGAGACAGGGGGTAACATCCCAAAATATATTAACATTTCAACCTCATGTATAAATATTTAATAAATATATTATTTATATATATATATATATATATATATATATATATATATACAGTTGTGCTCATAAGTTTACATACCCTGGCAGAATTTATGTTTTCTTGGTCATTTTTCAGAGAATATGAATGATAACACAAAAACTTTTCTTTCACTCATGGTTTGTGTTTGGCTGAAGCCATTTATCATCAATCAAATGTGTTTACTCTTTTTAAATCATAATGATCATAATGACAACAGAAACTACCCAAATGACCCTGATAAAAAGTTTACATACCCCAGTTCTTAATACAGTGTATTGCCCCCTTTAACATCAATAACAGCTTGAAGTCTTTTGTGGTATTTGTGGATGAGGCTCTTTATCTTCTCAGATGGTAAAGCTGTCCATTCATCTTGGCAAAAAGCCTCCAGTTCCTGGAAAATCTTGGGCTGTCTTGATGAACTGTGCGTTTGAGATCTCCCCAGAGTGGCTCAATATTATTGAGGTCAGGAGACTGAGATGGCCACTCCAGAAGCTTCACTTTATTCTGCTGTAGCCAATGACAGGTTGACTTTTACAAGGACGAATGGGTGCTAGTGGAGAGATAGTGTATGCTGCTCTCCCCTGGTTAACATATACAATGGGAGGGTCCCCCAAAGAGGGTTTTATGGCAGCAAAGTTAAATAAAAGGTATAATTTGGTATAAGCATAAATATAGAATACCAATTTTGGGTTTCAAGATTTATTCAGCGTTTCCACAGGTGTGTACACAATATAAAATGTAAAACATGAGCACTGGTTGTGCAAACCTATACATCATCATACAATGTTACAGTATTGCAAAGTGAAGGATAGCATACAATACAGCCATAGCTGCGTTGATTTACCAATGCGTTTCGACCTTTAAGAGGTTTCTAGGTCTTCCTCAGGGGAAAAATATCCTTTTCTACAGGAATATCAAAGGAAAAAAGACTTAATTATTGGTTCAGAAGTCAAGCAGTTATCATATTTGTACACATGTAAGACTTACATTTGCTACTGAACATTGATTGTGAGGCACCAGTCCCTAAAACCAGAGTGTGGTTAAAAACAATCAGCAGTGTATGGCTCATCATGGGCTGTCCCTGCCCCTGTGGCTTGGTACCCCGTCTCTGCCCAAGGGCTTGCAGGGGGTCACACGTAATCCCCTCCGTGGGGGGGGGTGCAGTGAACTGCGCCAAAGATTTTGTCCTATAGTGATAAATTGATAGGGTTAGTTAATACTATGTGAGGTTTGTTTCTACAGGGCAGCCAGAACATAGATTTCCCCCTAGACTAAAGTGAAAGTATTAATAAGGAATAGTGTTGCTAACCTAATAAGTAGCTGTGGTATTAATCTAGATGTCTCCCTGTGTATCCAAAATCTTTTTGTCTTTGTATCCCCTATATATGAATATAACTTATAATATGTTTTATATTATTTTATTAGTGCAGTAAAAGTGTGCGGAATCTATAACCAGTGAAAAAATTATATATATGTATATATATATATATATGTTATTTATTATATATATGTTATTAATTAGGTGGGCCCACACGGCAGAGGCTCTCCCCCTTCACAGACTGCTCTTATACTGATGATCTCATCTTAAATCCTTTCCTATATGGGGCAATCCCTAATATGAGACACTAACACCATCCACTTCACTTCAATCTCAGTATTTCAGTATACTTATTGAAATATAACATTTCCCCTGGCAAACAGGACACAATCTTTGGCGCAGTTCACTGTACCCCCCCCCCCCGGACAGAAATGGGGTACCAAGCCACGGGGGTGGGGACAGCTCATGAAGAGCCATACACTGCTGATTGTTTTTAACCACACTCTGGTTTTTGGGACTGGTGCCTCACAATCAATGCTCAGTGGCAAATAAAAGGATATTTTTCCCCTGAGGAAGACCTAGAAACCTCTTAAAGGTCAAAACACGTTGGTAAATCGACGCAGCTATGGCTGTATCGTATGCCATCCTTCACTTTGCAATACTGTAACATTGCATGATGATGTATAGGTCCTTTGTTTGCGCAACCAGAGCTCATGTTTTATATCTTATATTGTGTACACACCTGTGGAAACACTAATAGAAATAGATCTTGAAACCCAAAATTGGTATTCTATATCTATGCTTACACTAAATTATACCTTTTATTTAACTTTGCTGACATAAAACCCTCATTGGGGGACCCTCCCATCGTATAGGATTGTATAGTGCTACCTTAATGCAGCTGGTTTGCCCATGCTACCTTTGGTCACTGAAAGTTTGAGGCAGTTATAAAATCCGTACCTCTTAAACTTTGTAATTTACATATATTAGCGTATGCCAAATAAACATTGTAGTACCAATTTCACTGAGATATCCACAGGCTACTGTTTATAGACATTATAATGAAAAAAAACAAAAATGTAGCTTCCATAGATGTTAACGATGCATTATGGTACTTAAGATTGTTACTATTTTTGTGTCACTTGGTTTTCTTTCATGTTATGTACATACAATCTTTCTCATTATTACTAGGTAGGTATATATATGCAAGGTTCTGCGCTACTAAATTTATACAAAACAAATCAGTGCCTTTTAAACCTCATAACGAAATCAATATTATAACACAAAGTAAAAGCCCACATTGTCCAAGATCAAACCAAACACCATAAGTGTGAATAACAATTAATGTGCCTCTTCTTATTTCTTCCACCATAGATTTCACCACATGTGCTTATAAAAAGAGCACTCACCACAACTTTTGACCCCGATTTAGGCACGTCAAAAAAGCTTTCTCCAATAAGATCTCAAAGTGGGTATAGTTGTTTCTTAATTAAGTAGCTATATTTCATTGCTTCCAAAAAACTCAGCAACAAACCAGGGATAAAATTATATCATTGTGTAGTATTTTTATTAATAACCAGCATTAGAAAGTTAAAAGTACTCACATTTCCTGGTGCCCTTAGACCGGCACCAGTGTAAATAGCTCAGTTCTCAGAGGTTCGCTCCACTCCCCACTCACACGGGCCAGCTTGTGCTCCAAACATCAGGCGAAGGAACCAGACGTGACGTCACATGTAACCTGGAAATGACAGATTCAACCCATTTCACCAAGATGGCATCTTCAAGAAGATAGGTTGATAGGAGATAGGAAGATATGATGGTTTGTCTGGTTTGCACATACACTGAGGTTGGTGCCCCCATAAAAGCATATTTTAAGGTTAACAATCTTCCTCATGCTTTTCCTAGGGAATGAGGCCCTTACTATATTTTGTAGCTGGATGTATGTGATGCAGACCTTTCTTAATCAAAGAATGTTTAAAAAAATAATAAAACGTGAGTATTAAAATCCCCTTTATAGCACTAGAAAAACGACACGTTTCATAGTTACTGTCATATTACTGCATACACAAGGAAATATATATTTAATTTACTTTAAGGCCTCATACACACGGGCGTATATAAAAAAATAAACAAAACGTCGGGCCCGACGTCAAGGAAAAAAAGGCGACGTTTTTCGGCGTTATGTATTGACGTTTTTCGGCGTTAGTGAGCGTCGGCGTCAATAGGCGTTAATAGGCGTTTTTTAAAACAAAATCATCCCTCTGCTATTTTTCAACCTAAAAACGTCGGCGTCAAAAAACGCCGGAAAACGCCGGTATAATAATAGGTGGCATATAGTGGCATATGTTGGCGTTTCTTGGCATATTGTGGCGTCGGCGTCAAAAAACGTCAAAATGTTACAGCCTCAGAACGCGATGGCCATGGGTTCTACTTTCTGCTCACTAACGCCGACGCCACCTACAGCTCAGAAACGCCGACGTTTTTATGGGGCCATTGACTAACATGGAGAGCTGCAAAAAACGCCAGAAAACGCCGGCGTCAAAAAACGTCCGTGTGTATGAGGCCTAAAGGTAAAAAAGCTGGAGACAACAACTTAAACTGCTGAAGAGTGAAACCTCCAATGGTATCTGTAACCAGATAACTGTTTTATTGCTATGTATTTATCAACAAAAATAATGTTTCTTATATCCTGGTAGCACACATTCACTTTTACAAGTTTAATCAGTTGCCCAAATGTCAATGGCATTGTTCATTCAAGTGCAAAGCAAAATAATGAATGGCTATGTGCAAAGTTCAGTAACCAACATCAACTAATCAGAGCTCATTTTTTATTGACCTGACTCTCATACACATAAATTCTAGTCGGATGGGTTTGAAGGGTTACTAGACTTATCACACTGTCATTGCACCTTTGCAATTTTTTATTAACTAAGCAGGTGTGTCTTACAATAAAGTCAGAAAGAGTCAGAGCTAGCAATGTGTCTGCTTCTCTAGTGCTTTTCCACAGATCACAGGTTATTATTGCAAGAGGATACAGAATGTTCTCCGTGTACTTACATAACTTATTGTATATAATAATGTTTTGTAGCACACTATTGCATAGAGTACAACTCAATGTCATGCTGTCAAACTTAACGTCTATAATCATTTGCACCTGACACACATGATGGTCATGTGGACAAAGGAATTTCTCGGCAAATGACCTTTGAGAAAGGAAACAGCAGCCTGCTTGAACAAAGACATTTGCAGCATTTGTTGTGCATATAAACTTTAATAACCTTTTTTGTATTACAAGAAAACAGAAATGCGTATGCCATGCCTTCCAACCAATGTATGTGCAGAAAAGGAGCCAACACCCATACGGGCCTACGCTCATTTCAGACACGTGACTATTTTCTAATCAACCGCTAGAAAATCTGACATGACCCTGCATGCAAAGAAACATTTTCTGCATGTTACTAATATATATTGTACTCGGGGAACCCATGTAGCTTAAGAAAATCCTGAGTCATGCCTAGTCACCATATTTTTTTCAATAAATCAAAGGAATAGTCAGTTCAAGGTGGTTAACACAGAAATAATGAATCTGTTATATCAAGTATTTTATGATTATCTGTTGTTGCAGTGAGGAAACCTGCTCTTAAAGCGGTAGTAAACCCTAAAATCAATTTTTACATACAGGTAAGCCTATAATAAGGCTTACCTGTAGGTAAAAAGAATATCTCCTAAACCTGCATGGTTCAGGAGATATTCGCCCTGCATGCAGCCACTGACATTAGCGGCGCATGCGCTCTGACGATCCGGCCGAGGCGGCCGGCAACTCAGAGCTGGCTGCCGGTGCGAAGAGCTGCCGCGCGCATGCGCGGGAGTGACGTCACGCGGCTCCGGCCACTCACAGCGCCGGAGCCGCGTACCCGGAAGACAGAAGAGGACAAAGATGTCAGCGTCCTTAGCGCTGACCGACTCGGTCATCGGGGGCCTCGTTCTAAGGTAAGTATTTCATAATATGTTAGTATGCGATGCATACTAACATATTATGCGATTTTCTTGCAGGATTTTTTTTTATTTTTATTTCTGTCAGCGGGTTTACTACCGCTTTAACCACTTGCCGACCATATAACTTATATATATGGCGGCAAGGTGGCTCTGCTGCATCAGATCACATACCTAGTACATGATCTGACACCTTGGGTAGGGGAAGCCCCCTCCCACTGATTATACAGAGCGGGAGCTGATCTGTGGGTACCACCAACTCGATGTCCTACGCCACCTACCTATCATTCGGTACCGAGGCAGAATGGCAGTCTGCCTATGTAAGCCAGGCAGATTGCCTTCATGTCAGTAGAGAAGACACGGATCCTGTGTTCCTGCAAAGCAGGGGCAAGGATCCATGTCTCCCCCTAGTAAAAGCACCTCCCCTGTACAAAAACACAGGCTAGGCACACAGCTAACCCTTTGATCGCCTCTGATTTTAACCCCTTCCCAGCCAGTGTCATTCATGCAGTGACAGTGCATTTTTTTTGCCATTGATCACTGTATTAGTGTCACTGGTTCCCAAAAAAATGTCAAAAGTGTCAGTTAGTGTCTGATTTTCTCTTGCAATATATCGCAGTCCCGCTATAAGTCGCTGATCGCCGCCATTACTAGTAAAAAAAAAATACAAAATTCCATAAATATATCCCTGAGTTTGTAGACACTATAACTTTTGTGTAAACCAATCAGTATAAGCTTTTTGGGATTTTTTTACCAAAAATATGTAGCAGAATGTATAAATAAAATATTGGCCTAAATTGATGGAGGAATTAGATTTTTTTCAAAATTTTTTTGGATATGTTTTATAGCAGAAAGTAAAATATATTGTTTTTTTTTTTTTTCAAAATCGTTGGTCTTTTTTTGTTTATAGCACAAAAAATAAAAACCATAAAGGTTATCAAATACCACCAAACGAAAGCTCTTTTTTCGGGAAAAAAAAAGACATACATTTTACTTGGGTACAGCATTGCATAACTGCGCAATTGTCAGTTAAATTAACACAGTACTCTATCGCAAAAAATGGCCTGATCGGGAAGGGGGTAAATCTTCTGGAGGTCAAGTAGTTAAAGTATTTTACAATAAAAATTGTATTTACTCTCATTACATTATATTACATTGTATTCACTCATCCACTATATACTCCATTACCCTTACCTATCCTAAATGTGGCTTCTTCACAACTCCCAGGACTACCCTTTGCAATGTCAAGACAGGAATATCAGAAAAACTATGAGACGATAGCTCTAATGTTTGTTCTTCCAGTGTAAGTCAATAATAGTTGACCAAAGTCACTAATTCCTTTAGACACTGGGTCCCCAATCTCTTCAGCTTATCAACCCCTTTGTGAATTTTCAGATTGTAATCCCCAAACATTTATTATTAGACAATAATTTAATAAATACTACTTTAAATAATAGTACTATGAATAATGATAAAAATAATAATACCACATAATATTTGAGTAAATACTGTTGACACTTTCTCATGGTATCAGCAACTGCCATTCTTGTTGTTATAATGCTGCATTTTAGTAAATGCACTGTCATCAATTATTTGGCACCATTCCTAACCCTATGGATGTACCCGCTGGCTCTTTAGAGTTTGAAATGGGGGAGTATGCTCTGTAGAGGAAGCAAGAATATATGTATTTAATTCCCAGACCAAGCCAGTAACAATACACAGCTGATAAAGACAACTCAAAGTCAGTGGTGTCACTAGGGTTGGTGTGACCTGGTGCCGTAATACATGGTGTCACCCTCCCCAGCAGGACAGGCAGTAGGGCACTGAGCAGGCTAGTGCATTGCGTGCCTCTCGCAAGTTCAGGTGGGTGCAGGGTGCAGAGTTCAGGTGGGTGCAGGGTGCAGAGTTCAGGTGGTGCAGGGCGCAGAGCCTAGGTGGGTGCAGGATGCAGAGCTCAGGTGGGTGCAGAGTTCAGGTGGGTGCTAGGTGCAGAGTTCAAGTGGGTGCAGGGTGCAGAGCCCAGGTGGGTGCAGGGTGCAGAGTCCATGTGGGTGCAGAATTCTAGTGGGTGCAGGGTGTAGAGTTTAGGTGGGTGCAGGGTGCAGAGTTCAGGTGGGTACAGGGTGCAGAGTTCATGTGGGTGCAGAGTTCAAGTGGGTGCAGAGCTTAGGTGGGTGCAGGGTGCAGAGTTCATGTGGGTGCAGAGTTCAAGTGGGTGCAGGTTGCAGAGCTCAAGTGGGTGCAGGGTGCAGAGTTCAAGTGGGTGCAGGGTGCAGAGTTCAAATGGGTGCAGAGCTCAGGTGGGTGCAGAGTGCCGATTTCAACCCCCAAATCGCCACCCTTGACAGGACTATGTCTTCCCTCTCCCAGCACAGACCCCGATCCCCATTCCTGTACCTGTAGCAGGTAGAGGAATGGGGAGGAGGAGCCGCCTAGCAAAAGCTTCCCCTTCTAGTGTGATAGGCTGTAGTAGCGGGAGCGAGCAATGCTGCAGACGGGTGCCGAGAAGAATCAGTACATAGGCAGCAATAGTACCCCAGCTGCTCCCAGGGATTATGTACAGTGGCCAGACAGGAGCACTGCCACTTCTAAACACAGAAGCCTGGCTTCTGTGTTCAGAAGTGACAGTAGTGAGTGGAAAACACAGGGAAGCACTGGAGATGGCGGGACTCTCTTCTGCCATGTTCCAGCTGAAAGCCCAGGTGTCACCCCTCTGGCAGGTGTCACCAGGGTGTGGGCCGCACCCCCTGCCCCCCCATAGTGACGCCACTGGTCAAAGTTACACTTACTAATGACTGCCCATCTAACCCTGGGTAACACTGTTTTACCACTAGCCATCTCAACTTCACAACTAAAGAGTCACATGGAGCTCTACAGAGACCGCAAAAAAATGATTGATCCCAATCGACCTCCCAATCGACCTCCCATCATTCATTGACCACCTATTGCCCACCCTGCAACCTTCCAAACACAACCCATTGTATGCTGTCATAAAGATGTTCTAGAAATGGCATATTACAAAATGATAAGTATACTTTTTGCATCTTAGTTACAAACAAAATACACTATAATGTCAAAAGTATTGGGACATCTGTCTTTACACGCACATGAACTTTAATGGCATCCCAGTCTTAGTCTGTAGGGCACAACATTCAGAATGCCTGGCTTGCAGTGTCCACTCTAATTCATCCCAAAGGTGTTCTGTCAGGTTGAGGTCAGGCCAGTCAAATTCCTCCACCCCAAACTCACTCATCCATTCTTTATGGACCTTGCTTTGCGCACTGGTGCGCAGTCATGTTGGAACAGGAAGGGGCCAATCCCAAACTGTTCCCACAAAGTTGGGAGCATGAAATTGTCCAAAATGTCTTGGTATGCTGACACCTTAAGAGTTCCCTTCACTGGAAATAAGGGGCCAAGCACAACCCCTGAAAAACAACCCTACACCATAATCCCTCTCCACCAAATGATTTGGACCAGTGTACAAAGCAAGGTGCAGAAGGACATGGATGAGCGGGTTTGGGGTGGAAGAACTTGAGTGGCCTGCACAAAATCCTGACCTCAACCCAATAGAACAACTTTGAGACAACTTTGAGATTAATTACAGCGGAGACAGCGAGCCAGACCATCTCATCCAACATCAGTGCCTGACCCCACAAATGCGCTTCTGGAAGAATGGTAAAACATTCCCATAGACACACTCCTAAACCTTGTGGACAGCCTTCCCTGACTAGTTTAAGCTGTTATAGCTGCAAAGGGTAGGCCAACGCAAAATTGAACCCTACAGACTAAGACTGGGATGCTATTAAAGTTCATGTGTGTGTAAAGGCAGGTGTTCCAATATGTTTGGCAATATAGTGTACTTTGGGCATGGAAGTGCTCACAAAGGAAAGGCACAAATTATCTTTGAACTCCCATAATTTGGACTTTCTTCAATCAAGGCTGTCAAATCTCCTCTAAGAACTTCATGATGAAATGGATAATTGAGGTTAACATATGAAATGGGTAATTGAAGTTAGCAGTCATGCGTGATAAATTACAAGCAAGTGGAACAACACAATGCAACTTTTCAATAGCTCTATGAAAAATAGCTTTGTTTCCAACCCCACAGAAATATTAGATCTGGGTGGTCTGTATTTATTTAATGATAAATGATAATTGCATATGACATGTTAAAAAGCAATCACTGTTAAAAAGTAACTGTTTTTCCTTTAAAACTTGAGAGGTTTTTATTACTGTTTATGACCCCACTGGGGAAATTTCCCTTACTTTCTGTCCTGGTAACAAATTGTTCAATAGGACAGAAATTGCAGTTCTGGGGGTCCTGGGCAGCAATAAAATGCCAAGGTTCTACCCCTTCTTAACATAATTCAAACTTAAAACAAATGATTTGCTGGAGATGACCTTAAAGTGCAGTTCCCATTTGAAACAGGCTATGCCTAATTCAGGAGAACCTTGCAACAGTTTTGTTCTGAGTTCCAACTTGTCCAAAAGATTCAAGTTCTTCTTCTTCATACTACTTTAAGAAGCTGTCACTATGGCAATGACAGATTCAAAAAGAATTACCATCAGTTTGCATAATAGGAAACTGATGGACATTAGGGATGGGCGGAACACCCCCCGGTTCGGTTCACAGCAGAACTTGTGAACAGGCAAAAAAATTGTGCGAACATGCGAACGCAGTTAAAATCAATGGGACTCGATCAGGAAATATCAAAAGTGATAATTTTAAAGGCTTATATGCAAGTTATTGCCACAAACAGTGTATGGGGACCTGGGACCTGCCCTGGGGGACATGTATCAATGCAAACAAAAAGTTTTTAAATAGATTGTTTTTTCAGGAGCAGTGATTTTAATAATGCTTTAAGTGAAACAATAAAAATGAAATATTCCTTTAAATAACGTGCCAGGGGGGGTCCCCTTGGTCTGGCTGTAAAAGGGTGCACCTCTGTGATGCTTAGAACATAGCCAGAGCAAATTCACATTTCCAAAGGAAAAACTGTCATGTATTATCGTGGCTGTAATGTATTGCCGGTTCCCAGCAATATACATAAAATCACTGAAAAAGCATTGCCCTTCAGGTCTGGTATGGATTTTAAGGGGAACACTACCCCAAATTTTTTTTTGACGTGGGAGTCCCCCCCAAAGTCCATATCAGGCCCTTCAGGTCTGGTATAGATTTTAAGGGGAACTCTGCGCCAAATTTAAAAAAATGGCGTAGGGGTCCCCCCAAAATCCAAACCAAACCCTTATCTGAGCATGCAGCCCTGGCATGGCAGGAGAGGGTGGGGACAAGAAAGCGCCCCCCCTCCAAACCATACCAGGCCACATGCCCTCAAAATGGGGAGGATGCTTTGAGGTCGCCCTAAAACACCTTGTCCCCATGTTGATGGGGAGAAGGGCCTCATCCCCACAACCCTTTCCGGTGGTTGTGGGGGTCTGCGGGCAGGGGGCTTATCAGAATCTGGAAGCCCCTTTAATAAGGGGCCCCCAGATCCCGACCCCCCTATGTAAATAGGTGTGGGGTACATAGTACTCCTACCCATTCACCAATGAAGGAGTAAAGTGTTACAAAAAAACAAGAGTTTTTGACAAGTCCTTTATTGTGTAAAATAGCTCTTCTTCTTTCTTCTTCCATCTTCTTCTGCCCCTGTCCTTCTTCTGGACTTCTGCTTCTTCTTTTGGTCTTCTTGCTTCCTCTCTTCGTCTTCAATATTCATCTTCTTCTTCCTTCTTCTTTCACCGTCTGTGCTCCCAGAATGGGCGGTCTTCAGTTTGACATTTCTTTTTTAAGAAGGGGCGGGGGCCGCCTGGGGACATAAATGGGTGACCCGCCCCCGTGAATGATGTCAGAAGGGGCAGGGTCACTCATTTACATCCGCCCTTACCTATAAAATAACTGTCAGACTGCAGACCAACCATTCTGGGAGACGCCTCCGGACAGCACAGCTGCGGCAGCGGGCCTGGGGGCGGTGAAACAAGAAGGAAGAAGATGAAGACTGAAGACAAAGATGAAGAGAGGAAGCAAGAAAACTGAAAGAAGAAACAGAAGACCAGAAGAAGGACCGAGGCAGAAGAAGATGGAGGAAGAAAGAAGAAGAGCTATTTTACACAATAAAGGACTTGTCAAAAACTGCCTCTTGGTTTTTTTAACACTCTACTCCTTTTTTGGTGAATGAGTAGGGGTACAATGTACACCATACCTATTTACATGGGGGGGTTGGGATCTGGGGGCCCCCTTATTAAAGGGGGCTTCCAGATTCCGATAAGCCCCCCACCCGCAGACCCCTACAACCACCGGCAAGGGTTGTGGAGAAGAGGCCCTTTTCCTCATCAACATGGGGACAAGGTGCTTTGGGGGCAACCTCAAAGCATCTTCCCCATGTTGCGTACTCGGATAAGGGTCTGGTTTCGATTTTGGGGGGACCCCACACCATTTTTTTAAAATGTGGCACGGGGTTCCCCTCAAAATCCATACCAGACCTGAAGGGCCTGGTTTGGATTTTGGGGGGCCCCCACGTCATTTTTATTTTTTAATTTTGGTGTGGGGTTTCCCTTAAAATCCATACCAGACCTGAAGGGCCTTATATGGACTTTGGGGGGACCCCTATGCAATTTTTTTTTATTTTGGGCGGGGTTCCCCTTAAAATACATACCAGACCTTAAGGGTATGTTACAGACTTTGGGGGGGAACCCTGCACAATTTTTTTTTTTTAAATTTTGGTGCAGGCCCCGCTGTTGTAAATTATTTTAAAAATTGTAATGCATGCCCCAGTCAAACAGGTGCTGAAAAATTGGGCCTTGGGAGTTAGCGGTGCCAGAACACTGTAGCCCCTTGCGGTTACTCTTGTTGGGTGCAGGAATGGGCCCTGCTGTTGTAAATTATTTTAAAAATTGTGATGACATGCCCCAGTCAAACAGATGCTGAAAAATTGGGCCTTGGGTGTTGGCGTTGCCAGAACACTGTAACCCCTTGCAGTTACTCTTGTTGGCTGCAGGAGCGGGCCCTGCTGTTGTAAATTAGTTTAAAAATTGTTATGGCATGCCCCTGTAAACCAGGTGCTGAAAAATTGGGCATTGGGTGTTGGTGGTGCCCTAAATATAAAATATCATTCTGGATTTTGTACAGGAGGAATAGGAGCAGTGGCAGTCTTAAAGGGATCCCAAATCCCTAGCAACTTTAATCAGTTGCATCAGCATCAGGGGCTTGATAGCTGCTAAACCAGGACTGATTCATTTTTATAAACTGAGTCTGTGGACAGGCGCACTCTTTGATCCAGCACCAGGACATGGTAGCCTCCCAGGTTCTGGAAAGTCATTACACAAACTTTTCTTCAAGGTATCCTGAAGATGTTTTATCCTTTGCTCCTTCTGTGCAGGCAGGATGAGCTCTGCAACTTTACACTTGTAACGTGGATCAAGAAGGTTTGCCCGCCAGTAATGATCCCTCTCCTTGATACCACGAATCCTAGGGTCTTTTCACAGGCTTTTCAGAATCAAAGAGCCCATGCAGCGTACGTTTGAGGAGGTATGAGTGTCCTCTGGGTCACTGAGAATGACATTATCAGGAACTACCTCCTCTCAGCCACGTACAACTCCTTGGGTTTCTGGGGACTGAAAACCATGATCCCTTGAAGACTGCTGCGTGTTATCCTCCACATCCATGCTGACCCAATAATCCTCCTCTTCCTCCTCCTCCTCCTCTGTGTTTGGTGGCTCTGCAGGAATGCTCTCTGCATAAAGAGGGCCTTGAGAGGAAAGGAAATCCTCCTCTTCCTCCCGCTGTTTTGCCTCAAGTGCCCTGTCCATGATTCCACGATGCATGTGCTCCAGAAGGAATATTAGAAAGACAGTGTCACTGATGCATGCATTGTCGCTGCTCACCATCCTTGTGGCCTCCTCAAATGGTGACAGGACAGTGCATGTATCCTTGATCAGTAGGCACTGACATGGTGAAAAGAAGCCAAGCTCCCCTGAGCCTGTCCTGGTGCCATGCTCACAGAGGTACTCATTGATGGCCCTCTGCTGTGTGTGCAGCCGCTGCAGCATTGCCAATGTTGAGTTCCACCTGGTGGGCATGTCACAAATGAGGCGGTTGGTGGGCAGGTTGAATTCCCATTGAATGTCAGCCAGGCACTGGCATTGTATGAACGCCGGAAATGACCACAGACTTTTTTGGCCTGCCTCAGTATATCTGGTAAGCCTGGGTACCTGGTCAAGAAACACCACCAAATTCAAGATGTGTGCCAAGCATGGAACATGTGCCAAGTGTCCCTGTCAGAGGGCAGAGAGAAGGTTGGTGCCATTGTCGCATATAACCATTCCTGGCTCAAGCTGCCTTGGCGTCAACCACCTCTGAGCCTGCCCCTGCAGAGCTGACAGAATCCCTGCCCCAGTGTGGCTCCTGTCCCCAAGACAGACTAACTCAAGCACTGCATGGCATCTTTTAGCCTGACTGCTTACGTACCCCCTAGAATGCTTAGGGAGCATTGCCAGTTTAGAGGACAATTCTGCAGAAGAGGCCACAGAGGTAGATGAAGAGGAGGGGGTGGAGGAGGGGGATGTGGCAAAATCACCACCAGTTTTTTGGAGGCGTGACGGTGGAACTAGCTCCAACACTGAACCCTGTCCTGCATCCTTCCCAGCTGCCAATAGAGTTACCCAGTGTGCCGTGAAGGAAAGGTGACGTCCCTGACCATGCCTAATGGACCATGAGTCAGCAAGAATATGAACCCTGCTGCTGACCACCCTGTCCAACAAGGCCAAAACATTGCCTTCCACATGACGGTAGAGAGCTGGAATGGCCTTACGTGAAAATACATTTCTTTTGGGAACCTGCCACTGTGGGACAGCACATTCCACAAATTCACAAAAGGGGCAGAATCTGCCAGCTGAAACGGCAGCAGTTGGAGTGCTAGCAATTTGGCCAAGCTAGCATTAAGACGCTGAGCATGTGGATGGCTGGGACAGAATTTTTTTTTTTACGGTTGTGGCACGCATTGCTAGAACTTCATTCCTCTCAGTGCAGGTTTTGGAGAGGACTGGAGGTATAGAAGGGGTTGAGATTCCAGATGAGGAGCAAGGCGAAGTCCGCCTTGTTTTCTGGTGTGGGTTTTTCAGGTGCTGTTGCCAACGGACTGCATGGCTGGTCGTCATATGTCTTGTCAAGACAGTAGTGCACAAGTGGCTGAGTTCTAACCACGCTTGACCCACTTCAGACATAGATTGCTAATGGCAACAGTGGGATCTACTGCCCAAGTGTTGAAAAATGCCCACACCAAAAAACTTTTGAAAATCCGTGGGGAGCCAGCAGCGCCCTGCACCTGTGGAGCTCTGTGGTCTGATGCAATTGGGTGGCTGCCCTTAAGTTGGCCCCTGGGGCACATCCTGCCTCATTGGAGTTGTGCCCCCTCTTCCTCCTCACTTTCCTCCTCTCTTCTCTCAGGCACCCAAGTACAGTCTGTGTCATCATCCCCTCCCTGCTTGTCATTGGAGCAAACTTGGCAGTATGCTGCAGCTGGGGACATGACTGCTAGTTTCTTGTCCTTCTGCAGCACCCCCTGTCTCTAGGCTCAAGCTACTCCCTTCCTCAACCTGGGAACCAACATCAGAGCCTTCAAATTGCTGTGCATCCTCCATCAGCATGTAACCGACACTATGGTCGAATAATTCTGATGACTCCTCCATGCATGATGGTGGGGCTACAGAAGGAGTAACTGTGGACAAGGATCTGGTGGAATAGGCCGCTTTGCCAGCTGTGTTGGAAGGCAAACTTGTATGAGCCTGGGAGACAGAGGATGAGGAGGATGAGGACAGCTTAGTTATCCACTCCACCATCTTTTCTGCATGTTGTGGCTAAATAGCACGGCCAACAGCAGAAAAAAAGGACAAGCGTGACACGCCTGCAGAGGATGCACCATGTCCGCCGCCACCAGTTTTCACAGAAGACACAGCCTAGGAGTGTCTGCTTCTCCTTTGTGGCCTTCCTGACATGATGGGGATTTTTTTAACACTGCACCACACTGTATTATATACTGCACACCCCCGAATGCACTGATATATAGTGTACTCTCAATACACTGTGTGTAATAGACTATATATATTTTAATACACCGCGTCAAGTGTACTATATACCGTACGTACGCCCCCGAATGCACTGATATATAGTGTACACTCAATACACTATATATATATATATATATATATACTAGACTGTATATATTTTAATACACCACGGCAAGTGTACTTTATACCATATGTACACCTCCAAATGCACTGATATATAGTGTACACTTAATACGCTGTGTGTATATATATATACTAGGACCACCGCCGCCTGTACCACGTAGGAGACGTCCGCACAGTGCGAACAGGAAAAAAAGACGACAACCGGCACGATAAATCGGTGTTGTACGTCTTTTC
>BLSH010322126.1:431498-464105 GCA_018402905.1 Glandirana rugosa | reverse complement strand
CCATCCTTAGGCTTCACAGTCCCCCCCATCCTCAGTCTTCCCAGCACCACTACCCATCCTCAGTCTTCCCAGTCCCTTACAGCTCATCTGCACAGTTCCCTTCCTTAAATTCACTAACCTCACATCAGGCTTAGGCACATCTCACAGGCATGGTAGATTTCTTTCTCCCAGGCCCCAGTGGATGGCATCAGCAACTTACCTCTTCCCTCTGCGAAGTAGTACCCACCCCCACCTATGGGCCTGTAGGGGAATGTGGACAGAATGGATAAAACTAGCAGAGGTTTATGTTAGAGAAACAGCATATGGGCAACTAAAGTAATAAAGCGAATGGGAAAGGATAACTAAACTAAATCCATTCAACCTCTAAAAAAAGGTGATTAAGATGAATAAATACAGAAAATAACTACAGATACATGGTCAAATAATTGGACAGTTGCGCACTTTAAGGCCACCAGCAAAGATATAAGGGCTTTGTGTTTGGAAAGCAATAGCTTTAAACTGAACATAGCAAAAGAGTTCTTTACAATAAGAGCTCTGAAAATGTGTTATCATACTTCTTTGGAGCTGATTCTAGCAAACCCAATAGATTGTTTCAGTGAAGGGCTGGATATGTTTATAATTGTACAGAATATGAATAGCTTTCGGTATTTATCAGAAATAGCATTTTGTTCCAGTGAGTATCACATGCCTTTGAGGGTCAAGAAGGAATATTTTCTCTGTTGAAGCAAATTGGACCACATATTAAAAAGGTGTTTTCCCTTCCTCTGTATCAGCTGCAGGTTTAGGTATCTGAGCTTGCAAAGTGTATTTATTTAAGCCTGACTTGTTACTGCGCAACTATTTGTATACATTTTGAATACCAAAATGCATTGCAGAGCAGAATAAAAATGATCGTGTAAATTAAAAGGGAGCTGATTCCTCCTTCCAAATAGACTGCATTGAATTGTACAAATTAAAATTGTTAGACTTATATTTTTAATAGAGTTTTCAGGTAGTCAGCTTTACAAAAATCAGTTTTTATTTTAATACTATACATATATCTAGTTATAATAAATGTATAGAGATGCATTCTCTAATGATTTCCCTTTTGCTGTAGTTTTCATTTTTTTTAAATATGATATTATGAGAGACAGGGCAAAGTACTGTCTGTGCAACCTGCATTTCTGCAGGAAGGCCCCAAAGGGCTATGGGAATTGTACTTTCCTGAACAGGAACAAAGGTCAAAGGTGGAAGAAGTTTGTGAATAAAGCATTGATTAAAATAAGGGCACTTAAGGGCATACAAACACCAAAAGATAATAATTAGGACATTTGTTTCATATGTTCCATATAATTCCCAAACTATTGTATATAAGCAGTGCATTGTGACATGGTGCTGTGCAGAGTTCTGAAAATCTCACAAGATACTTTAAATCAAAGTTCTCCCTGAGTCCCATTATTTCATTGTGCTTATGCTGCAGTTCCAATTAAGTAGTAAATAGGAAGGAGGGGACAAGCAAGAACATTTTATGTGCTTGATCCAGTAGCACTCCTGAGAACATTTATTTTGGAAGCTTGGACATCCAGTAGCAAAATATAATCGAGAACAAAGGTGCATACAAAAATGGAAACTTACCCTTCCAAATGGAGAACAAGAAATGTGGTGGGATAGTGGGGAAGAGCACTGAAATGGGGAAATAGCATTTATCCGGACAGGCAATATTCGCTATAGGTATATTACTACTGGTCCCACTTTAATATTACTGGTGTCATCTAATAATTACTTTAACACACTGCATTCAACTTTACAATTATTTCTTTATGTAAGAACATTTGGCTTAGTACTTATAACTATAACCTAGCAGCAGGGGTGCTTTTTTTACAAGAACACAATCTTTATGAAGTCCTATGTTCATGCCAGGATAGATTTCCTATGGGTGCATCTATTTCCTCTATATATTTTAGAGACATATGGATGGATATCACTAAAAACCTCCCTAGTGGGTGTGTATCTGCAAATGCAACAGTACACGTAGGCATTAAAACCAAGAATGCAATTATAAAATAAACCTGAATACATGTAATAATATTTGTGGGTTGTTTCTCAAAGTAAACATTTAAGTAGGTTTTGTTTTTAATTTTTAGATTATCCCCATATAAAAAAATGCCTGTTTTCACTTTAAACCCCCTCGGTCTTGCACTGGCATTTCTCTTTAGGGCCAGTCATTCTGTCCATATTCTGTGGGCCCAGTCTGTCATTTAAGTGTCACCCTAGGTGGGGTCATCATCATTCAGACTGAGCTCACAGTGCTGCAGGACTGCAGGGGGCTCACATATCATGTTATGTGAGCAGCACTCAGTCCTGGAAAAATATTTCATTTTAGAATAAAATTGAACAATTAAATATTTATTGTGATAAGTAAACCAAATTTATAGGACACATAACTAATATATTTTGCATCAAATATATTCTTTATTATCACCTTTTTATATACACTAAGTACTTCTTTGTAAAAATACACAATTAAAACATACCAAATGTGAAAAAGAGGCTATTTACATTACAAACAAAAAACTTTAAAATCCTAATATATATATATATATTTACATACAAAGTTTAATTTACATATAAACATTATATAAATAATGTGTCTGTAATATGTTTATTATGTAACAGTTTTTAAAATTCTAAAGTGGTACAATGTATGATTTTTTTTACACATCTTTCATATATTTTCTGTTTCTTACACACACCTGTATATACCCAAATAGATTTTTACATATGGGTATGCTATGCATGGTAACCAATCAGCTTCTCACTTCAGCTTGTTCAATTAAGCTTTGACAAAAAAAGACTGGAAGCTGATTGGTTTCTATGCACAGCTGCACCAGATTTTGCACCCTCCAATTCTAAAAAATCAATCCCGTAGAGTATTGAAAATTATGTCACAGCACCTATTTGCATAGTATGTAGAAAATTCAACAGAAGTCTGTTTATTGTAACATGACTTGTAAGTATAGGAGGCTAGGTTTAGTGAACAACAAGCTAGAGGATTAATCCAGCATCATATTGTACCAAACCATGTAAGTAAAAGTGGAGTACTGAACCATACAGAATATTATAAAGACTAATGTAGAAATACAAGAATGATGATTACCTAATTTGACAATTTATGCTATTAAAGTGGTTGCAAAGCCTCAAGGTTTTTCACTTTAATGCATTCGATCCGATCCAGCGATGTGCAAGAGCGCAGCAGCTCCAGCTGCTGTCTCTCTTCTCATTGGACAGATTGATAGCAGCCGGAGCCATTGCCTCCCGCTGCTGTCAATCAAATCCAGCCACATGGGAGTGCGGGGCGGGGCTGAGTCCCACTGTCTGTGTCAATGGACACCACAGCGGGACTCAGGAGGGAACCCATACGGGTGCCTCCCAGGGAAAACTGTTTTCTGTGGGGACACCCGATGAAGAGGAGTGGTCTGGAGCATCGGCGGGGCACCCCAGAAGAAGAGGCTCAGGGCTGCTCTGTGCAAAGTGATTGCACAGAGCAGGTACATATAGGCATGTTTGTTATTTTTATTTTTAAAAAATGAAGGTTTACAACCTCTTTCAATAACAAACGTTTAATGTTTTGCTTTAAATCTCATTGGTATTCTATGTTGACCAAAATGTTTCCCCTTCACTTTTTGAATTAGCATACTAGCATCATTTTCTTTGAAGACTTGACATTTCAAAGTTTACACAAAGAACATCCGTCCGTTATGACTTGGGGCAACCAGAAATCAGTTTAGTATAGCTAGGCTTTTAAAGACCAGTATGTGGTATCACTGCACACCTGGAAACATGCAATACACAATTATGCAATCAAATATCCCACAATATTGTTTGCTTGTTGATTTTTGGGTTATATATTTAGGTATTATGACTACATTAATAATCTAATATTCTGTCAATATAAGCAAAATTGAAAATGAAAATTATGAAGCCACGTCGCGAGCAGTCCTAATTTACAGTAATTTAGGCAAACAGCAAAAAAAAATCAATGTATTGGATTGACTGTCTCCAGAGCATAGTGACTATTTTTCTTTTTTGCAGTGCAAAAAAATGATTAAAATTAAATATGGTAATTGCTAGGTCTGTGATTTTTTTTTTTCAGAGAATTTTATTTACCAAAAGAGTAAATGTTTTATCTACCCCACTAAAGCTGCAGTCACTTTAAGTGCTCAATACTGTGCAAGGTAAAAAGTAAATGTGCTTGTGTATGATTTGTTGTTTTAAGAAATTCACTAGGTGAAGGGAAAAAATACTGCTGTAGTAAATCATCTCTTTTAGCATATAATTAATATAGGAAATTCGATCTGCAAAGATGCCTGCTAAAAAGACTGCATCTGATGATTTGGAAAATCAGGTTAGGTGGTAGTTAACTTAGGAAAACCAGGTTAGGTGGTAGTTAATTAAACAATACATTTTCCACCTGAAAAAAATGTGTGCACTTTTTTTTGTTTAAAGTCTATAATAGCTATAACATTAACAGTATCTGCAATGTACAGATAAAATGTAAATGCCATTTAGTGCATGTATTGGTGTTGTATTGTGGTGTGCTGTGCTGTGTTGGCCAAAAATAGTGCAGGTACATCTTTTTGCATTAAGGGGTCCATTTAAACTGGCTGGACTGCCTAATGAAATGCACTTGATAAAAAGCGGTGTTAACATTTATGAACAAGTAATTGTGAATGGAGCCTACAGTATATGTAAAAAAAACGGATAAATCATATTGCCAACACACATTGAAAAAGTGGCTCACACAAATTTTTTTTCTTTTTGGAAAGAAGTGGGAAACACTCATACATGATTTCCTCTATGGCATGACTTTAGCAATAGCTATTTCTCTATGGCATTATATAGCTAGATTTTAGCGTAACAACGCCTGCACAATCAAGCATGCATTCAACAACAGGTGCTCATTTAAGCAAATAATAACAGATGATATTCATACGTTTGATGAAATGTGAGTTAGTATGAGTCCCTTTTTCAACTAAAAAACATGTCAGAAGTTTTTAAAAACATATACATAAAACAATATAACATTTAAAAAATGTTCCAGCTCCTTGATACTCTTTGTTAACAGTCAATTGAAGGCAAAATTTAATTTATTTTTGTGATGAAGATCAAAAAGTAACAACATCAAAAAATGTCAATGTATATCTTGATGTAAAATTTTGTGATTTTACAAAACTAGTGTGCTAAGCGATGTTATACATATCTATGTATGTTATTTCTCTCTATCCAAAAAATACAGATGCAATATTGCTTTTTTCGTCTTTTTATATTGTTGTTAATCTATATACTTTAATTAGAATTTTAAAGCATGTTCTTAAATTCCTTTAAATGTTTATGCAATAAATATGTAACAATATAGGTTATTGCCAACGTAAAACAAAACTGAAACCATGTATAGGTTTTGTAAATGAATGTAGAATATAATAGTTATTGTAACATATATATTGTGATTAGGAAAGTGTGTAATGCACAGGAGTAGTTCAGCCATATTTAGTAACTGTAAAAGCAAGTAATGCACTTTAGCTCATTGCTACCAATCAGATTTGAGCTTTGAGTAGTTAAACTTAATAATAGTTGACCTGTGATTGGTTGCAGTATTTGAAGCATACTACTGCATTTTACATGTCATTAAATAATGCTTTATGAAGATAAAACAAAACATCATGTTTTGTGATTGATATTCTTTTGCAACAAATCTATTTTAAAACTTGGTACATAATCAAACATATCTAACACAACACTTGTTTATTTTAAATGGAGGTACTATTTGTTTGTTGGATCTGCCCCATATATAGAATCCAAGGGCATTCAACTGATCTTATTAAATACCAATATGGCTTCAAGTCATTTTTAAGTTCCCTAAACTTAAGTTACACGTGATTTATAAAAGGAAATAATATTAACCTTCCAAAAAAGATCCTTGTCCAAACACCCTTTTTATTTTTGGCTTGCATAGAGATGGGATGCGTTAGAACCTCTGTAAGAATTCCAGTGCTGATTTTGTCCCTAATAAGGAGATTTTTCTCTCTTTTCTTGTATATTTTACAAGTGTCAGAACAGGAAGTATGGCAGAATCTACCCAGTTGGAACACAGAAGGCAATTTATATATAAAATAATTGTAGAGTGGTTAAGAGTTAAAACCTCTCTCAGTTTTGTTTGTTTTTTATGCCTCTATTGGGGAGATTGAACGGGTGTCAGACAAGAAAGACGGCGATAAAAACCACACAGATAAAAAACACCTTCCTTTCTCTAGCCAAAACAAGTAAAATGTTTTCTCTAAGTGATGTGATTTAAAGCTCCACTCAAGCAAGGAAAAAAAGATTTATTCTTGCAGTGAGTCCTCCTCTGGACTGTAAGGGTTAACTGCTCATTTTGAGTAGGGGATGATAAATAAGGTGATATACTTGCCTTATTCATCACTCCCTCAGAAGCCCATGCTCTCCTCCACTGCTCAATGCTCTGCAATGTGGGTAGGCCCTTGACATACTCCAGTACACTGCAGAAATGCTGGTCCTGCATTGTACAGGATGACATTGTAGAAATGTGATCAGTGGATTGGTTATACAAAGAGGAGCAATCCTCTAGGAGAAGAGCAATTAAGCCTTGTAGTGAGAAGGGAGACTCACTGCAAGTTTAAATCTTTATTTGCCAGTGTTAAGCTTTGAAAAAATAGAACAAAAACTGCAATCTTTCTCACAACCAATGCCTTTCTGCTAGGAACACCAGCTTATTATTTGCTGTATAACATCTATAAATTACAAAATGTTAAGCTGATACAGCACTCTAATTTATAAATGTTATTAATAACTCCTATAAAGCATAAACTGTATTTCAAGCTTGGTTTGTTATTTAAACTCCAGTGCATAAACAGCATGGAATGAGGATATACTAATCAATAATACATTTTGATTGTCTAATATCTATTTAAAAACACATTAACACAATTCACAGACAGCTTGCATTGCTTGGAATGGAAATGGCTTGTATAGCATAATGTAACTGTCAGTGTACATTCATGCTATAAAGAGGTTGGTCTTCTGCTTCTCGTCGGTTTACTTGTGTCTACTATGAAATGTCTGCAGACTTCATTTCGAGGTAAACTGGGCTGAGTAGAAACCAATGATGTTCTTGTTCTTCAGAGCTTCATTAACATCAAGTAACAAGTTCTTCAAAGTGCAGAAATCTTGCTCATATCTGTAAAGAAATTACAATAAAATAAAGGTGCTGTTGTTCTGCTGGTCAAGTCATTAGGAATACATTACTTTGATCTGTTCTCTCATCCCTTCTGCAAAATCCTTTATGCAGAGCCACAGACAGCCTATTCTATTCTCGTTTTTCTAAACGGTGGGGTACACTTTCAGATTTTACTTGCAATGTCACATGAAGGAAATAAAATGGTTTCAAAATTGGAAATCTAAAAAATAATGATGACATTTAATGCCATTAAATCCCATAAATCACACTGAACTACTGACTAAAGGTGAGAAATAACGAGATGATCTTGTCTGCTAACAAAAAGCTGGAGAGGGCAAGATTTTGGTTTAGCCTAAGGAGCTGGTTTTCCATCCCAGAAAATGTAATCAGACTTTTTATTTCACCCTTGCACATCAATGCTGTAATCTTACTAAATAATACTAATATTGACAATAAAGCTAAAAAAATAGTTTTTGTACTTACCATTCATGTTTCTTCACAACAGAGTTTTCATTGCACCGCACAAATACTACTGAGCCTTTTCCTCTTGTAAGAGTGGCATGCTTCCCATTCTCAGGACAAAACACTAACCTAAAACACAAATAAACATACTCATATTAACTGCCACGCAAGCATAACTGAAAAACGAATTGCAAGTTTCCAAATACTAGGGAAAAAAAGCACTTTGTTTGGCATTGGACATCATCATTTAGTTCCCAGTTTTACATTTCTTGTGCAAATGGTCATATGAAGAATAACCTGGTTTGTCAAATAAAACATATGTAACTCAAGTTGGACATATCAAAAAGCAACACAGGAGGAACTACTGTACAACAAAATGCTTATTTAGAAAACGGTGAAAGGGTACATGCAGTACCTCAATCTTCTCACTCAAATGTAAAATGTATTTACAAACTTTAGATTCAGAACTATGGTGATCTCACAGTTATGGTTTGCTGACCTCATTCGTAGACTATAATGCCCACAGCAGTAAGACTGCCTTTCTTCTGCATCTGAGGTGTCCAAATGGGTCCAATTTGAATTAATTAACTGCAACAGAAAAGTTTGATGTCCCTGACCTGGCTTTGCTGTAAAAGTTTAAATCTCAGGATTGGATGAACAGAAATACAAATTTGTTGGCAGATTTAACAGCTTCCATATATAGTGTATATTTCCCATGTGTATTTAGCTGTTTGACTGGCGTTTAATTTTAAAACTTGTGACAGTGGGGAGAAAATGGGTTTTGCAGTTTTCTCCAAAATGAATAACTCCTGGATTGGGCTCTGGAGTCCAGAGGCTTAGTAGAGTCTTGGGAAGTATGAAGCCTCTATTCCTGCTTCCAGGGTTAGAGGCTTTATTCTGAAAACCAGCATACTGATTGTGCAGGTGTGTAAAGCCTTTTTAGTCAAGGATCTGTCTATGAGTCATGTTTTTTTCCTTAGAGACAAGCTGCTACAGGAGCAGGGCGTGTGAATAGACACCGGGAGATTGTCTCAGACAATCTGATCAGACGAAGCTGTCTCCTAGGCCATTATGGGGTTGATTTACTAAAACCAGAGAATACAGGAGTACATGGTAGCCAATCAGCTTCTAACTTCAGCTTGTCCAATTAGGCTTTGACAAAAAGACCTGGAAGCTGATTGGTTTCTATGTAGAGCTGCACCAGATTTTGCACTCACCAGTTTTAGTAAAGCGTCCGTGTGTAATTATGCAGGCCAAGGTTGGGCAGTTGGTTTTTCACAAGACTAAATTACTTAATGTGGTGAGTCTGTTCGGATACTAACTCAGGGACAAACAATGCTGTCCAGATAACCAGGAGGTTGGAAAATTTCAGTTTGTCGTTAAGACACTGAAAATCCATGCAAGGGTAATATTCTGGGTTTTTTAACTTTACTTTTGAATAAAAGTGGGAAAAAAGTCCTGGAGTGTACTTCACTGGCTTGACTGAAGCTCATAAAAAGCATTTTGAGTGAACTTCCACAAACTGCATCTACTTTTTAAACCCAGTGATGCTAAGAAAAGTGATAAGCAATTACCATAATCAAGTAAATATTAGGCCTAATGTGCATTCACTTTCCAAAAGCTGATAGCTGTTTTATTGTCATTTATGAATGGACATCTTTTTTTTTTTATAAATTAAAAATTATAAATTAAGAATCACCGCGCTGTGATGAGGTAATCAACTAATTAAATTCTGCTGCTTAATAAAAAAAAAGTGTAAACAAATTCAACAATCACATCAGCCCTCCAGATGTGGAGATTGAGCTGCTGTGAACATTGTTGAAGTTGTTTACATTTTTTTTTTTTATCTTTGTTTTTTGGTGCTGTTGCATAACATATCCAAATAAACTGCTTGCAGCTGCATTGCAAATAAAATTACTTAATCACTATAACATGATGTATACGTTCAGTTGTGTCAAATTATACTGTATTGTTCTTCTGATATACACTCTAGAAAATGCTAGCAATATTAAATAAGCAATAACAAGATCTACAAGGTTACTATTTTTGTAAGCATGTGCTTCTACACAGCTACCTACTTTTTCTGTAACTCTCCAGACTTTATCCTGATCTTCTGAATATCGAATGCATATGTTGTAAACCAGTCTGACCAGCTGAACATTGATTCCTTCTCCCATTTAACTTTTAACATCAGCAGCTCTCCTACATCCAGTTCAGTGAAGATCAAATATGAATAGGTTTTGTTTGTAGACATTTCAGCTCTAAAAGAGACAAGATCAGTTATAATTCTTGATGTGCACTCACTACATAAATGAAAAAGTTGACATGGTGCAGCAGAATGCAAACATGCTTATTTGAAAGACAGTTTCTGACCATTTCGTTACACTAGGCTGAACATTTACTTTTAACCATCATATAGCATAAACCATCACACCATTACCCTCATTAACATCTTTAATGCAGTAGGGTTTCTGTATTTACCACCGCACTGAGATTTTCTAACCCTGTATTTCCTCAAATACTGTCAGATATCCTGTATATTATGGCTTCACTGTCCTCCCGCAGTGGTCCCTACATTATATATACCCCTTTACAGTTCTTCCATATGTCTATAATATATACTAAGTGCCTAATACAAGAGCTTTCAGGGCTGGAAGACACCAACCCTACCTAACATAAACTTAACCTCTTAATTGCATATCTCTCTGATGTTGGGATCAATTTTTCTGTGCTGAAAAAAATAGGTTACATTTAGAGGGCAGGCAAATTTGATTTGAGACCACTTAACTTTGCCTTTTATCCCTTGCCCATGCAACAGTTTTTTTTTTTACATTGCACTTATCTATTTTGCACTGCAGGCTTTCACTCAATACATGTATATATACATGATTTGGTGACCGTGTGTAGTGCAAAGCATCTAGGGGCATTATAAAGGAAAGGCAATGGCTATGGACTGGCACAAAAATCAGACAGACACTTTGAAAATGTTTCACTTGAATTAAAGTAACACTCGGGCTGGGTTCAAACCAGTCCGGTGTGAATTCCAGATCCGTTCTCCCTGCGAAGAGAAACAGCTGCTGTTCAGAGGTTCCTCTCCATTTTAGCAGGGGATCAGCTAACCTGGGGGGGAAGGTGTAGTGAGGAGGGGGAGAGAATGCCGGTTCACAATGGAACACTTGTGAATCAGATGCGTTCCCATTGAACAAAATGTACCTGGAATTCACACATGTTTTCTGTGCAATATGGAGTGCGAATGCAACGCACATATGTGAACCAGACCCATTGAAAACTACATGTTTTCAAATGGTCTGTGAATTGGATGCGGTGTGAGCCACATCCAATTGTCATAGGTGTGTACCCAGCCTCAGAGTAAGCACATTTCAGAAATGCAAGAAGGACTGACTCCTACATTTAAGATGGTTCTTTCTCACTCTATCCTTGTGCCCTTTTTAGTTGATGGTAATCTAGGTACTCTATTAGTTAAATTAGTTAACCTATGCAGCCTTAAACAGACTGCTTATTTTCCCAGGGAGCAAAGTGTTCTTTATTTGATAGGATGTGCACTGAGTTTACAATCTAAAAAATGCTGAAATCATATGGTAAGCCATCAAAAGTAAATATAAAGTAATCGAGGAAAACATTTTCCAGTGATCTCCACTATCAATACCAAGCTACCTATGGCCATTAGGCAGGCTGCATCATGCCTATAATTTTAGCTCATCATGGGACATAAACTAAATGAAAATAAGCAAATTAAGATTGTTTAAACAGTCAAGTACACAGTGGGATTGATTTACTAAAATTGGAGAGTGCAAAATCTGGTGCAGTTGTGCATGGTAGCCAATCAGCTTCTAACTTCAGCTTGTCCAATTTATTATTATCATTACAGGTACTTATATAACTTTTTTACAAATGTACACAACACTTCACATATATATTGCACATTTACATCAGTTCCTGCCCTCAAGGAGCTTACATTCTAAAGTCCCTAACTCATATTCATACATATACATACTAGGGCCAATTTATACAGGAGCCAATTAACCTACCAGCATGTCTTTGGAGTGTGAGAGGAAACCGGAGTATCCACAAGAAAACCACACAGGCACAGGAAAAACATGCAAACTCCTGGCAGATAGTGTTGTGGTTGGGATTCGAACCGAGGACCCTAATGCTGCTAGGCAGAAGTACTAATCACTTTGACAAAAAACTGAAAGCTAATTGGTTTATATGCAGAGCTGTACCAGATTTTGCACTCTCTAGTTTTAGTAAATCAACCTCCAGCTATGTGTTAATAAAAAATATACTACATTAATATTACGCTCACCCAAACTTGATTGGATGTCCGCCAGTAGAAAAAAAATACCTGTTGATCTGCTAGAAATGCACTCAGCTCCTAATTTTTTGTAGGCTAACAATGCAGAGAATTTGTGTGGACTGAATGATTTCAGCCCACCAATTATTCTATATTTTAAAATGAGAACGAAGAGGGCTAATTCGACTCCTTGAGATAACACAGGAAGTGTGTATAGAACAGATCTGAATTTCTGACATAAAGAACAGGTATTCTTTTTTACATTTATCAAACAGATGTAAAAAAAATATTAAAAGACTAAAAGGAAACAAGTAAGAGTTTGTTTTCAACCATAGCGATGAGCAAATTAAATGGAGCAGGAAGGACATTTTTTCTTGAATGATCCAATTTCTAACAGTGTATACGTTTTTCATGAGGGAAATTACATTTGCTTGAAATATGAATGTTAATGGTAACAGCAAGCAAACTTTTGAAGTGCTTTTAAATGACAGTCATCAAATGATTGAATGTACAGAGAATTATTGTATGAATATTCGCATAAACATTCAAATTAATTAAATGTAACTGAGATGCACAAAATTCTTGTTAATGTACAGTACAAGCAGTTAGACTAAATGCACCTAGACTCAACTGAATGTCTAGGTGTGAATTCAGCCATAGCCAAGATCAACATGCTTCCATATGAGTTTAGAAATGAACTTCTGAATACATCTGAAAGAACGTATTTTGACTCCCATGTGCATGGGGCCTAAGAAACATTAATTTCTCCTTTTAGGATAAGTAAGAGTGTGGGTTTGGGGTTTTTTTAACAATACTTTAGGCAAAATAACCTCTCAGTGTATACAGTAAATTATTCTGTAACAATTTAATAATGTCAAGACCTTATGTATTTCACTATCTACTAATTTTTAATTGGTCTGTATTGTAGTGAACTGTTTATATATCAGACGACATGTCAAATGTTGTTTTTGGTAATGGTTTAATTGAATCATATTGTTTTATGGCATGTCACAAAATGTATTTTACATAATAAGGACAGTGAAATGTAATAAATATATAACTGTGTGAAACCTTTCTATTTCACATAACCCCCCCCCCCCCCCCCATCCCTGAGGTTTCTTATTATTATGGAGTATTAACTATCATTTGTCCCATAGAGACCTAATGGAATGATAACTGGGAATGGCAATAACATTATCCCACATATAAATATACATTAGTGTATGTATAATTGGGCCTCATGGGATACCAGCTGATGTCCACAAGTTTCCACTGAAATTATGTCATTGAGAGATTGACAGTTCTAATATACACTGTAAGTAACATCTGTACACAGAGCTCTCAGCAAGCCAAAATAGCATACGATACTTACAGTCGGAGTGGCCTGTTTTCACTTTCTCCTTTAGTACCATACAAGGAGACCAGTAAAGGTTGGTTGGTGACAGTTAAGTTCTTCTTTCCAAAGAAATGGACTTTCACTTGGTAGTGGAACACTAAACATACAAACAGAAAGTATATGCCAATTCATTCATATAAGAGAAGAAAAAAAATCTAAATAATGTCACTATATATATCCTTATATAATTCCTAAACAACTCTGGATTTTAAATTCCAAAAAAAACATATTATATGCATTAAAGGGGGGGTTACACCCCTAAAATAAAAAGTTAATAGAAGGTAAAAAAAAACATAGTCTAATTTGACAAAAAAAAGATTCCTCTTTCCCCTAGCAATTGTTATTTTTTTGTATACACTGCATGGTGCATTCACTGTGCAGTGTACACTCCTGACTCATCTGAGAGCAATGTAATTCCTGAGCTCATTTGCAGAAGTTACATCATCAGTGGCCACCTGATGGCCAATGAGGAGCGACACAGGATTTGGAAAATGCAGCAGAAAAGATGGTAGCAGCAGAGGATGGACTGTGAGCCTGGACCTGCCAAGACTGAAGGAGAGCACGCCAGGAGCCCACTCTGACTCTGTGGACTTTAATTCTGCTTTAAAGTGTACCCACCAGGATAGAAAAATAGGAGCTACCATTACCAACTCAGTTTAAAGATGCAATTCACAGGACTGCCATCCATATCCTTTCTTTAATACTTAAAAAAGTTACTCCTATGGAAAAAGTATGCAGATAACTTTACTTTCACTGTTTACATACCACTTGTACTCGTTTTCAACCATTGGTTCACTGTGATTGATTTAGTAAAGGAATACTTATCTGGGTGAGGCTGTATACATGTCAGTCATTCAATCATGTGCAAAGGAAATTCTATTAATTTGTATTCCTTTGCAATAAATCACCCCACTGTGAGTAATAAAACAAGAATAAAGATCACAGCTCCAAAAGATGTACATTTAGTAACAGCTTGGCAGTGGTTGCCTCCACTGTTCTATGCTGAAATGTTTCGTTTGATGTGCAAACTTAGATTATTATAGGTGTACAGTAGGTATGCTGTAGCTGATTCATTTTCTAGTAGCCAGGTATGGTCATTGCATTAATATTTATTCATGATGCATTAGGTATGTGCATGGACCATAAATATGTTACATGTTACTAACCTGGCCCAGCATCATTTTTAATGCAAAATTGTTTGCTCTGTAAAGGCATATTCAAGAGCTACACCCCTAGCATCATGTTTTAACAATGAATTAATGTTAAAGGCCTGGTAAAAAAGCATATAGAATTATAAAAGCATTGCTTTTTTAAGCCTGAGGTATGTAAGCTACATCATAAGTTATGAAAGTATTACTGTACCTTTAAAAGGCATCTGAGAACTAGTTTTCATGAACATCTTGGTACTTCTTTTCCCACGTATCTTATTGACTTTGTAACCCAGTGTATTACAGCGATTCTTTCTGCAGCTTAGACAAAGTCCTTTATCAAAGGCTTCCTTGGAATTGCAACGATAGGCCATGCTTGGCTTCTCTTCATTAAGAAGAGAGTCAATGAAGAGGTGGATGGAGCGTTCATGGGAGCACTTCACAATCTGGTCCATGTCTGTACAAATATAAAGAAACTAAGTTATATATACGCTCTAAATGTCACACAGTCTATCAGCCATTAATAACAAAAATGTTTGCTCTAACATGTTGTTTATAAAAAAATTAATGAATGTAGAGGTTTAAACTGATTAAGCATAATAGCATTCACTTAAATATTGTTGAGCGAACCCGGACTGTAAAGTTCGGGTCCGTACCGAACTTTTGGGTGTCCGGGACCCGGACCCGAACCCGGACTTTTCAAAAAAAGGGATTTACATCTTTTTCTTTAACTTAATTTTATTTTTTTTATATAGAATGTTTTTGGATCAGGATATGTGCAATATATTCTATTTAAAATCATATGTATGCATTTTTAAAGATGATGGTATATAGTATACGGGCATCGATTATCTTGTATACTTTAATGACAGGTTAAAAATGGAACTTCCCTTAGGTGATATGGAGAATGAACTTAACCAATACAGCCAGCGTTTTGTACATAAATAGTGTTCAGCGAACCCGGACTGTAAAGTTCGGGTCCGTACCGAACTTTTGGGTGTCCAGGACCCGGACCCGAACCCGGACTTTTCAAAAAAAGTCCGGGTTCGGGTCTGGGGTTCTGGTAATTTTCCTAAAAGTTCTGAAAATTGCTGTAAAAAAGTCCTGGAAAGTCCTAGAGGTCTGCAAAAGGAAGGGGAATTGGGTAAGGGTGGGACAAGTGCCCTACAAAGAAATGGGGACAGGGAAATAACTTTAAATATTTTTTAAAAAATAAAAACTTAAAAAAATCAAAAATGGAGGTGGATGTGGACCATCTTCAAACTGTGTGTGAAAGTATTAATTAACGGTAGAAGCCATATCACTGTTCCAAAATCATCTTCAAACTGTGTGAAAAAAGTATAAATTAGCCGGGAGAACCCATATCACTGTTCTACAATCATCTGGAAACTGTGTGTTAAACTTAAACTAAAACCGGGAGAACCCATATCACTGTTCTACAATCACCTGGAAACTGTGTGTTAAACTTAAACTAAAACCGGGAGAACCCATATCACTGTTCTAAAATCATCTGGAAACTGTGTGTTAAACTTAAACTAAAACAGGGAGAACCCATATCACTGTTCTACAATCATCTGGAAACTGTGTGTTAAACTTAAACTAAAACCGGGAGAACCCATATCCCTGTTCTAAAATCATCTGGAAACTGTGTGTTAAACTTAAACTAAAACCGGGAGAACCCATATCACTGTTTTACAATCATCTGGAAACTGTGTGTTAAACTTAAACTAAAACCGGGAGAACCCATATCACTGTTCTACAATCATCTGGAAACTGTGTGTGAAACTATAGCAGAGAAAAGCCATATCCCTGTTCTAAAATCATCTAAAAACTGTGTGAAAATATAGCAGAGAAAAGCCATATCCCTGTTCTAAAATCATCTAAAAACTGTGTGTGAAAATATAGAGAGAAGAACAGGGATATGGCTTCGCTCTGCTATAGTTTCACACACAGTTTTTAGATGATTTTAGAACAGTGATATGGGTTCTCCCGGTTTTAGTTTAAGTTTAACACACAGTTTCCAGATGATTGTAGAACAGTGATATGGGTTCTCCCGGTTTTAGCGAGAGAGTAACACGTTGAAGATTCAATAAATGCAGCTATGGCTGTTTTGTGCTGTCACCTTTGTTGATTGTGGATATCAAGGCATAACAAGCTAGACTGGCACCATGAAAGTCTTTGGACTGGAGGAAAGTAGACTGACCTGAGGTCAAAACTGGTGTGTGCTTAAACCAATAGCAACCAGTCAGAATCTATTTTCCACTGATCTGACTTGAGCAAAGTGAATTTAAAATAGGTTATGAACTAAGGAATTAAGAACCCTTTTTTTGACATGTTTTGACATGGCTAAAGTTCTTATGAGGTGATGAGATGAGGTAGACTGCCGGGAGGTAACATCACTTGTATTGTCATTTATAGTGTGAAAATGTAGTATTTAGTTTACTTACTGTAAGAACCCCATACTGAATGCAGGAGCTCCAAAGGGTTTCTAACAGGTACAGGAACTTTTAGACCTACAAGACTGGTTACTTTTCTAACAACTGTTGCAACTCTGCAGTGTTTTATTAACATCTTTCTTCCTGTCTTAAAATCAAATATTAGGGGTTTTGAGTGTGGAGGCTAGAGGATTTGTCATTCAGTGGGATCCTTAAGCTTCCTTACAAAGTTTTATCTAAAAGCCTAGATAAAACCTAAAGGCCTTCATCAATTTTTTACAACTATCCAACTTTATCATTTCCTTTTGTTTTATTTCGTAACAAATGTAAATTCAGAAAACAATTGGTAATTAAGATAGCATTTGTGGTTAATGATAAAGGAGTAGGTTCATTATCTGCCCCTACAGTAGCTATTTATACTCTATTTATTACAGGTCTGAGTGATAAGTTTGCCAATACTGTCATTTACAATGTTAAGTGGATGGCAAGGTTTACTCTTAACTTATCAGAGCTGAAAATAACAATATTTAAGATTAGAGTACATACCCAGTCAATACTGGTTATACAATATGATCTAACCTTAATTGTTGTACTTTTTTCCCTGGTAAATTAAGAGTAATCCTTGCCATCCTGTTAACACTGTATATTTGTAGCCAGAATAAAAAAAAGCATGCATAATCAGGTTTCTGCAGTAGCTTATAACTACTTCTCAAACTCCCTGTGACCTCTGAGACGCAGAGTAAAAGAGGCAAGAGGAGATGGGGTAGCCATCCTTTTCTAAACAAGCATTTGAAAATTAGAACTCTAGATTTTTCAGGTCATGGCATATGGTTACTATTCAAAACACACACACACATATGAATTCTTACCTATAAAGCCCCGTAGACCTTTTTCTGCCATTAGCCGGATTGTATCTCCAATATTGCATCCTGGCTGAAAGTTCCCACCATTTGGGTAAATGTCAATATGTCCAACAGGCCTTTGGATGCCTATGCTACGGTCAGGGGTACCCACACTGTAAGTATGCACCACATCCACAAAATCTGCATCATCAGGAGACAAAGTCACCGAAGTCTCAGCATATTCAAAATTCGGCCCAGCTGGATCCAAACCTACATAAAAAGATATTGTTAGACTAACAGTATGACACTTAAACTGTCAACATTGCAATGGCAGTGTTACTTTAAAGTAACTGAGCAGATTAAGTGCCCACTCAAACGAAACACAGAAGCTTCAATTTTTATGTATGTTTTAATTAATTTAGTTTTATTACTAAAAGTAGGCTTTTTAATGCAATCAAAATATTACCTCATTATCCCTAACCATCTTTGATTCAGCAGTGTTAATAAGATTTACTGCACAATTAGCTTCCTAATTGCTAAAAACAACTATCTAGTGTTCATCTTTGAAACATAAATAGATAACTATTTGTTGGCCTATGTATGTTACAGTTTTGCAATTCAGATTCAGAACAATCTTAAATTCATTGGCTACCATGCTCTGAGTGCACAAGTTTACTCTAGGTCATGGTTGCTTAACCTGTGGTCCTCCAGCTGTTGCGGACCTACAAGTCCCATCATGCCTCTGCTTTTGGGGGTCATGTTTGTTTAACTGACAGCCTTGCAATGCCTCATGGGACTTGAAGTTCTGCAACAGCTGGAGGGATTCGTCAATGGGCTTTGGGTGCAAATGCCAGCATCTTCACTAAGGGAAACAGGAAGTGAAGCCTTGTGGCAGCGGGGGAAGGAGGAGGGGCTGGGAATTTCGTAGATAGCCACGATTGCCATCCAGCGATCTTACCCGGAAGTGAGAGCAGATACCTGGTTTTGACAGGTATCTGTTCCCCCCTCGCCCCAAAAAGTGCCAAATGTGGCAGTGGAGGGGGGGGAGGGTAGTAGTAATTTGTTCTAATTTAGAAGTGTGTTTTATATAGATGAGTTCATTAAAATAATGGAAAGCTTTAATTGCCTGAACAATCAGCTTCCATTGCTTGCTAATGTTTTTAAAGAATCAGTCAATCAAAAACTTTTATTTCAGTTTTGGCAGATTTGGGTTGAACTACCTGGGAACATTTCTTATATTTCAATGACATTATTGGAGAAGTATTTGTGCGTTTCTTGGTCTGCACATCTGATGTGGTCATCATGAAGGATTCCCAATGTCCCTGTTGGTTTTTCTATTAATACTAAGTTATGTAAAATGGAATGGTGGGAGCTGGAACACATGTGTAAGTTGGAACATCCAGAACTCCCGCGAGGATAAGAGTTGAGTTGAGAGTTATTGCAGGAGGCTATTACTGTTGGAGAATCTAGGACATGCAAGATCCACAAATAACTAATATATCACTTTTGGTTGGACTAACCCCCTAAGCCTGTGGCACACATATGCAACCATTTCAATTTATCTCACCTGTTATCCTGTTAACTTTATTTTTGGTGAGACTCCCAGCAACACCGGCTGCATGAGCACCAAGACTATATCCCAAAATGTGAATGTTGTCCACAGGATAGTTGAGCTGTTCCTATAAAGGACATTGACGTTTATTTGATATATATATATTATCGATTATAAAGTATGTGACATATTAAAGTCAAATAAAAAAATATCTTCATAACAAAATAACTGATCTTAATTTAATTTTCCCTTCTTTTTTGTATCTGAGTATACAAAGGCCAAGACCAGGGCACCCAAAGCATTATTCTCAATTAAAGTGTAGGTACAACACAACAGGGAAGATTTACTGAAACAGGAGCACTCCAAATCTGGTGCAGCTGTGCATGGTAGCCAAACAGCTTCTAACATCAGTTCGTTCAAATAAACTTTGACAATAAAATAAGGAAGCTGATTGGTTATTATGCAGAGCTACACCAGGTTTTTAACACTCCAATTTTAGTAAATTTACTGACCCCTCCATAACTGACTTTTTGTTTGCTTTCGTTAGTCGGTGAAGTCTACCATTGAAGTGTTTTGTTTTATCTGTTTGATATATGCAAAAAATACCTGGTGTGCCCTTTGCAGTGTTATTAGGACGTAACCCTAACACCCCCCCCCCCCCCACGGATCACCAAATGAAAATCAAGGAAAAAGGGCAAAAATTAAATCAATTTCAGCCACCACATCTAAAGACTGGCGAGGTGCAAAATATATTAATTCTTGGGTTTAGAAATATTTAACCTTTATAGTGTGTGAATGTGTGTGCATGTGTTTTAAACATTTGCTGACTAGTTAATTAAATACTTGGTAAACGCTAGTTTACTGTATGCACACTCTACTCTCTTTATGTGTTCCATTTTTTTCTAACTCTCCAATGAGAAGATTTATTTTGCTAAAGTCTAATGATGTACCATTCTTTGCAGTATGAATCCCTGCACTGCTCTGAAGAATTGTAAATGAATAACCCTGTGTGTGTTTTGCTAACAAAGTTCCGAGCTTTCCAAAAGACAAAACATGAAGAGTACAAGTGCAGCTTATAACACGTGTCAGACTAAATAGCTTAATTTAAAATATGATACAAAACAATATAAATGGCACAAATGGGGGTAACACTTGCTCTCCACACCCTTAAGATAGTCTCAAGCTCTGCTGAACTGTACTCACTTCCATCCAGTCAATGAAACTTGCAACATCCTGTCCCACCAGTTGAGTGTACCCAGCTGAAACTGGGTAGTGCTGCTGTGCTCGAGATAGCCAATCTACCACAATGACATTTGAGTCTGGCTCTCTTTTATATAGGGCGTCTACTAACTTAGGGACCCAACTCTCATACATTCCAGTTACCTAAAAAGAAAGAACATTAAAAATTCAGGCATAAATATCAAGAAAGAATAAACCAGGCCAAACATCTAAAATATGTATAGGGCTTTTTGGCTTCTTTTTGCCAATTCTTGAGGATATTTGAATACCCAATGTGAAGAAAGTAAATAAAAAAAAAAAAACTTTTATGCTTATATTTGATTGGATTATTGAGGTGAACATAGCTCCCCCCTTATTTACTAAGCGAACTAGACTTGTGTCCTGTTTTAACCTGACTAACCAATTCTTCTCTGAGTGCCATCTCCTATAAATACAGTTGTATGCAAAAGTTTAGGAACCCCCTGACAATTTCCATGATTGTTATTTATAAATATTTGGGTGTTTGGATCAGCAATTTAATTTGATCTATCAAATAACTGAAGGACACAGTAATATTTCAGTAGTGAAATGAGGTTTATCAGATTAACAGAAAATGTGCAATATGCATCAAAACGAAATTAGACAGGTGCATACATTTGGGCACCCCAACAGAAAAATCACATCAATATTTAGTAGAGCCTCCTTTAACAGAAATAACAACCTCTAGACGCTTCCTATAGCCTGTAATGAGTATCTGGATTCTGGATGAAAGTATTTTGGACCATTCCTCCTTACAAAACATCTCCAGTTCAGTTAGGTTTCATGGTTGCTGAGCATGGACAGCCCGCTTCAAATCACCCCACAGATGTTCAATGATATTTAGGTCTGGGGACTGAGATGGCCATTCCAGAACATTGTACAAGTTATTCCTCTGCATAAATGCCCGAGTAGATTTTGAGCAGTGTTTTGTGTCGTTGTCTTGTTGAAATATCCAGCCCCGACGTAACTTCAACTTTGTGACTGATTCCTTAACATTATTCTCAAGAATCTGCTGATAGTGAGTGGAATCCATGCAACCCTCAACTTTAACCAGATTCCCAATACCAGCACTGGCCACATAGCCCCACAGCATGATGGAACCTCCTCCAAATTTTACTGTGAGTAGCAAGTGTTTTTCTTGGAACGTTGTGTTATTTTGCCGCCATGCATAATGCCCCTTGTTATGACCAAATAACTCAATCTTTGTTTAATCAGTCCACAGCACCTTATTCCAAAATGAAGCTGGCTTGTCCAAATGTGCGTTTGCATACCTCAAGCAACTCAGTTTGTGGCGTGTGTGCAGAAAAGGCTTCTTTCGCATCACTCTCCCATACAGCTTCTCCCTGTGCAAAGTGCGCTGAATTATTGAACGATGCACAGTCACACCATCTGCAGCAAGTTGACAGGCTGATTAAATTAGGGTCAATTGCGCCACTCACCGCAATGGGTGCTCCTCAGCATAACCAAAAGCTGAATAAACCAAAAAACCACACAGAGATCACAGAGGACCTAGAGGTTAGTTGCTGAAGAATGGGCTATGTATACCAATATATAGTAAAGTAGAAAACTCTTCTTTAATCATGAATCACATTTAAAATACAATGCAAAATTAATCACACATTCATTAAATGTGATTCATTATTAAAGAAGAGTTTTCTACTTTACTATATATTGGTATACATGGCCCGTTCTTCAGCAACTAACCTCTAGGTCCTCTGTGATCTCACGGGGACATTGTTTTTTGGTTTATTCAAGCAACAAAATGACAAGGGTGCCCAAATTTATGCACCTGTTTAATTTCGTTTTGATGCATAGTGCGCATTTTCTGTTAATCCAATAAACCTCATTTCACTACTGAAATATTACTGTGTCCTTCAGTTATTTGATAGATCAAAATGAAGTTGCTTATCCAAACACCCAAATTTTTATAAATGACAATCATGGAAATTGTCGGGGGTTCCTAAACTTTTGCATACAACTGTAATAACGCTTTTTTGATTTGAAAGAAAAAAAGATTTAGCATTGTATGGCTACTTTGTCCATCTAGTTATCGTCAAGAAGCTGAATGATCCTACATGACCTGGGCACCCAGGCTGGTAACAAGAAGCAGTAGGTCTACCTGGAATGATGCCACTTTGGTAGCACATGTGTTTACTAAGCTAAATGAACATTCCGATTGCAAAGTAAAATGTATCTACTAATGCAGTAAATCAGCCCTAATGCACTCATGAGAAGGACAATCTGCTATGATTCATATTGCATGGAGTATTAACTTCACCACAAAAAAAAAATTTTTTTGGAAGTTTATTGCATATCTATTTATTGATCCACTAAACAATTATATTAAATTGAATTTTTTATTGCCTTGTTTTAGTGCCCTTGACTTCCTGTGCTGATAAGTATAAGGTTGTAAGAAAGATAATGATCCACAATCATGATCCCTGGATCAGCCTGAACAGTTCACATTGCAACCAGAGGACACTGCAACGTGTGTTCAGTTAATTGCTTGCATGTAGATCCATTTTTACACAGATTATTTATTAATATGACAAGAAAGAACTATAAAAAAATAGGTCTGTTGAATGGATGTCACAAATCTAGATACAATTGCAACCATCTAAGGTGAATTAGAAATGGTCCCTGCAAGCGTTTGAGTGTTATTTTCCCTCTAGCTTTAGGATATATGACAGTTTTTTCTCTTAATGGTAAAAGGGCCAATCAATGCTTTCAATAATGGGCAATTTGTCCAAGCATTAGCAAATTAGCAGTTCATGTATGTAGGACAGTGTGTTAAATGTAAAAACGCCCAAAATGTTTGATTTTCCTGAAAAGAAGTCCTACAGATAATCACTGTTTATTTTGAATAGTAGACTTGGAAGCTTTAGCGCATTTGGATATTCCTGGTTCATTTACATGTATCTACCTAGCCTTTCCTGAACTGCAAATACTCGGACAGCAAAATGACATTGTAATTTAGAATGATCTGGAGTAGTGTTCAAATGGTATCTAACTGAACCAAAAACATACTTTTTTCTAAGGATGTTAGAGCTCATACATTTCACAGGGGTGCTTTCATATTGGTATACCAGGTCATATCTTTAGAGCCAACATAATGTGTAGCTCTTAGTTTTAAAAACCTTTGCTATCTTAAGAACTGTTCTTAAAAAAATTTAAAGTTAAAGTTATTGATGTCTGTGCCCCCACTGTGAAGATTTCACTCTACTTCTGCCCTTGATGACAGGTAGTTTTGACATATGTGTATGTGGAAACCTCCTCAAAGGGTTCACAAAAAACTTTAAAAACCTGACTGACCTTTTTCTACTATCAAAGACTTAAAAACAAACTTGACTAGAGAAGGACAATAATTCCTGAATACTAATCAGCTTTCACTGTAGCCCTACAATGATAATGAGTGGAAGCTGATCGATCGCTAGAATTTAGACATCATCTGCACAGTGTTTTAAAACATCCTGTTATGAAACATAGTGGCTACAAGTAAAGTAATGTCTATGAGAGTATTGAATATAGGAAAAAACTGAAGGGTTTGTAAAGGAACTTTCTTTCAACTTTTTAATTTGATGTCTCTCACATTGATAAAAATGACAGTGGTTTAAGGACTATTCCCACCAGGTGCAGTAGGACTGCATTTGGTGACAATTCCAGTGCAGTCCCACAGCAAAGCAAGGTATATTGCCTTGTTTCCCATGTGCCTGATTCATGCTACTGTGTTCCATTGGTGTGCGAGCGGTTTGAGAACAAGAAAGGATGGCAGGCCGTACTTTTGCAGTGCAGTGCAGTGCAGTGTGGGGCAACTTACCACCTAGCACCACCTGGTGGCCAATTAACTCACTGTAAGACATTTCACAAATGTTCATGTTGTAAACTGGCTCTAAATAGATTTTACAATGTCTAAAGTCTAAAAAAAAAATATTCCCTTACCGTCCATCCATGTATAACCACAAATGTTTTACTTGTTTGGTTAAAGTTACATTCTGCAATAGAGTGTTCTTGGCCAGGGATAAGGTAACAGGTGTCTTCATCTGGCTCATCCGGAGTACGCAATGCAAATTTGCTTTCAATGTCTTTAAAATCAGTTTTCTTCCCGAAGATATTTGCTGTTGTCAAATCAAGTAAAATTATGAATATACCGTATGCTACTAAGTATGACATTAAACATGTGAACATGTAACTTTGTTTGTCAGCTGTTTCCTGTGTGTCAATTTTAGCATATTAGACCCTCCCTCTTAGATTGTAAGCTCTACCGAGCAGGACACTCTGATTCCTACTGTATTAAATTGTAGTGTAATTGTACTGTCTGCCCTTATGTTGTAGAGAGCTGTGTAAACTGTTTGTACTATATAAATCCTCTATAATAAAAATAATAATAATTCCTTAATAAGTAATTTAAATAAATAATAATTATAATGTAAATCATGTAGATATAATTTAAAATAAGGAAGGTTGAAGGAGAGCTATTGACATTTTGTTTGTCTCTGTATCAAAAACAATTGCCATTTTCATTTAATAAAATACTTGATTTCCCTTTTTTAAAATTACATTAACACGTAAAAACGTATACAAGATTTTAGTAATTTCCTGAAGTTTGGAGTGGAGTGGTGGAGTTCAGTGGGACTGTTTTTTTCCACCTTGACAGTAAAAAAAACTATGTACCCTCCCCCAGCTTTTTGGCCCATTTCCCTCCTTAAGTATATGATGCTAATTTTAAAGCAAAACTCAAGGCAAAATTTTTTTTATCTATTTTTCAATCAGTGGTCAGTCTATACTGCCATCTTCCACTGCTGATCCCCCTCCAGACTTCAGGTTTTTCCTGCTTGTCTGACCCTTCTCCAGTCTAAAGGCAGCCTTAACTGACTAGGAAATGCTGATAAGACACAACACAGTTAATAGTTTACTAAACCAGTCATTCATTTCCAATTACCTGAACTTCAAACAGAATAGGTATATGGCAGTAAAATGTGAGAAAGTGAAAAGGCAGTGATGGTCAACTTCTTTCCTGCCTAATGCAAGAAAGTTACTTTCCAATTTTAAAATATTTTTTCAGGGTTTTTTTTTTAATTTTTTAATTAATTTTTTAATATTTTACTAACTCTTGGACAATGAGAATGTTCGATTCACAGGTTTGGCCTGAGGCAGACACAATTTCTTATGAATACGATACATTTGACAGGACATCCTGAGTAATTACCTTATGTTATGCGTGCAAACGCTTTTCCAACATAGAAGTTCTTTGTTTGCCCTCCGTATTTACATTTCCACCCAGAAATAACATGATTAAAGCACTGGTGTATATAGATTTGGCCATGAACAGGCAGATCTTTTCTCCAGTACAAGGAAATATTTTATTTTGACCAACTCAACAGTCCTACATAACTCTAAAGTTCACAAATCAAGTTTTAGTTCACCAAATTTTCTTTTAGATAGTTTTTTTGGGCCCACATTTCAGATCTCATTTGTTGTGTTACTGCTGAATTACTGCATTTGAATTTTTTTTTCCATTGACTGATCTGGTAAACAGCTGTGGCAGGCATTTTAATGCCCAGCACAAATGAGATATGTACATGCAGTGGTATGGATTTGTGTAGTTACTAAAAAGGTCAGTTTAATTATTTGCACCTATAGTATGTCTTGCAATATGGCCATATATAGATGAAAGCTTTGTTCAATGTAATTAGGCATTTTAATACCCAGCACAAATTATATCTGTGCATGCAGTGGTATGGATTTGTGTAGCTCCTAAAAAGGTCAGTTTAATTATTTGCACCTATAGTATGTCTTGCAATATTGCCATAAACAGATGAAAGCTTTGTTCACTGTAATACATATGTTTTATGATCAAAGTACATACATACATATGGTGTGAAGTATTTGTAAGTTGCAATATTGTAATTTATTTACCAGTTGATGGATTTTTGCCTTAAATAAACCCTTTGACCTGTTGTACAACCAAAGTGAATTTCTCCATATAATAGATTGATGTTACTATTCTTATCTCCTAACCCTGTGAACTTCCAAAAGCTGAATCAGCAGCCTGTTTGCAGAGCATGTACTGACTGCATGTATAGTATATCTTGTACTTTCATGACACAGAATCAACTGCATCACCAATTAATACTTATGCCAACAGATGCAGGCATAGGCAGAGTTGTGGTTGTGAAAATTGACTTCTAGGTAGCTATCTACTCACAGTTCTTTACAAATCAATACATTAAAATCTGTCAGCTATATAGAAATGCATCCTGCCAATGTACTTTCCAATAAAATATTGCCTTAAACTATAAGGCTTTTTATAGGTACTTTATTTCATTTTAAAAACCCCACAATAGAGCACATTCTACTGGGCATGGAATGCACATTCCATTACAGGATAGTGATACTGATAGCGAGACACACAGTCAACAATTATCTCTGAGTGGCATTGGAATACTTAGGCCTCATGCACACAGGACATATTTTCACTGTTTTACAGCAGCTGTTTTTAGCTGCAGACGTTTTTTTCTACAGTCAATAGACCCTCCATCATGTTATCCTATGTGTTCATGTACACATAGGCTGTTATCAACTGTTTTTGGCAGGGGCGTTTTTGAGCTGTAAAAAAAACCCAAGACCAGTGGGTTCTGAGAGACGTTTTTCAGCTGTAAAAGCGTTCAAACGCAACGTTTTTGGACGTTTTAGATCAATTGAGAAAAAAAAAACGCTGGCCCTTTAAAAACGCAAAAAAAAGCTGGTAATATAACGCTGGCAAAAGCTGAAAAAATCACTGATAAGCTACTGACGTTTTTAGGGCGTTTTTTTTAACGTCCTGTGTGCATGAAGCCTAAGAGTTAAGCAAGAATAGATTTGGTAGACAATAAGATTTATTTTTACACAATGGAAAAAAAATTAAAAACTACAGTTAGCTACAGAAAGCAGTGATGAGTGAAGAGTTTAAGATGGGACAATTCCTGAACTGACAAGATTCAAATCAGGCAACCACTATATCAATGATTATAACCTGAAGAGATTAGTGTATGAATTACTAAAAGTTGGTATCTGCTTCATAAAGGCCTCATTTAAAACCCCCTAGATCAAAAGAACAGTACATTTGTAAAAATTTGACCATTCCTATAGGTGACCCACACATGTTCCAATCTAAAGGTACAAGCTCCTTAAGAACTACCAACAGCCAGCCTGTTTGGATGGTTTAGGTAAGCCTGTGAATAGATTTGATAAATCTAAAGAAGATTACACAGAGATTGTACAAAAAGATTGTAATTTGTATGGCCAGCTGTACAAAATCTGATGTTAGTTCAGATTTTCAAATCTTCACAAAAAAAGGGACAGATGGAACTTGATTGGATCTTTTTCACCATTGCAGAAATAAACAGACCCATCACAGCAGTGCTAGCATTTCCACTGTAGGGTTACCATCTATATATATCTATATATACAGATATATATCTATAGATATATATATATGATGCTTGCTAGCTGTTAGAATGTGTTAAAGCGATTGTAAACCTTAATTTTTTTTTCACTTTAAAATAACAAACATGTCATACTTACCTTCCTCTGTGCAGTGGCTTTGTACAGAGTGGCCCCGAACCTCGTCTTCTGGGGTCCTCCAGCGGCGCTCATGGGCCCTCCCCCGCATTGCGTGACCCGTAAGGAAAAGCTTCCCTGGGGTCACCCGTGCTCTCGTGTCCTGCTGTTTGCATGTATTCACACAAACAGCAGGACTCTGCCCCCACGTCACTGGATCTGATTGACAGCAGCGAAAGCCAATGGCTCCCCTGCTATCAATCCAGCCAATGAGGACCTGTGACACTGGCTGGAGAGGATTGCTTGTAGCCGCCGGTGGAACGAACGGGCTCAGGTAAGTAAAAGGGGGGCTCTGGGGGGTCACTACTAAGAAAAGGTTTTTCACCTTAATGCAAAGAATGTGCATTAAGGCGAAAAACCATGAGACTTTACAACCCCTTTAAAGTATGTAAAACATCATTGGCATCATCCATAAATTGCCAGTACAAACTATGACATTTATGATATATATATATATATATATATTTATATATACCTCTACAAGCAGGGCTTTTTCAGCTGGAACTTGATGGAACTCAGTTCCACCACCTCTGGCTCACACCCTCTGCTTAAGGTTGCCACATCATCCCTTTAATCCAGGACACATACTAATTACACAGGTTCTGTGGCTCATTAAGGTGGTAATTAAACTCACTTGGTACCTTATCTGTGTCAAATTAGCCTCAGAACCTGTGTAATTTATATGTGTCCTGGATTAAAGTGATCATGTGGTAACCCTACCTCTGCTTCCTGCTCAGCACTATCACTTGTAAACACAGAAGTCCAACTTCTGTGTTTACAAGTGACAGCTTGTCTCTCAGCAGCTCCCACAGATCTGGTCTCCTGAGTGGCTCCCATTGAGTGCAGGGTGGGGACAAGGGAGATGTAGGTGTCTGGGGTGCAGTGCAGATGCCGACACCCTCACTGTATGATCTTCCTGCATGTGAGACAGACAAAGCTACCTACAGTGTGTGGAGAGGTCCTAGAGTCGGCTGGGAAAAGGGGTGAAAGTGAGATGTGGATGGAACTTTGCACTCTGTATACAGCGTACCCCGTACTCTGCAAGCAGCATACCCCTGAACTCTGAACACTGGCATTTAATGCCCCTTTAAGACATTCCCACTGTTAGGGAAATATGACCACACCCAGTATTTGATGATGTTTGGAGGGGGTGTGTGGGATCAAGGGGGTTTTGGGGGGGGTCATGGTTGAGTTCCTCACCTATTTTCTGAGAGAAAATGCCCTGTATACAAGCACCTCTAATGATAAATTAAATATACATGATATAAGTGAATGTCTCCTTACAGAACTGTTTTCTAGGGCTCCCGTTTGCCTGTAATTGTTTTGACGAGAATGTAACATTCCTGTATATCTGCTAGAAGACTTGAACTGTACATACTTGCTTTGCAGGGTGACTGCAGGAGATAAGTTACTGTGAGCATTTGACTTGGCAGACCTATTTCCCTGGAGTCAAACTTTCCAAGAACTGCTAGTTGTTCTTAACTTAGAGTGCAATGTTCCCATAAATCAAGTACTGTTGACACTATCTAAAAGCTGCCAAGCAAAGCACGTGAAAAATGAGTGAACATGAAAGCAGCTTTCCTGCCTTGTACCACAATAGATGTTCCATAAACAGAGAAGTGTCACCTTAGGATCCACATGGTGCAACTGTGAGAATGAGGCCTCATGCACACTGGATGTTATAAAAAAGCCAGTAACATTAGTGGTGGAAAGCAGTAGCTGTAGAGTGAGTTTTTCAGAGTTTTTGTAGTAGCGTTTTTTAGCTGTAGAGTTTTTTTACTTTTTTTTTTAAACAAAACTATTCTCCCATAAAAGCGTATGGCTCAAAAATGCTGATAAACGCTGAATAGCTGCATTTTTCAGGGTTTTTTTTTGCGTTTTTAATCTGTTTCAGAGTTAGAGCTGTTTTACAGCTGAAAAACTCCTCTCAGAACCCACTAGTTTTGGGGGTTTTTTTTACAGCCCAAAAACGTCCCTGCCCAAAACAGTTACAGCCTATGTGTGCATGGACACATTGGATAACATGATGGAGAGTTTATTGAATGTGAAAAAATGTCTGAAGCCAAAAACAGCTGCTGTAAAACAATCCAAAACAGTCCTGTGTGCATGAGACCTAAATCTCATGTCTACAGGTTCACACTCACAGTGAAAAAGTCAAAGTGCCATAAAGCTGTCATCTGCTCATTTTATGGATTATAATATATTACTTTTTTTATAACTTTCAGTTAATTATGGTTTCTACAAATTCAACACATCCTTCCATGAAAGACCGCTGGATATAAAGATTAATGAGCTACAAACATCTCTGCAACTGGCTTTCTGCAGCATAAATGGCAGACAAGAAATGCAAAAAAAAAAAAAAAACACATAGAACTAGTGCTATAACATTATATTGTCACATTGTAATTTGGCTGGAATTGCTAGCGTTCTGGAAAAGGTTATGTAGAAGTGGTTTATGAAACATTTACATTTTTCACCTTGATAAGGAAATCGGAGTTATCTTTCAACTCCCAATTGTGCTCAGTGGAATTTAACAAATAGAAAGTTCTATTGCCTCTGGAAAATTCCATTGAAGACAGCTTTAGTGAAAGTTAAAAATGTTCTTCTTTAGTAAATTAACCCTAATCAAATTGTTTGTCAGAAACAAGCACTGCTTCATAAGAACTCCAGTAAGTATCATTGTAAAGGACCATTGGAGGTAAGTTTTATATGTTAATTACAGTTGCCTTCATGCTGTTCTTCCTGAGATGTAGCCCAACGAAACCCTGTACTGTTAGCTGGCTGCTTTTGGTCCTTCCACATTCTGATTCTGGTCCCTGACATTATTTGAATTGAATTAGGCACTGCAATAGAAGTCTATGGGACTAGAAATAGTTGACTAAGGGTAACCCTGGGATGTCATTTTTGGAGAACGGTATCTCGGAAAAGGCAGCACGGAGATATGGGTAATTTTCTCAGGACACTCATCCATACCTCCCAACTGTCCCTAAATTAAAGGGTCTGTCCCTCTTTTTGGATCAAATTCATCTCTACCTCTTCCCTGCTTAGTTATCTCTCTTTTTGAATAGATGTGTAGAGCTTTATAATGTAATATTGAAGTACCAAACGTGTTACACTACCATTAAACCTTTCACACAAACCTTTTTATAATCATATTACTATTTGAAAAAGACAGTTTAAAGGAAACACAGTGATGAAGAGAGCACTTGTGGGTTTATTTTTGTTCAATTTTTACTTATTAATCCTTCGTGAGCCACAAAACTGGGGGCATGGCAGGGCATGTGCCCATTGCCTACCAATGAGGAGAGATTTACTAAAACTGGTGCACTCAGAATCTGGTGCAGCTGCGCATGGTGGCCAATTAAACTTCTAACTTCAGCTTGGTCAATTAAGCTTTGACAATAAAACCTGCAAGTTGATTGGTTTCTATGCAGAGTTGCACCAGATTTTGTACTCTCAAGTGTTAGTAAATACTGTAACCCCCACTTTGTGCTAAAAGTTGTCCCTCTTTCCCGTCTCAGAAAGTTTAGAGCTGTGCTCATCTCACTCAGTCCTTTTTGATGATGCTTTCTGGGGTTATCTTTAAAGCATTTAAAGCGGTAGTAAGCCCATCCATTTAACAGGTTAAAAACCAGTTAGATTTCCGGCACGTGCCAGAAATGTAACACTCCCATTGGTTGTGTTCTAAACCAAACTGTCAAACCATCCAATGGCTGATGTCATAGCTGATCACATGTGCAGCATCATGGCAGTTGGAGGTTAAACAGAGGCCAAGATGGTAGCTTCCTTGGCTGAAATTGATAGGAGGGTTTACTACCACTTTAATGTCCTGGCAATTAAAGGGTTATTTAACCTTTGTAATAAAATTGCCTATGCAAAAAAGGGGTATATTTGTAAAATACGCTGTTCAGTGTAGAGAAAAATGAGCTTTCTTTAAATTATATTAACAATATACACTATATTGCCAAAAGTATTGGGATGCCTGCCTTTACATGCTTATGAACTTTAATGGCATCCTAGTCTTAGCCCGTAGGGTTCAATGTTGAGTTGGCCCACCCGTTGCAGCTATAACAGCTTCAACTCTTTTAGGAAGGCTGTCCACAAGGTTTAGGAGTGTGTTTATGGGAATGTTTGATCATTCATCCAGAAACACATTTGTGAGGTCAGGCACTGATGTTGGACGAGAAGGCCTGGCTCATAGTCTCTGCTGTAATTAATCTCAAAGATGTTCTATCGGGTTGAGGCCAGTCAAAGGTGTTTTATCGGGTTGAGGCCAGTCAAGTTCCTCCACCCCAAACTCGCCCATCCATGTTTCGTACATTTCCGTCCGTAGGGTTATGAAAACCGTTATATCACATATAACAATTATA